>VYZX01017002.1:248134-405772 GCA_013401335.1 Brachypteracias leptosomus | reverse complement strand
TGCAGAACAGATCCTTATTTCCTAACTACTGATGATCCTCACTTTCCCTGGCTAGCAGAAACTGCAAAAAAGATCTAGCACGTCCTGAACCTCCCTTCCAAGTTCCACAGCCTGCTCTATCCTGAAAAATCAGTCCGCAGCAGTGACTTGGCCAACTGCTGGTTACAAAGACCTAGTGAAGAGGCTGCAGAGACACTAGTTCATCAGTCACAGTATAGTTTTAAATTAGATTTTAGATCCATGCAGAGGACAAAGTCACAGCTTCTCTGTGGACGGGGCGTACTGCCCCTGTTATGATGTTAACAAAAAGGAATTTGAATGATTCAGTTTCTGTTTGAAATAAAATAGTGAGAAATAGACTTGTTTCTGAAGGGCTGTGGCATATATTTTTAGTAGTTGATACTGAGAAATCAGGTTTTTACGGTTTTTTATTTTTCTCTGAAGGAAAATGAAAGATATCCCATGAAAAATTGGTCATGGTAAATATGTTCAGTAAACGTCCCCAGATGTCATCTCAGGCTGTGTTAGGATCATGAGATGAAAAAGAAAAGAGTTTTCTTCTTCCAGTAATTAAGAAAAATCAAGATACTAGATGAGCAGTTACTTTCAAACTGCTGGTAATAATTTAGTACTAGATTATGCCACAATGATAACTTGTCTGAACATCCTCGTGAGTTTAAATATAAGGATATTCAATGTGGCCCTTATAAGTCTGAATGCCCATGATGCAAAAACCACTGGAAATCCATTACTAGCAAGTAAATTGGCAGATTATTGAAGCTAGTTAAATTTTTTTGAGGGAGAATATTAATTCAATAGAAGAAGCTAATTTGTCAAAGAGGAAGCATTTAACTGATCTTGCCAAAGCATCTTTTAAAAACTTGTTAGCACTCAGTGTCCTCTTCCATTATGTCCTGATAAATTCAATATGGGACAAACTGACCTGTCAGTTTTGTCATTAAGCATCGTTTGCTTTGAGTTTTTTTTATTCTTTAGTGTTATAGTGGAATATAAAATAGTACAAAATGATTTAATTTTAATTCCTATCACCATAATCCACACCCACCCACACCCAATGTTTAAATCTAGAAAATTATTCTTTTTTTTTCAGTTTCGCCTCAAAACTCAAGTTTCCTGGGAGAGAGAAAATCTGAGACATATCAACTTCTATATTTTTTCAGGGCAAAGGGGGTAAATATCAAGCTTTGTGGTAAAACAAAAAAAAACCAACAAAAAAAAGTCANTTTTCAGTTTCGCCTCAAAACTCAAGTTTCCTGGGAGAGAGAAAATCTGAGACATATCAACTTCTATATTTTTTTAAGGCAAAGGGGGTAAATATCAAGCTTTGTGGTAAAACAAAAAAAAAACCAACAAAAAAAAGTCAAATTCTGAATTTTTAACTATCCCTGGAAAAGACACTGTCAAAATGTCTCATTCCAGTAATAGTTGGAAACTGCAGAGTAAAACAGCCTGGCCACCAGTTCAGGAATGGGACCAAACCTACAGCTTTAGCACTCAGAGATGGTCAAAAAAAGCTGTAGATAAAGAAAACATATTTGCTGCTCTTCACTTTTTTTGGCTCATTTTTCCAGGGAGTGCTTGGTGTGCTGACTAATGTCCATTTGTGCATGTCTTTGGCCACTTGCCTGCCCATCGAGGTGACACTTCGTGGCCACGCTGCATGAAGCCTTTTGTCTTCAGTGTACATTAGTTGTTGATTAGGAGGGGAATAAGGGGATGTGCTCTGCCATGTGTGCTGCACACTGCCTCTGCTCAGTGGCATTCATTTCTTTGGTCTTGTCTAATTATGGAGCAATTAATGGCTCTATGTCTGCACGAGGCAGGAGGAGATTTGTGAGGTGGGTACAGACTTGCTTAAATTGTCTGTGGGCACTGTGCAGGGTTGAAAGGATCATTTCTCATCCTCTATTCAGTCCTTCTCAGTATATATTCTTTAAAGTACTTACTGTTTGCTGATTGCTTGTAGAGGGTGAACCTGGAAATGGACTGTACATTCATTTTGTGTAAATGAGATGGGCAAGCTCTTACTAATTATAATCAGTAAATGGTAGCTTTTGAGAATTGTAATTTGTTACTTTGTTAGAGCACTCGGAAGTGTCTTTCATAAATTAAGATAAATACATTAGGTAAATCAGTCCTTGAGTCTGTCATGAATCTGCTCAAAATAATAATTAAAAAAATTTAATAATAGCCTTATGCCTCTGAGGTGTGAAATGGAGGTAACATCAAGGACTTCAGAGGCAATTTTGTTATTATATCCGACTTGTTAGTTAAGATTTTGTTAGCTTCTGCCACGATTTTTATCCTAGCCTTATGGATGAATCATCATCAATAACAATAAAAGCAGGTTTTACTCAGCAAATTTGTTAATATTGTAGAAATGAAAATAAATGAAAATTTCCTTACCATAAACAGCTCAGTATTCCAATCTGTATGGGTTCTGCAATATTAAATACATAGTTTTGAAGAGCAGAACCAGAGCTCTAGTGGTATGTGTAGATAAAAATAATGGATGTAACTAATATTCTGTTTCACCAAACAACTTTCCCAAGGACAGATACACTGAGGGATGTCCATACTGTGTATTTCAGGCTGCCTCGGGTATGAACTGTGGTCCTCTAAAATGTACATAATTGTCCAGAGTACTGCAATATAAGCAGTGTGACCACTGCCTAAAACCAGTCCAGAACAGGCTGTAGAGATGGAGCCATTAATGCTGCTTGGTGTGTACTTAACATGCTTCAGCTTCATTTCATGTTTTCAAACAAATGTCCTGATTGGAAGGTCCTGAACTGGTAGGTAAGGAGGTTGTGAGGAGATTGAGATGGAAGTCTGGGGTGACTTTTTTGCCAAAGGTGAGTGGGGACTTCTAGCAAGGACCACTCTCCTGGAGGGGATCTCAGCTTCCCCTGGAGCTCCTTACTGGGTCCCTGCTCTTTGCACGAGGTTCCCTCAATGGTCTCCTTTTTCTGCAACTCTAAAGCCCTTAGAAAGTTTCAGAACCCTTTAAACATCTCAAGCATTATCATCTGTTCCAAAATTCATCATCTCAAATCCTATTACTGTGAGTTGCCTGAAATTTTAGAGTTAGGCTCCAGCTTCTTAGACACCAGCTTACTGTAAACTATCTTGTTTCCTCCATGTTTTTGGAAACACACCCCTTTTCATTGATGTGAATGGTGGAGGGGCTTTGCAAAAACACTCAGCTGTAACCCAGCTTGGATGCTACCAAAGTCATACCTGTATAAGCTGCATTGTGCTGCTGAAGTTGTGCCTGTGCCAGCTCACTGCTTGTTGCTTTCCACCAGGTACATTCGGTTTGTTGCACCAAGTGTAGGCTACTTGACTTTATTTCTAAGACCCTTTGCCTTGCCAGTCTATCAAAAGCCCTCTGCTGTCAGGTGGTCCTACCTCTGAGCAGCCTTTTGTATATCTGCCTCTAGCAGCCACTTACTAAATTCTCAAGTAAGTGCCACCTTCCATGTTGTCCCTTACATTTTAAAGAAGGAGGTTTACAAATGGTCACAAAGACACTAGAAAGACACCTGGAAACTTCTGTTCTTCATGGGTGCTTTCAAAACCTGTAACTGGGGAGGAGGTTGTCTATTAGGTTAATCATTGCTGTTGTGTTGATTCCTTGTGCTTTGCTCTCTGGAGACTCTTGGAGGAAGAGTGCCTTTGTCTTGCAGTGCCCAAACCCCTATGTTCTAGTGCACACGTAGACACTGATAGGGCATGAGTTGGAGCCAGCATTTGGGCAGTCATAGCTGTCGTGCCATGGGAGCAGTGCATCCTGCTCCACTGCACATGTGATGGTGGTGACACATCCAAGGTGATGGCAGATGCAGAAAGGGGTGTTCTGTGCCTCTGTTTTGTCAGAATTTGAGAAGAAATATGCAGGTAGGAGAGTGTGTGAGTTGTGTCTTTGTCCATGCATGTGCTAACAACTCCAGATGCTCTTTTGGTGATACCATGTGTCCTGTGTCTTAGACCAAAGCCAGGTTGTGGAGTTCCATATGGTGGGCAGGTTAGAGAAACCAAGCAGAGCTTCATCCTCAAGCAGCCTTGAGTCTTTGGTACCTCTAGTAACTCTAGTAGGAGCCACAGGGCAGAAGCTGAGGAGGCTGTTAATTATGGTTACTTCACTAAAACAAGTCCTCTGTGGTGAGAGCTTTCCATTTGGCAGCTGGGCTAATGGAGCTTCGTGTGACGAGCACTAAAGCTGTGGGATCTTGCCAGTATCAGCAAAAGGAGAAAACTTCATTAAAAATTACATTTTTAGCGCTATTCTGATAAAACCTGGCTGCAAGGGTTAGATCATTAATTATGTTTTATGGATGTGTGCGAAGCTGGGGAGTAAGTGAAAGCAAGAGATTCTGTATAAATTCTGCAGAAAGACCCAGGGAAGTAGAAATACAGAGTCATTTCTTACAGTGTCTTGGCAACCACCTCTATCCAGAGGAGGCATCTTATCAGTGAAGTTAAATAACTAGGAATAAAATTGAGTGAAATGGAGAAAAGCAGAGTGATGTCAGGTGGGAGGCAGCTAAGCTTCTAAACAAAATAAAAAAATATGGTATATCACTTCTGGAAGACTTCAGCAGAGGCTGAAAGGAGATATGGTGGAGAGGAAGAAATGCAGGGATAGTGGAAAAATCTTGTGGTTGAAGCTTATTCAGATAATATGGAAAGTATTTATACAAAGCCTTAGTGTTGTAGAAAATGTATTTTTATTGAAAATGACATATTTTAAAGAAAATAATATACACAAGACTTTTTTTTTTCCACTTCTTTTTTTCAAGATAACAGAGAAGTTCTGTCTTGCTCATTCTCTTACTATGCTGTTCGGATTTTATTTTTGCACTCGAAAGGAAATGGAGAAAAATCCTTCCCTTTGTTTTCTGCTAGAATGTTTTTTTTAAAAAAACTTTTCAGCTGATGGAAAAAGTAGAACATAGTACAAAAATGAGACATTGGGTTTCTAATTTCACTTCGGAAGATCTTCTCCAGCTACAAATTCAGATTAAGAAAACCCACAGGTGTTACTTTTTCTCATTTTTTGCTAAACTTTACCCTATTTCACTAGAAAAAAGTGGCTGAATAATAAAATGGGGAATAATAATTTTAAAAACAGTAAATGTCTCAATTTTTCATTGGAAAATTCAGAATTAAATGTTTTATAAAACAGAACAGGGACAATTGAAGTAACAACAGATATGGAATAAAATTGAATGATTTGTCTTTCTTTTTGCTATGTATATATAAATGCTAAGTATGGAGTGGCTTTAATATTATTATTTTTACTACTACTACTAACTTCTTGCTATGAATAGACATGAAGAAAATTAAAATAGTTTCCCAAAGGCCTTTTTCCCTGCCTTTGGGAAATTTCCCATACAGATTCTCAAAGGAAAAGACAAATATACCTGTTTATTGCCAACCCTAAAACTCACTAACATCAGCAGCTACTTTCCATTGACCTCAGTGAATTATGGATCACAACCTCTGGGAACAATGAGATTAATATCATTAAGGACCAAAGCAAGTTAGCTTGCAAATTTGGTTCAGAGTGGTTTTATTTAGGTTAGGTAAATGTGTTTTAATGTTATGCTTACTAATATGTACTTGCAGGAGTAAACACTAGTATAAAATGAGAAATAGGTGAAAGATTGCTTCACCCAAACCGTCAGTAGAGGAGATAAAGAGGCTCTGTTCCATAGATGATAAATCTGAATGCCTAAAAAGATTAAAGGAAATATTTGCAATTTGATCAAACGAACTGTGGGGAATAAAATGAATTCCATTGGGATCGGGTTTGCGAAACGGAATAAAAAATGTAGAGAAAACAGCTTTGCAAAGTCAACTACAATTAATAGTTCACTATAAAATTAATGTACCATACTGCAGAGGCTTGGGAACAAGCAGGCTGGAAGGCCTGAAAAGACATGCTAATAAATGGGTTGGTGAATTTCATTTTCATTGGGTTTGAAGACTTTATCCTGCAAGGCTTACAACACAGTTTCTTACTCGCAGAAGTAGTCAGTGGTAGGAACAACTGAATGTGAATGATACTTGCAGGTAATATCTGCTCTAGCTGGTTTAAGTCATTGATGCAGCAGGACCAAAAAGCCTGAAAATACTGTCAAACTCCCCATTCCTTGTACAATCCCAATCCTGTGAATAATGTCATTGACCCTAATGAGGGCAATTAATGGCATTCGTGCCCAGCTATTAGTGCCTCATAAGAGCTGAGAAGTAACTTAACCTATTGGCAAAATAAGCAGGGGCAGAGAGACCCTGAAGTAACAAATACTTCATTAAGCTATCAGTCTATGAACAAAAACATCAAAGGCATCAAGATAATTTAAATTAACCTATTTCATTCATAGCTGATCTTACTATTATTTGAATAAAGGCTATTCCATGTCATTAATGGTACACTGGGAGTGCCAAACTGGAGGGTTGAGCATGGATTTTAGAAATAAATGCTTGCTCTTGTTGCTAAAGAGTTAATGTTCAAGAGACATCCCATAACTGCTGTAAGTGTTGGGTCACATCTTGACATTTTTATTCTGTCAAATCTCTCATTTATTTTCACTGGACTTTTAGGATTGGCTTAGTCAGTCCTGGATAAAATCCAAGAAAGAGCAGCTTTGCCTGCATTGCCCTGCTCTGGGAAATAGTCAGTGCTGCTTGTAGTAGAAAGATGATAAAAACTTCCCAGTTATTGGGCCTAAGCCACAGTACTAGCATAATCCTAAAAGATTGAAGAAACAGTTTAATTTTGTCCAAGCTTTTTTTATCCTTTACCTCATGGTTCTATCTATGTGCAGCTTTTCTCCCTTGTGCCGCAGGTCATTTTTCTGCTTAATACTGAAATGACGTGTTCTGGTTTCATACAGTAATCCCACCACAGAAGTGAGTGTAAAAAGGACAGGTGAAATTCAGTATCGGTGCGTGCAAATTAATACACGTAGGCAAAAAATAGCTAGTTATACCTATACAATAGTGGTTTCTAAATTAGCAGTTGCTGCTCAGGAAAGACATCTGACTGTTACTGCAGATGGTTCCTTGAAAATATCAGTGCAATATTCAGTCCAAAAAAGACAAGTAGGATTTCTAGGCAAGTATCTGAAATTAACATCATTGCACCACACTGCACTGCTCTACAACAAGATCTTGTAAGATGAAAAAGAGTGTCCAAGAGAATAATGCATGGAGTGACTTTCTCAGACAAGGGCTCTTCATGTCTGCGAAGACACAGTGGAGGACACCTGAAAAACTCAAGAGTGGTGCACAGGAGGTGAAGAAGAGCAATTACTTTCTTGGTAGGGGAGCTGGGGGTGGCCAGTACAAAGGCTGGGGCAGCCAGGCTTGGAGAATAGCACAATACTTTGTCAGGTAATGTTTTGGTGAGAAAAAGCAGAAGTGGATTTGTGGAAAGGAATTAAATATTCTTGGTGGAGATGTCAGGTCAGTGGCTAATACATACCATAGTCTTCATGCAGTGGGCAGTTCAGAAAGTCCCTGGGCTCTAGGTTTGTGGAAATGTGGAAGGAGCAGGTCAGGGCAGAGATGCCCTGTACATCCTCTTTCTTGTACTCTTATCTGCAAGGGGCTGCAGTCAGAGGAAGGGCTTTGGCTTAGGAAATTGGTGTGGTGCTGTGTGTCACTTCTGTCACTGTACACATCTCTGTGGGCCATACGCATCCCAGGCACCTTCCAGACAGTGTCTGGAGCTTCACAGCAAGAGCACCATCGTCCCAAAGTGAGGAACTTCATTGCAGCATTGAAGAGCAGAGTAAGTGGATTTTAGTGTAACAGGACATGTAAATATACTATGAAACAACCACAGAAAAGTCAAAGGAAAGTGATAAAATACACTCAATTATTCTCCTCAGATACTCTCCAGACGTCAGTGTAATTTCATTGACTTCAGTGAAATTAGTGTTAATGTAGGAATGGAAATGCAGAAAATCTAATTCCAGCATCTCCTTCCTGGAATAGTGAGCAAGAAAACAGAGAGATAATCAGATAGAAACAAGTGCTGATCAGGAGGAGTTCGGCAGGGAGGAGGAGAGCTCCGGGAGCTGCTGCCAGGAAATAAAGACGCTCTTCCAGTCCCACATAGTCATGGGCAGCTCAGCAATATGTGCACACAGGCTGAAATGAAAAGCCAGGCTTCTTTTGTTTACTTTTGTTTGCCAGTGTATGCAATATTTTGTTGTTCTGTTGAATATTCTGAAACTCCTTCTACCAGGACAGCATCAGTGGTTAGTAATATTTTCAGCAATGTTTTTATTTTTGTTATTATGGTGAAGGGAGTGGTAGAGAGCTGTGGGACTAGGGGAAAGAGATGAAGATAATGTGCTTGATACAGTATTTAGACCACTCTTGTTTAAACCTGAAAACAGGTCTGTTTGTAACCTTTGGGGTGCTGATGTCCAGTTCTACATATGTATATATATTATTGTCTGGCTTTGTGATCTTCTGATAGACAATGCAAAGATATATTTAGGATGTTGCCTGCCATTTTGCCGTGACATTGCTCTTCAGCAGAAAGGTTTGAGGCGCTTGCAAAGGTGAATGTGGAGAGCATCTTCCTAGCACCATAGATACTCTCTCAAGTGCCATAAAAACTACCCAAATATACTGGGATTTAAATCAACATTGTGTAGGAGATGAAACCCTTACTAAGCACACTCACACTAATACCTTCCCCCAAGACTCTTCTCCACTGGTGAGAAGTGGCTTTGTAGCAGCAGTGAGTGACAACAAAGCCACAGAGCTATGATTGAGACATGGTCCCACTGATGTGTTGGGGTTGGGGAGATGAATGTGCTTTGAATACATAAAGGGTTAATGGATAATGCTGAATGCTAAATTAAGAGACCAGCTTTTTTCTTCTCCCCTTCTCCTGGAAAGATGCAGTAAAAAGTAGCACACTTGATTTCATAGAGTATAAAAGCGCTCGTTTTTGCCGTCAGTTTTTACTTGGCTATTGATTGTCTTACAAGACAACCACCGAGGAAGCTCTGAAGAAGCTGTCAGGCTCAGTGACAGCTCAGCATCTGCCACAGCTAAATCAATACTGTGATGAAGGACAGGTTCCCAAAGTGGATAATCAAAGCAGAGTAAAGTTAATTCACCTTGAAAGCCTGAAAATACTGGTGTGAAATTTTTTAGACAAAACCAGCATCATTTCAGCAAAACATGAGAGGTGCTGAGGTCCAGCCTGGAGCAGCAGTCTGCCCAGGCATTGCCTTCAGTGGGAGTGGGGACCAGGCTTCAACCAGTAATGTTCACAAATGCTCTGATAAAACAGAAACCTGGTGCTAATAAATCAGGCAAAATGAGGGTCGCAATGGCCCAGATTGTTGGCAGTTTGAAAGGGATTTATGGTTTGATTTTCTGGAAAATGTTGATTATAATATAAATTTGGTGTGTGTGTGAAGATAATGAGTATTCCATTAGCTCCATTCCCCAGGGAACTGGGGTTGTTTACCTGGGAGAAAAGGAGGCTCAGGGGAATCCTTCTTGCTCTGTAGAACTCCCTCAAAGGAGCTTGCAGAGGGCTGAGGCTTCGTCTCTTCTCCCAATTAACAAGTGATAGGACAAGAGGAAATGGCCTCAAGTTGCACTGGGAGAGGTTTAGGTCGGATATTAGGAAAAACTTCTTCCTTGAAAAGGTTTCCAAGTATTGGATTAGGCTGCCCAGGGCAGTGGTGGAGTCACCATCCCTGGAGGTATTTAAAAGAGGTGTAAATGTGGTGCTGAGGGACGTGGTTTAGTGGTGACCTTGCAGTGCTGGGTTAATGATGGGACTCGATGATCTTAAAGGTTTTTCCCAACCTAACCAATTCTATGATTCTGTGATTTTTTTTCTTAGGCTGTTAAGACATTTTTTCCATCAAAATGGGATTTTCTTCATAGTTCAGGTTTCAAAGGTTTAAAATCAAAAGACTGGAGGGAAAATGTTTTGCTAGGGATTATTTTAGCTTTATAAAACCTGGAGGTGAATTGTTTCAGCTTTTTGTGGGACTCTATTTTTTTTTTTTTTTTCCCCCCCCCTTGATTTTAGTGCAAACACTTCAGGGATGGCAAATTTAATTTGAGGTAGACTGTCAGCATCACATAGAAAATTTTGGATACAAAATTTTACACTGCTCTATCCAGAGATGCTGAATTTTCAGATTTGATAATTAGAGGGAAGGTGCTTCTGTAGATGACTTAGATGGGTAAGAAACATCGTTCAGTTCAGTAGAGCCAGTTTTGTGGTCATTTTACAAAGGGGACTTATTCTCTAAATAATGGGATGCGAACGTAACTGTTATTATTAAAAGCCTTAAATTTTGAGATTAAGTACTTTATTTTGTTCCTAAAAATACCCTATAATTACATATAAAAATCAGTCCTCTCACAGAGTACAGGTTGATGAATTAAAATACAGAAAAAACTAAGTACCAGATAGAAGCAGCATTGCTTCAGCTGTGTTCTGTCATATTAATATTTTCAGGCAGATACTGTATAAGCAGGCACTGTTCTGCTAAGGGGTGTGTTCAGCACACCTCTCAAGGCTACACGTGGCCTGTGCTTTATAACTGGAATCATTTATCTAGTTGTCCCAAATCTCTTTTTATTAATTGTGCTGAGATGAAATTGAATGTTTAATTAAATGAATAAGCAAAGTTAGATTTGAAACAAGTAGAAAGAGTGGGCGAATTAGAAGACTGAAAGGAAAATTAGCAGTTGCAGAATGTTTGAGCACATTCATATTGTATGTTCACCTTTATGCTTGCATACAGGTATATCTGTGTGTACGTTTATATATATTTGTGAGTATCTAAAACATGCCACACAGATTTATACAGTATAAACTTCTATGCTGGCATATGCAGGAAAAAAATAACCGAAGAGCAGAGAGCTAGAAACATCTACTAGAGTCCAGTACTTTGAAGGTGTGTTTACACATTTCCTATTATATTTTAACAAGACAGGCAATTTAGGTGGTGTTCCTCAGTGTGCAAGTGATGTTCTGGCAGCCTGCCTCCAGCAGCATTGCTATCCTGGATTTGTCTTAATGTGACAAGAACTTAGTGTCCCACTAAAAAGTTCCCTTCAAAATATTAAAGGAAAGAAAAAATCAACAACAGAAAAAAACCTTGCAGCAAAAATCCAGCAACAAGCTGTCAAGTGATTTCACACGGTAATACTGACAGCTGCCAACTTTGCTCAGAGAACTTTATTTTCTGGAGATGATCTCTTTGTGGGTCCTGTGTTTCCATTCAGGAGTGCTGGAGAACCTGTGTGTCCTGTGCTTGTTACTGCTGACAGGTTTGACACAGTGAGGAAGGCACATAGGATGGTTTTGATCCACAGGTATCAGCGCTGGCCAGTAATAGCAGCAAAGACAGCACCCTGAGAAAGCAGCTTCTCTGTCTTTGATGGAGAAAGGAAAGAGAAGGATTTCTGATGGATAGATAATTGTTCAACAGGCCTAATTCAGTTTTTTTTCAAAATACTGAAGAGATTTGCATGGAAGTGAGGCAATGTTAAAGAGAATATTCAAAATTGAGAAAATTATAAATAAGGGATGGATCAAAGTGCTCGGGGCATGGAGTTCCTAGCGTTCATGGTGAACATAATTCTCATGAATTTTGGTCATCTTCTGCCTCTCTACTTTCCTTCTGTACCTACCGTAATTTCTTTAGGGAGGTGATTGCGTTGTAATTAACATTTACCATTGCACAGGATTTTATGCAGTGTGTGAAATGCTACATTTCCCTTTTGGTAAGGAGGTGATAGATTTCTGGAGAAACAGGAATGATGAAGCATTAGTGTAAGAAATGGTTTAGATCCTTTCACTGGTTAATTTTTTTGTTTGTTTTTATAGAATCATAGAATGGTTTGGGTTGGAAGGGATCTCCAAAGGTCATCTAGTCCAACTCCCCTACAATAAGCAGGGACGTCTCTACCTAGGTCAGGCTGCTCAGATCCCCATCAAGCCTGACCTTGAATGTCTCCAGGGATGGGGCCTCCACCACCTCTCTGGGCAACCTATTCCAGTGATCAATCACTCTCATATTTAAGAACTTTTTTCTAATATCCAACCTAAATCTACCCTTTTCTAGCTTAAAGCCATTACTCCTTGTCCTATCACTACAAACCCTTGTGCATAGTTCTTTCCCTGCCTTCTTATAGGCCCCTTTCAGGTCCTGGAAAGTCGCAATAAGGTCCCCTAGAGCCTTCTCTTCCACAGGCTGAACAGGTCCAATTCTTCAACCTGTCTTCATAGGAGAGGTGTACCAGCTCTCTGATCATCTTTGTAGCTCTCCTCTGGACACATTCCAACAGATCCACATCCTTCTTATGTTGGGAGCTCCAAAGGTGGACACAGTACTCCAGGTGAGGTCTCACCAGGGCAGAGTAGAGGGGCAGAATCACCTCTCTCGATCTCCTGGCCATGCTTCTTTTGATGCAGCCCAGGATACGATTCGCCTTCTAGGATGCAACTGCACATTGGTGGCTTATGACCAGTACCCGCAGCCATTATGCCATAATTGTTCTTATAAATGGAAACTTAAATATTCCTCCCCCTGCTGTCACCACCAAAAGCTGTGACCCATTAGACCAAATATGTAGAAAAAGCCCTAACCCTCAGCCTCCTACTCTAGAGCTCTTAGGGAATAAGTTACAAGAATTAAGGCTGTAAGATAGGGATTTTTCGGGTAGAGTGAGGTTTTGCCTCTCAGTTAACATGGGGTAATGCTATTTGCCCTGCTGCCTGTTGTGGTGTCACTGCAGCCATTTTTCAGGCTGTGCCTTCCCATATGATGCTTAACACCCTTTGATAATGTGATGAGGGAGAAGCAGACCCAAGACATGTAAAGCTTTCCAGTTGAAAGAAAATGCAGGAAATTGGATCCAAATGCCAGGAAGAGACCACTGAACCTGTGCAGAGCTGTATTTGTGGTGGCTGGCACCATTTCTCAGGTGAACGAACAAAGAAATCCAATAATATGGGGTGGTTGTGGTAGGAGATGTTGAGTGTCCCTGCCATGGCATGGGGATTGGAACTACATGATCTTCGAGGTCCCTTCCAACCCAAAGCATTCTATGATTCTGTGATGATTCTATAACTGTGATATTAAGCTGCGTGGCATCTGCCTTGTCAGACCAGGCAGTCCTTGGCCACTCATCCTCAGGGGGGGGCGATGTGTAATTTTGTTGTCTACTCTGCTGAGTAACCTTAGCCAATTTCAGCTCGTGTCCATTGCTTCCTCGGGGCTGGAAGCCAAACACACTGATAGCTATGGGCAACGGTAGCCTTAATTTAATGCTATGTTTTGTAATACCAATTCAGCCAGTCTTGGATTGCAACTGTGTGCAAAAATATATCTAGTCAGCTCATCACATTTGCATGGTGGAGAGACATTGGAGCTTTAAAGTAAATATTTTCCATTAGTTAAGTGCTCTCATGGGGAAAAAAACCTCCCAGTTTCACCATTTAAAAATTAGTGACTGTACAAGTGCAGTTGAAACCTCTTATTTTTATAAGAATTTATGCATAATGTGTACAAGCCTAACTGCCTCCAAAGCAGCTGTTCCACTCTGCTGTGCAAAGTGTCCCTGTTTATAAAGAGAAGAACAGTGAGGGTGAGTTCCTGCTGATGATCCTCTTAATTATGTAATTATTTAGTTCTTATCAAACAAATATCTGATCAATGTTAACAGGGGTTTTACATATTTATCTTTGTTAGCATTATCCTCTTAACATAGAATTTGTGTTACTGTAGTGTTAGGAAGGTGTTGGGCCAGGAAAACGTGTGAATATCAGCTGGATCCACAGATGAGCCATGCATCTTATGTGACTGCAGCATGGGATCTAGCAATGCATGGAAGGCCACCACCTCCCTACATTGGCAATATGGGACATACATCTGGATGCAGGCACTGTATATAGAGTGTATAGGCATGGTGATGATGGAGTCAGGCTGGCTATGGTGTGCATTCACCTAGACACAACTGTGTCCAACTACCCCTGATTTCAGCAGTCAGATAATTTTGGTGAGAAGTTCAAAGATGAAATTCACTGCTGAATCCAAACGTTTGCCCATTAGCTTCTTGGCTGCAAAGTGGGTGTAACGATTCATCGTTGGGGTGTATGGGAGGATAAATACCTTGGTTAAAAATATTATGTGGCATGGGATAATACAGTGACATGAAGAGGAAAGATTTTTATTTTTTTTTTTTACCTTGAGTACTTTTGGAAGTAAAATTTGAAAGCTCATATATGCTGGTGCTGATACCTCCTCCCTTTAAATGGGGTGTCATTGTACTTATGCTGATGCAAAACTGCTGTCAGCATTGCTGAAATAGTGCATTTTAACAGCATGATATTTATTGGAGCCAAGGATTCAGGATCAAAATTGGCCTTTTGAAGATCTGTAAAACCACGGGGTTGTGTTTGGTGCTTTCACTGTCCCAGCTGGCAGGCAGGAGGGTCACTGGGGAGGTGGGATGCTGAGGCTGCTTGGCAGGGTGGGACAGCCATCAAACAAGTGCTATAAAACAGTGATAAGGGAGGAGGCTCAGAAGGGTTACTTTCTTCCACGTCATACACTTTGTTGAATAGTGGTGATGGATTGGAAGAAAGCTGTTTATTGTGACAGTAGCAGTCTCTCAGTGAGACTGTTGAATTTAGGAGATGGACACGAACCGGGTGTCACACTGAGCAGCACCTGAAAATGTTTTGCAATATAATCAGGTGTGTTAAGATGAGGTGGAAAGAAATAACTGGAAACTGATCAGCTTTTAAAATAATAAATCAGATATTTGAATACTGGGCTTATATCTAATTATATTTAGTATCTCTATATTATCTCTCCTCAATAGTGTAGCTTTAATAATATTAATCTAATAATCTTGAAGGAATACCTAATTCCAAAAATTCATTGAAGAAGTTGCAGCTAGCCTCAGCATGTGAAAAAGAATATCTGTCTTTTTCCAGGATCAAGGCCTAATCTTCTTTACAATTACAGTTTAGAGGCATATTATATATGCTTGGATTAATAATACTCTAATGTTGAGCAGACCATAGCGAAAATTAGATCTCTCAATCAAGCTTCCAGTTCCTAGGGGCACGTGTTTCTATCTGGCCATATTTAGCATATGGCCAGGATAATAAGAGATCTGAAATGCTTTGGGATAATTTAGGTAACTTTGAGTCATTGTCCCTTGTTTTTAAACAGACAAAAAGATTTATGTAACAGTATTGTTAAATAATGAAAAAAATGTTTTATGTATGTACAAATATAGTAGCATATTTTATATATAAAAATATATAGCACTTAGATCCTTGTATATAATTTAGAGGAGATTTTTCAACACTGAAACAACAGTTGAGCCACCTGCCTCACCTTTAGGATTGAGAAAAAATATTTCTGCGTCAAATTGATCTCTGAAATCTAGTAAAGACTGTTCCAGATTTACACACGTGGGACAATTAAGTAAATAAGCATTGCATGACTGCAGTAACACAATGGGAGGGGTCTGGAGACATACAAATCATTAAAGAGGTGAACAAATGCAGTTTGACCTAAGTAGTCATTTCAAGAAATTAGACAAAGTAATTTCACCTTTAACCTCTGTAGCATCATCCCTTCTGTTTCTTGTAAAAGGAGAGACTAAATTAAAACTATTGAAGTATACACTGAAGTACTGAAGTGTACCTTTAGGGAATTCTTTAGACATTGCTTAAATCCTCTTACTGCCAAGAGAGGCACAGTATTTTATTTCTTTCAGAACCTTTTGCACATGATACTGCCAGTTCTGCCTACCAAAAATAATTAAAATACAACAAAAGTGAAATGCCTTTGGTAGTGCTCCTCTGCCTTTATCTTAAAGGTGAGGGGTAAGGTTCACACTTGGCACTTCCACGTTTGCTCATTAAATCAGGATGCTCTGAGAAATCTTCATTTACTAATTACAGGCACTAAGAGTCATTGATGAAGAACCCTAAATCTTTAAAGGCTTAGAAAGGCAACAGAAGCGTTAGATGCTCACCAATGTGTCCATGTGTGCCCGTGTGCCTCTGTGCATAGAGGATCCAGTGTGTTTGGGTGGTGGTCAGCTCCCTGAGCTGAAACATCTCTGCCAAGGGATTTGCTGGTCTAGCTCACCTCTCTGTCCTGTCCCATCTCTGTTGTATTTGCAGCTAATGCATTTACCCCAACCTAAACTTGGGTGGGGAAGGGCAAAGGCAGATAACTTGTATTTTTAAGGCAAACCAACATCTCATTCGACATTCCCAAGCAGAAGACCCTTCCCCTGTAGAGGTGTAACAAATGTGTCTCTACAGGCGCAACAAACGCAATGTGAATTCTTTTATTTATATATGTATTATTTCCTTATCAGTACAAACTTGTTTTGTTGCATAGCAAGACCTACAAAAAAATACTAGCTTTTTTAAAATGACCTTGAAAACTATGCCTTGAAAACAGGGGTGGGAAGCTAAAACAAAAACCAATTCCAGCAGCTATCCATGTTGTCGTGGGGAAACACCACGAATGAAGATCTCAGTAGGTTCCCTTTAAATGTTTGCCATAGGCCTCCAATGCGTAACCTGTAAGAGAAGTGGGATATTTAAATGAACTTACTCAGGTGTCTTTACCATTTCCAATAGAAGGCAAAGGAAAGCTTTGATTTCCAACAGTGTGATAATGTTGATTTTGTCTGTGCAAAATCTACAGTGTGTAGCCTTGTGAATTCTGGCTTAGTGAAGTATTTTGCAGGCTCGATCCAATGATTTAGTCTGTCCTTAATTTCTTGAATAAACAGACGTTAGGAAGAAGTTCTTCACCATGAGGGTGGTGAGACACTGGCACAGGTTGCCCAGAGAGGTGGTGGAAGCCCCATCCCTGGACATTTTTAATGCTAGGCTTGATGGGGCTGTGAGCAACCTGGCCTAGTGGGAGGTGTCCCTGCCCATGGCAGGGGGGTTGGTACTAGATGATCTTTAAGGTCCCTTCCAACCCTGACAATTCTATGATTCTGTGATGCTCTTCTTAAATACAATTTTTCAGGAGCTTGCATTAGGAGACACAGAACTAGAATTTATCTTCTGGCTCTGTTTTCTGCAAATTGTCACTGCTAAAGAGTCATTTTTTTTCAGATGAGTTAATATGTGCTGGGTGCTTCAGACAAGCTGTTTTCACCGTGGCATTCCTAGCTGTTTCCAACCTGGCAGGTGTCAGTGTTGAATCTCCCTTTTCCCAACCATACGTGGTACTGTGTCACATTTTCAGTCAGCCTGTGTCTTCTGTGTAGGTTTGCATGGCTGGTTGGGTTGTGTGCATTGTAACTGCATATGCAGTCTAGCTGTAGATACAGGCTTGTGTAAATTTTACTCATGCAGAAAGGCAGCATTTTGGGGACAGTTATGGCTTCTCTTTACATTTGTAGTCACAGGAATTTGCAGGTGCACCTGACAGGGAGCAAGACAAGATATTGTGCAGGCACATGTCTAATGTGCTGAGTTCATGATAAATCAGCAACTGTTCTTCAGAAGGATGAGAGATGTTGCATTTTGAATTGACACTTTATCAAGTTTGTCCTACTACAAAAGTCCAAAAAAGCACAGAAAGCTGGAAAAAAAAAAAGTCAGGTGGCATTCATCCATCTAGACTTTTTTATAACCCACATACTCTTATAGTCTGATTGAGTGTTGATACAGATCTGAATGGAAATGGAGGTACAGAAAAACCTTTCAGTGATGCAACAATCACTAAAGCAAGGGAAATAACCTACCCTTGCAAAGAGCTTTATTTCTGGACATCACATAGAGTTTTAAGCTGCTGTGTTTTCTAAAACTGAAACCTTGTGTTCATCTGTGCTACGCATTGTGTGACCTTGCTTGATATCATCTTGTGTGTTGAGAGGGAAAATGCCAAGACTTTGATAAAACAATGAGCATTGTATTTCTGATGAACTTCGACATCTAATTTTTACATAGACGTAGTCAAAAGCACTATGATAAATGAAAATACAATTCTTCTATTGGGTTTTAGGAAAGCATAATTTTTCTTTAAAAATGCTGCCTCTCAAATAGAGATGATGAACAATAGTAAATTAGTATGAAGCAAAGTGAGTTTTCTGTAATGAGGTAGGAATGTGTTGTGTAGAGGGAAGACATTATGCACTGAGCAATGGAAGGCATTTTTCCCTTTCACAGTGGGTTATTTCTTGCCATTTGTAGGCTGCAGTTGTTCTTCAGAAAAGTAATATAGCAATGCAGAGCTGCATTCTGCTATAAAGTACCTCCGAGCAAAGATTATTAAAAATGACAGGCACATTTCTGTGTATTTGATAATGTCAAGAGCAGAAGTAGTGCCACACATTGGTGTTATGAGATATCAGAATAATTCTCTTTTCTGCAAAATCTGTAATGTCTAATCGAAGAATCTCATTTTGGGCTTTCTTGCAAGAGTAGTTACATTGTGATTCAATAAGGCACTTTAAACTTGCTTGACTTTAAGCGTGTCTTTCAATCCACCATTTGAGACAGCACTAGTAAAGGTGTGCATTTGAAGTTTTTCCTCAAATGATTTGCTGAATTTAGGCTTCAGAAATTAAATGTTCTCCAACAGTGTTCACTGCATCACTTATGATAGTATCCTGAGGTTGGTGCCATTTCATTTGGAAAGGCTTATTTGAAACATGGTCTTCTCAAACATGTCATGTCATTCTTTGGTGTTGCACAGCTCAGCTAGTTGAGCTTGACAGTAATGGTGGCGTGTTTGCAGAGGGGAGAATCAAACCAGAAAAGAAAGTAACTCCAGGAGTGAGTTTGAGGTAGTGCTTCCTACTCTACTGTGTCTTCCTCCTGCTCTAATCATATACTCTCAGAAATGGGACTTTCTATTGTTCGCTGATCCAATTTTTCCGTCTTTGGAATCAGTAATGACTGGCATCTACAGGAGACATGACATACCCAAGTCATCTGCTAGGGCTGGCTGTGAAATTGGACTGTGAAATGTCACTCTAAATCTTTCTTGTGCATGTCTTGGTGATTGACAAAGGACCCCATTTGTACAGATACCTCCTTGACAGCCTTCCCAGGCTTCTGTATTCTCCGTTTCAATTCTTCTCTGGGACTGAGGCCATTCTCTGCTCATAGCATGTGCTAGCTGAGCTGATCTTGCAGGAGATCCAAATGGTTCCTTGGATAGTGCCTTCAAGGTTTATTGGCAGGCTGAAGCTACATTTGAAAATTAGTTTGGATTAGTACAGGGTTAAAACACAATGGCTGTTTTTTAAATAGCTCCATATATGGACATTATCTGTATGACTGGTTCTGCAAATTAATGCACACTGAGTGGCTGTGTGAGCTGTATGGGTAAATTAAATAATTAACTCTGTACATGTATGTGTGTGAGAGAGTGTACTTAAGTAGAAATTTTCAGTTTACACCTATGTATTTGCAGTAATTTGTAACCATACAAAAATTTGTTGATATTATCCTTGAATTATGAGTACCATTTACTACAGCATACGTACTTATTTTTATTAATTTCCCTTCTTTTCAGCTCTTCTTTATGCAACTATTTTTGGAAACGTCACCACCATTTTCCAGCAAATGTATGCCAACACCAACCGATACCATGAGATGCTGAACAATGTGAGGGATTTCCTAAAATTATATCAAGTCCCAAAAGGCCTTAGTGAAAGAGTCATGGATTATATTGTCTCAACCTGGTCTATGTCTAAAGGAATTGACACAGAGAAGGTATGAGTACATGAGGTAACAATTTAGATGGCAAGAGTTTCTGTCCATTGTGTACTTTCTTAGAATCAGGACTGTATAAAAGCATATAACTTACTAACAAATTCTTAACTGCATGCTACTCTGTTATTATGTTTGTGTTTGGATAAAAATGGATGTTTTAAAAAAGGACTGTTTTGCTGCTTTGGAAATATGCCTTTATTTTTCATCATGGTAAATGTTTTCTTCTTTCTAGTCTTATTTTGCCTAAATACTAAATCATTTTTATGTGTTTAACTATTGAATTCAACAGGAAATTGGTCTTTGGATTAGTCCGAGAGCGTAATTTGGTGTCTAACCTACATCATTATTATTATTATTATGAAAGTATTGGCATCTGTGATTTGCAGTGAAATAAGTTTGGTTGGCTTAGACCTTTTGCTGATGCCCAGGACATCAACATATCCATCAACATAATTAGTATAGGATTTAATGGCAGTAGATATTGATCTCCTTGAGCTAAAATCTCTTAGCTAGAACTTAAGGCCTTTGTTAGGGAGATGCAGAAAATGTGGCACTGCTGGCAGCCATGCAGGGTAGAAGTCCTACAGGACTTTAGCCCTCAGAAAGGACTGGTCATTCAGGTTTCTTCAAAAGCCGATTAAAGGAGAAGGTTGTCTTCAGAGAGTGATTCATCATGTGCCAGGACAGACCAAGTGAATTGTCCTCAGGGCATCTCTTTCTCCATAATATGTGCAGGTGAGTCTGTCTAGCCTTGGATATTTTAGAGGTGAAGTGAGATGGGAGGATTCCCACCTGCAATACCTTGAAAATAGGCAAGATATAACATTTTTAGGTCTAGATTTTTGGACAGCGGAGATCAGTGAAGCTTCCATGGACCTGATGCACATCAGCTGAAATTAGGCATTCAAGCTCCAGTTTCCATGAGAATTTCCCTTCTAAGAACTTAAAAGGCAGGTGTCTGAGGAAGGGCGAGGAAGCGTCGTGGCAGATTAATAACTTAAAATGTCTAGTGCTTGCAGAGCTTTGAAGTGTTTGCTTCAGTTGGATCTATTGCACAGTATGGGATGATGATGCAGCTTGTTCACCTATGCCAAGATGAAGTCACTACACTGAAGAATTTAGTCTTACATCATGCTGATGAAACAGCAATTATTGTATTAATCATCTGCTGTGAAATTCGGTTTACCATCACAAATACAACTATTTTAAGTAACAAGGAGTTTGATTTCTTTGATTCTTGTACTTCAGTATGCCACATTCTTTAATATGTTAACTTCTTATACACTAATACCCTAACTTCCCAATGCTGATTCATACAGTGTTAAAAGTGAGCTTTTATGTTGTATACTGTAAATGCATTCAGTCCTATTGTGTGAACTCAAAGCCATGTGACAATTCAACTTTCATTTGCATTTATCTCCTTGCAGTTAAGCCAGAATCCTGTATTATTCCACTACAGTTTCATTAGATTTTAATGATGCTTTGCAGTTAATTAGGAGAACCTATGCTTTAATTACTGAAATTTCCTTCCATAGTTTCCGCATGTCTGGTTTTATAGATTATAAAAATGTAGTTAGAGCCATAATCTTCGACTCATGGTAAGCAGTGTTCCCTGATCTGTAAGACAGTGGTGGTTGCTTAGCTAGATAATTAATATGGCTGTAAAATCTGTGACTTAGGTTTTTAACAATTTTCCCTTGGTAAAGACTTGCCTAAACTTAGGCCTGGATCCAAAACCTATTTAAAGCAGTGGAAGGATGTCAGGAACCTCTGCATCTGGACATCAGTAGTTGCATCTAATCGAACTTCCCAGAAAAGCCCATGTTACAGAAGAACAGAGACAAGAGAAACGTAAGAACTTGAGCACCGGTTTGAATGTGTTGGTGTTTTGTATCCCTTACAGCCTGCAAGTCTGCAAAAGCAACAGCATCAGCGGCCTGTAGTGCCTGCACTGAGCATCCCTGGGTCTGTACGAGTGTAAGGATTGGGCAGTTTGCTTCCACCTGCAGGACCTTAGCTGAAGTCAGGGTTTGGTTTAGCAAAAGGGTGGAGAGCTGTGTCATAGTCAGGCAGCATTCCTTCCTTTGTCTCCTCTCGGGGAGGTCTTAACAATGTGCTTCACCAGAACAAATGAGGAAATGTTGTAAATCCCAGCTGAAAAATGATAGCAAGAGTGGAACGGTCCCAGAGACTAGTCATGTAGAGTGGATTGTTTTTCTTGCATTAGTTCATTACCCCTTCGAGCCCTTTTGTAAGACCCTCTGCATTTAAATTGAATCCATCTGTACCAAACCTGGAGCAGCAGTGGATGGGAGCGTGCAGTAGGGACCTCCAAGGTACACAGCGTCGAGTCAGATTTATTACTGTAGACACAGTGGGGCTAATGGGACTTCATTGCACCTGCAGCTGAGCTGCTAAATCCACACACTGCTCCAGCATAGGCTGGAATAGGGGATTGCTGCCCCAGGTCTTGAATTGCTTCTCTGCACTGCTTTGTCTGACAGCCTGGACATGACCCTAGGGGTTTCTTCCAGTCTAGTTTTCAAAGCTCACACAATGATATTCTGACCGGTGTGTTGTCTGAATATCTTTGCATCACATGATTTCCCATTCTCCTTAATTTTTATGAACTTTTCAATAAGCTTCTGATTATCTTGCAAAACACGTGTGTTCATGACACATGATAATTAGTGAGGAATTTCTCAGCTTTTCAGTTTCCATCAGACAGCTTAGACAGTTTCCGTCATCCAAGGATGTTTTTCAGCCTAACATAGAGTACTACATCCTAAGCTGTTCCAAATGTATCTGCATTGTCACACTGGAATGTATTTTGCAACATCATTTGCTACAAATTTGTCATGCACTTCATTCAGTCACTCAGCGTGTTGAAATGGCTTTGTTTTGAAATCCAAATTTGAAGAACAAGAAGGTTAATGTGCTAACAAAGAATGAAATTATACGAGTATTACAGTAGGTTCCTAGCAATTTGACAGAGTAAAAAAACCACATGTGTGTGTGTTTCTTTGATAACTAAAGATTTTAAATTAATATGCTTGAAATTAAAATGTAAGTTGGTAGGTTGATTGGAATTACTGCCACTTAATGTGTAGATTTGTTGCATTAAATCTCAAATATCTATCCCTGAATGACACATTCAGTGTGTAGTCCCAAAGAAGATTTTAGCTAAGACTTCTGAGGATGAGTCCTTAGATGGGAAACGAAGGCAAAGTGAAAGTTAGCATGGAGGGAGTTAAATGAAGGTCTAGTCCTTGCTGCTTGTGAGAAAAAGTTGTCCCAAACAGAACTTTGCCTTAAAGCCCCAGTCTGTTGTCCTTGTGTATGGAAGAGTACTACTTGTTCTCCCATGTTAAAGTGGCAGTGCCTTAAGCACACAATTTTGGCTTCCTTGTTCTCCCTGGGAGTAACTCATCTTCAAATCCTGTCTTCAAAACACAGCGCTTCAGCCTGTCTCTGACTGTTCACAAATAAGGAATTAACAATGACACTAAAAGCATTAGCATATTTATTATTATTACTTAAGGGGAAGCAAGTGGCCTCTGATCCATAATCTTAAATCACTTAAACATGAGAGCCCTCCTCTGACAGCTGAGATGATATATGTAATACATGCACATGGACTCTTATCTCCTGGTGTAACAACATCTCAAACAAGATGGATTTTTTTTTTTAATGTTTAATGCTACAGGCTTTGGGGTTATTTAATAATAAGCAGAGCTAAAAACAAGACAAATCTAAGAAGCCTTTATATACTAAAAGTATCTCTCATCCAGCAGAACCTGGGGTTTTTTGAGAGATAAAAAAGAGGCAGTACCTTCTCTGCATATGACCACTTTTAAGCAGCTGAAAAAAATCTTTGCAGTTACAGTTTGATATGTGAAACACACTGAATTCAAATCTCTTAGTTTTTATTGAAATCTCTAGGCAGCAAATGAAAAATTTATAGATATTAGCTCTTCTATGAGAAATAGGTCATTATACATGAAAGCAGGAGAACCATTAACTAACATGCAGATATCTCAAGGTCTCATCTAATGATAACGTTCTGGAATGTCAGTAAAACCCAAAGATTTTCTATTCTTGACCTCTATGCCATTGTATGGCTTAGGATTTGCTCAGAAAGCAATTAAATAAATGTCTATCTTGTTTTAACAGTCGATTCCTTCAGAAAAGCTGTGGGTTGAAAGAGAAAAATAAGGCATCTAGTCTCAACCAAAGCACCAATGGCGATTTGAATAATGAGAGCCAATTCTACACTGAAGTGACTGAAATGGAGATCATGGGAAAATAACACAAGATTAAATCTGGCCCACTAAGCTTTCATACAGGAAAGATGGGGTTATGGTAAATAGACACAGTTTGTAACTTTATTAAACACTAATCTACAGAAGGACAGTGCAGTTTAGTTGTGTTTGCTGTTAATAAGGTCTTCAAGAGCTGTAGTAATAATTAGTGATATCCTGAGATGAGTGGGGGAATCAGGCTGCCATTCCTGCCGTGTCCCATCACATAGAGGTGTCTGTAAGTGCTGGCTGGATTTCCTCATGGATGACCGAGGTAGAAGGCCTCCAAGCTTCGTGGCCAAAGAGAACTTCTACAAAATTAGGTGTGACAGCTATACTATTCCCTGCTGAAGAGGGAAGGTAAAAATCGTTTGGACAAGTATTTTTGTTTCGTTGTAGAGGCGGGGTTGTTGGTCGTTCCTTGCAGATCGGGACGAGGTGAACAAGAAGTCTTCCCTCGCCTCACAGAGCTGAGCTAGGACCAGGTACAGTTGCAATCCACGGTTCTTTGAAGAGCGGGATGCAGGAGAGACGGTCAGGGTCTCACTGTCTTTCACACGGGTCCAAGAGTGGGGCCTGTGCAGCAGTGGGGCTTTCTGTTTCACCTTGATGGATGGTATGGATTATTTACCTCCTGTGTGCCCTGTGCAGAGCCAGGAAAGGCTGTCCACAACCATCTCTGCCTCTTGGATGTGTTCATCTTGGGATTGATACAGATTGAACTATGAACCTGTCATGCTTGAGGAAGTGCCAGTGCTGTGGAGCATCTCATGAGCTTATTTTCTGGGGGAATAAGTACCCAAATAGATGGGTTGGGCATTTTCCTGAGCACGGCCACTGAGGGGATGGAGCTTACAGAGAAGCTTTCAGTTCCAGAGACCACATCTAGGGGAAGGTCTTCTCCAGATCTCTTTTCTTCATGCTTTCACCCTTGAATGTCTTTACGTAATGCTGCATGTTAGAAAATAAACCACCTCCAGAAGAAGGACAAAATCAAATAATCATTGATCGACTTCATTCTTCCAAGGGTGACGTTTGTGCCAGAAGTTGTCACTCCAAAAAATACTGTGACTTGAGAGATCCTTTGATGTATGAAGTATTCTTTCTGATGTTTGTTTTTCTTTTATCTAAAAAGTTTATCTATTTCTAATGATAGAATTCCTTGTAGTCTGCTCTTCTTTGTCCCATTAGAAGGTCATGTAATGATTGTGCTCAGAATAGATATCATAGAAAAACTGGAAGCAGTGAAACCTTTAAATATACCACCCTTAGGCAACCTGGGATCTGCTACTTTGGGTCATCAATGAGTGTTACTTGCTTGCCACACTTTTCAGTGCGTTAGACACATCAGCAGGCCCTGTGCTAGTAAAACACTTGGTTCCTTAAAACACATGGTGATGCCTTACGTCATCCCCAGTTCTATCTGTGTTGACTACACTGAATTTAATGGAATCTAGAGCCAATTTCTAGGGATTTTTGAATGTCTCTAACATTTGTTTCTCAGTTAAAAACCAGTTAATTTTGTTACTATACCACTAAATCTAACAATTTTGATCATTGATTTAACTTATGTATTTTTAATAAGACAAACCAAACTTGACTTACTAGACTTGATTTTCAGGTCTCAATTTCTGAGCATTTAAATCCAAGTGACCTTGATTTTATTGCAATTAAAACACAGCACACCATTGCTGCTGAAATTCACTTCTTAGTGCCAAGATATTCAGTGATGTATTAAGATTACCCTAATGCACGCAGGGTTAATAACTTCTCAGTTCCATACGTCACCCTTGAGTTACTTACAAAATTACCTGATTATTACAGGAAAATGCTCTGTGATTTGCCAATGAGCTATTTTCTTACCTTTGTCTCTTTGGCCTCTGTCCAGTGCCGAAGGTAACGCTTCTAGCTAGGACTGCAAAAGAATTCAGCACTCAAATGAGCCAAATCCTTCTAAAAATCTGAGTAACTTGGTCAGGTGCCTAGAGGATATTGTGGTTTTTTGGAAAGAACTGCCCTTGGTTATGACAGCTGAATACGTCTGAAAACCCAGAGTGGCCTTTCTCCGCAAAATAAAAAGAGCTATCTGTGGCCTATAACTGATCAGAAGTTGGCAGAGTTTATTTTATTTATTGTCAAAGCTGACATTTTTTAGTATCTCCAGTATTTGTTATGGTTATTCATTTAGGAGATGGTCCTTGTTACTCCGTCTCTAAAACTGTCTAAGCTCTTCACTTGAATATCAGTCAATATATCCCCTGGTTACAACCCTGAGAAGGTGAGAATCCTGTGTGCTGGAAGAGAATTGCAAATAGATAGAGATCGTGAATCACTGCCCTCTGCCCTTCTTGTTAACAGGTCTTAACAGATCCTGAAATATTTGCTAAACCATCCTGTGGTTGGGGAAGATTTTTTTTAAAATACTTAAACCCCTCACAAAATATATTGTTTGGACATACTCTTAATCTGGATAGTTTTTGTTTCAATTCATTTGATTTTCTTTGAGTTCTTTATAATCTCTGCTCCCTGGAGAGTTCTTGGAGCTGTTCAAGGGGCTTATCTTAAACTGCCTGAGCATGTTGAGGAAATGGGTGGGAGAGGGAAAAAAAATCAAATGGCATCTCCTTAGGAATTTTATTCCCCACTTACAGATTTCAAGCTGAAAAGATAGTGAGATGTTTTTTGTCAATTCCCTGTGAGTCTTCCAGAGCTGGTTCCTGCCTTTCCCAGTCTCTAGCAGCAGCCACAAGCTTTTCACTCACAACCAGCATTTTACATATTCCGTAGGGTACTCTAGAGAAGACAGCAGTGTTGAATCTCTGCTTTGGGTGTTGTTGTGTTGGGGTGTGTATCAGCTGGGTGCCAGGTCATGATGGCAGAGCTCAGCAATTGTTTGCCTTTGAAGAGATTTAATTTTCTGTGCAGAGAAGTGTTAAATGTTATTCTGTGCTTTACTTTTTCCTCTCTCAGCTTTGTAGTGGTTCAGGTCTTTGTGGATACATGTTCATGTATAGCATAGAGCCTTGCTCCTTTTCTGGTAGAAACACAGCCTATACAGCCAGCAAAGATTTTCCTCTGGGTAGAATTTGACTTTATCCTCTGATTTTGCATTGAAACATAGCAGGTTCTGTTCTTTCATGCTGCTTGGATGCATATGGGAAGCTGACTGCAAAGTCTGTGGCTGCAGATTTATTATGAAGCAACTTCTGTAGCAGCACAAGCATCTGGTCCCTGCAGACTGCCTGCTGCAAGTCGTGTGCTTCAAAACCATCCATAGTGAAGCAGTGCAGTCAGCAACCTTAATATCCTGTCTTGCTTATAAACTGCAGGTTTCACTGAGAAAGGTCTCGAAATCTCTAAGGAAATCTCCTTCTTCAGAAATCTGTCTTGGTGGTTTTTGATACGCTGCTGAAAGAATACACAGGTTAGAACAAATGCCCCAGCTGAACCTTGGTTCTACTAACATGATGTTATGGAAATGCCTCCAACACAATGAAATGGGTAGATTGAGTGTTACAGGGCATGCTCTCCCTTAAATTGAATTTCTCTTTTATACCCATATGTGTGCCTTTGTAAGCCATATGGACTCCTGTACAACCACGTTGCTACTAGTTCGTGTCTTTTTAGTTGCGTACTGCCTTAAAAAGGCTGAGATCTCAGTAAGAGCATTTCACAAAAAGAATGTCAAGGTCTTGTGTTATCAGTAAGGGATCATGTTCAGGAGACTATTTATCTGAATTTGAAGCACTCATTTTCTCATTTTCTACTCTTAGAATCTTTGGACTATTTATCATTATCTTCCAAATGCTTCGGTGCGATCACATTATGTGTCTTCTCTGGAAGCAGGAAAATTACTACACACTGTAATCTGTGTCACCAACAACCCCTTTCTATGGTACAACTAATAGAGGAGCTGGTGGCATCTGTGAGACTCATAATCCATGATGTTGGTATTTGTAAACATAAAAAAGAAGTGCTGCAAAGTCAGGTTGGAGCTCATGAAGTCCTGTGCTTGGAGCATACAGTAAACACGTAGCTGAACACTGAGGTTGTCTATCCTTGCTCTTTTTTTCCCCTGTGTATGTCTACGTTTATCTTTATCAGTGAAAGTTCCTCTGCCAAATCTTTTAGTATTAAGTACTTTTAGTTGTCATCTGTTTCATTTTCTGTTCTCATACTTGCAGTGTAGCAGGCAAGAAAACTGAAATAAAGAACATTGGTTCCTGGCTAACTCTTGGATCATTACTCATGTACTGCCATACAAGTTGATAAGTGATATCTCCGTAGATCTCCATATATTAATATGTCAGTAGGAGAATCACTTTATCATGACATCAGAAAATTCCTGAATTATGCTTTCTAAGACTGGCTTTCTCTGTGCAATAGAATTTTTTCTGTCTCTTCATATTACAGTGTGTGATGATATGTTTGTTGTGTCTATAAAAAGAGTAATGCTTTGAGCGCTCACTTTTAATACTCTATATTTAACTCTGTATTGGTGAGGAAACAATTTGCTGTTTGCATCCAAGTGGCTGTTATTCTTGAGGGACACAATTAATTTACACTCCAAAAAACAAGGCGTCCTGAAACATCTCTGCTTCTTGCAGTAACAACCTCTGCAATAGTTTAACCAATTTTTCCTGCAGTTTGGAAGCTTAAAAGATAAAATTTGGAAATCAGTCATGTATGAACACACACATTTCTTTTAAGAGCAGTGTTTGAGAATTCATAGATCATGGCCTTGTTAAGTCAAAAGCACTTACATTACTAAAAGTATTAAAGGGACATAAAAACCTTCTAAACATGATTTAGACCCAAGAGTAGATAAAAATGTTAAAAAAATCATAGAATCATCAATCATGATAAAAAAAGAAAGCAGATTTTTTCACTAAATTACTATTGAAAGGAAGAAAGATGGCATGTTTCTATTTTATTATAATAAAGATGAGCTTTCTGTTTGATCCAGAAGTAGGGCTGAGGTGAAACAGTCCCTCTCAAAAGTAATATTTCTTTTTGCTAAGGTGTGTCCATATTTCTAATGGTAAATGGAATGACTCAGGTAAGTATAAGTTTGTAAAATGGACATTTGTCCTTAATGAAATTATGGAAATGTGATATGGGATATGGTCAACAGTGACTCAGACAAGACATTGTTACTAATGCAAATGATGGTTTATCTAGACTATGTCTTGTCAAGTGTATTTATTATTAATTTTTATGGTAGAACATACTTACACAGGATATTTAAATGTGTTCTGTACATTGTTTTGTTACAGAAAAATAGCATTAAGCCAAATTGGCTTATTCTGTGTTAAATCAAATAAAACCTAATTATCCAACAGATCTGGGAAGGTGGTTGTAAGTGAGAAAAGCTCATGCTATGAGGAGGTTTCAAAAGAGATGAAGTGCTTCATAGCGTTAGGCACAAGAAGCATCATCTCTGTTGTTTATTCAAGATGAGATTGGGAGGTAACATGGTTGTAGTCTATAAACACCTACATGTGGCAGACATTTCCAGTGATTGAAGGTTTTTTATCTGAGCAACATGATGAGATCCGCTGGCTGTTGACTGAAAAATAATAAAAAACCCCAACAGTTCAGAAGCAGCAAATGTTTTAAAAGAGAGAGTAGCTATCTATTGGAACAACTACCCTATATAATTGAAAACATTAAATCAAGGCCTTCTAGGCTATAATTTTACCGGGTGTTCTGGGATTGATATGAAAATTATGAGTGCAAGAGGTTAGTGCAGTAACCCCTTCTAGCCTCAGACTGTCACAGTACAGAGGACAGGTGAATAACTTTTACTTCACCTTTTTGCATTCATTATGTCTTTGACCGCAAAGCAACTTTGATCTATTGAAGTAAGAAAGGGAATAAATATTATTAAACTAGAAATTAAACTCTTCTCCCATGCTTTGGTTTAGGACCTTTAGTAATACTGTACAGGAATATGTTTTATACCTCTTCTGCATTAAACAGAAACAAAAATCATAGTGTTACTTCAATATTAATGTGGCCATTTGCCTCAAAGCTTAGTCAGGGTTACCAGAGTTTCCCTCTGTTTGCTAGCATTTAATGGTAGTCAACACAGTGACCCAACGTCCCTATTTCTTACACTGTCTGCAGAGCAAGCTGCCAGATTCATTCGATACAATGAGAAATTAATCAGTACTATTGATCTGCAGTCTTCTTTATATGAGACTTCCAGAATGCTCCTAATCTCATACACGTTTCTATTGTCTGTCCTAGGAAAACTTGAAAAGGTTGTAAATGCTTCTCAGTGCAGTTAGCTACCATGCATGTTAGGGCTAAAGGGATGTTAGTGTGTTTAGGAGGATATGCAAATATTAAACAGAGTGTACAAACCTAACAAAACCCACAGGTTTTCACTTTCTTTCTTCAGGTATGTTTGTGTTACTATTTCAATAGGGAAAGCTATTTAAGGTAAGAAATTAATTGAAGGTCTTATTTAACTGATCTGCTATGAAGACATCTTCACGTTCAGAGGACAGATTTTCACTCATCTTTACATTTCATAAGGTTTCATAATACTTTCTTTTTGCTCTAATCTCAAACTCTTTGCATTTTCTAGCCTGTAAGCCCTCCAGGGCAGGTTACTTATTATATATCTGTATGGCACTGAAACCAAACCCTAGGTTTGTTTGGATACATGTCGGTAAGTGGTCGTCTACATCAAGACTTCTAAAGACTAGATTTTCTGAATGCGAGCAAAATGTGGCATTTTCTATGGTGAATGGTCTGTCTTTGCATGTCTTCAACCTCCTTCAGCTCTGAGTGTCCGTTCTGTGCTCCTGCAGGGATTGAGCGTAGCAGCGGGCGGATAGTCTGGGCACCAAGTCTGGAGGGATACCCACAAGCAGGACATGGTAGTGCCACCTGCAATAATGGAAAATCAGTGTGAAAGCTGTTAGGAATGAGAGTGGTGTAACAGAATAGTCCCTTCTTCCACATCACCCTTTCAGCTGCAGTGAAAAAGACTACCCCAATTCAAGATAAAACTCCCTCCAGAAGCTTTATGAAATGATTGGATGTGTTGATCTTAAGATCCACCAAAGTGGATCTTAAGACCTGCCCATTCAGTTACTCCATAGAGCGCGCGCTGGCCCCGTGTCATATTCCCAGCTGATTATTTTTCATCTTTCTTTTATTCAGGTCCTCTCAATTTGCCCGAAGGACATGAGAGCAGATATTTGTGTGCACCTAAACCGGAAGGTGTTTAACGAGCACCCTGCCTTTCGGCTGGCCAGCGACGGCTGCCTGCGAGCCCTGGCTGTGGAGTTCCAGACCATCCATTGTGCCCCGGGGGACCTCATCTATCATGCTGGGGAAAGCGTTGATGCTCTTTGCTTTGTGGTCTCAGGATCCCTAGAAGTCATCCAGGACGACGAGGTGGTGGCTATTTTAGGTACTGTGATCTCTGTTGAAATGCTGGTGGTTTGGATATATTTGCCTTCAGCTTAGCTTCAGGTATTTACTAGTCTTGCTTAACATCAGCTGGGACTACAGGAGGCTAGTGGTTGTCATAAGATGGAGATGTTGTGTCTCCAGAGATACCACTCTAGAAGCAAACCCTTCGTCTTCTATGTCATTGGGAATATGTTTTCTGCCCAGTATGCTCGCTGATCAGAGTTACGGTGTCTCTGAGCAGAAGAGAATGGCTTCTGTGTGCTTGACATGTTTTAAATAGCCAGGTAGAGGATCTGCACATTGTTTTGTATTAGTCTCTCAGGAGAATTTCCACATCAGCCTTCACAGTGGGATTTTCATTTGTCTGTATTCTAGCCTGGAATAACACCTGCAAACAGTCTCTACAAGGAAGCAAAACTGTCACTTGTAGTGAACTGTCTGTACAGAAAATAGTTTGATCTGACTTTGCAAAGAGATAGGGATGCACCATCTATCCAGCCATAGTTGTGAGAAATCTGGGAAATGGGGGACCTCCAGGTGAATCACCCCATTACCCTGCTGTGGTGCCTGGTTTGCCAGCAGTAGATAGGAAAGAGCCTAATGCAGAATCCTCACTAGCTTGTATGGGATTGGGAAAGGTCTGGCAGATGGTGGGACTGAGTGGTCAGCAGTAGTGTTGAGGCAGAACAATGTAGAGGAAGAACTAGTGGCTCATGGAAACATGAAAACTGTACAGATTCTGTCTTGCCTGTTTAAAATAGACCCATTTATTGTAGAACTGGTCTCCTGTTGAACAGTAGCATTTGCCTTCTCTTAAACTGTAGCCGTGGCTCCCTGAGGGCAAATCCAATGGGTGGCCTTGTCCTAGGGGACCTCTCTGAAACTCTGTACTGCTTCTTCCCTGTAAGGGTGGCTCCAAAAGGCTTCATGGGTACTTGTTGTATCTCACGGGGACAGTCACTGTGAGATAAGGGTTACACTTGGGAGTTGCACTGAAGTGTGGGAAGAGGGCAGACATGGGGAATCAGTACTGGTCATGAACCAAGGCTTCAGCTCCTTCCCAGCTGGCAGCAAGGGGGAGGAGAGGAGAAATGAGGGCTAGCATGTAGCTGAAGGAGACTCCTGACATGTTGCTGTATAAGCATGTGTATGTGTCCTGCACTGGGGTGGGACTGGGCAATGTGCAGGTAGGATGGGGACAACTCCGCATGGTCCTCCCCACTGGAAAGTATGAACTCAGGAAAATGCTCATCCATGCTCTTTCAAAATACCTGCTGCAGCTTTCTGTATTCTATGTACTAAGGTTTTTAAAAAGAGAGATTTAATGTAAGAATGAATCTGTTTCCATATTCAGAAGTGAAGTCATTATGGTGAAAACTCCTAAATCTGCAATTTCCACAGTAAAATCTTTCTTGTCTTTCAGCTCACTGGACCATTTATTTTTCTTTTATTAATCTCAGTGACAATAGCTTATATTTGCTTACAGCTATTTAAAACCCAAATGCTTTAAGAGTAAATAGCAGCATTTAAACAAATAAATGGTTTTCTGGGTATTACAATGAAAACAAACAATAAGGATGTAATTTTCTGAACTGGAAGCCATCGCTAAATGGATTACATGCAAAACTTTATTGCATTCACTAATGAATATTGTATTTGGAATGACAGTAAGAACTTCTTGTTTCTACCTTGTAGATATGGTAAATCTACTATGTTATTCTCCGTTTGGCTGGAGAGACCTTTAACCATATGTAGTTAAAGTGAATTACCTTTAATTACCAAAAGTGCCTTCAGTGGTGCCATGGCTGCTGGCAGGGGATCCCATGACTCAGGGCTATGTCCACGGTGTACCACAGGGATTGTCAGAATGTGTAAATGTAACTTAAAGCAAGATAAACTGCTTCCTCCAGTCACAGAGCACGCTGAAGAGTTTTTTCATACTCCAACAGATTATTTAACAGAATGGTGAACTGAGTCATTATGGGATGTTGTATCCTAAAAATTCACTTCTGGAAGAAAATCTCTCCCCAGATGTAGTTGCAAAGACATTTATGGTGGCAGCTGTGGCACCTGAAATAGTGACTGCAGATCAGACGGTGAAGAACATAATTTTTATCCATCTGTTCTACCTAGAGAAGTTCAGGCATAACAAAACTGAAATCTGCCTAAGGGGTAGACCAGCTTTAAAAACGTCTGCCTAACCTGAAAGCCTCTGTAGCCTGCTTTGAAAACTCCAAGCATCTGCTGTCACACTGGGTTTCCTAGGGAAAGTCAGCTTATGGGTTTGTACCACCAGTCTGTCCATCTTCTCCACCTCCCAGCAGTAACCTAGAATGGAAATGCAGGAAGTGTCCTTTGGAAACTTGTCCTCGTTAACTTCCTCAGTGGGAGCAGGAGCATGGCAGGACATGCTGCTGTCTGCCAGCCTCTGCTTCTTGCAGAGCCATCCATTTCATAAGCTTTCTTTGGAACTGGTACTATGCAGTTACTGGTTTAATGTGTAGTGTTATTTAATATGGTAGTGCTATTTGCCTTGATTAGAGAGAGAGAGGTGTCTTTTTTTTACCCTGCTCATCCACAGATGGCAGTTTCGATGTATTCTTAAAAGTGGAATATCCTAGAAAAGTGAATCAGGTAGGGACAGGTTAAGAACATGCACCTATCATCTCTTACACTCGTGCTTCTGGCTGAAGTGCAGGGCTTTGTCCCCCTCAGGTCCCAGCGTGAATCACTCTTCCATGTTGCTGCTTTTTCTCCTTTTCCATTATCTCCCTTATCACATTCCCTCATCACATCTCCCTTATCACATTCCCTTCCCTCACAGCCACAGTGGTTTGGCACATCCAGGCTCCCTGCCTGCCCAAACGATGTACTTGGGAGGCTTGGCATCCCATCCAGATGCCTTCTGCAAGCTCTATTGTGGAGACAACTATCCTTTTGTTCAGCAGCAGTTTTCCTGACTCAACGGCCACAGCTTTGGTGTTTCTTGTGCTCGAAAGCAGGTGAAACCCAATGATCGACAGGACAACTTGCAGCACTGTGACATTTTGTTCTTCCATGGTTTAGTTTTGTTCTCATTTGTGCATCATTAAATGCCCAGCTGCTATAGTAATCAGCATTACAGAAATTGGTACAGTAAGAGAATGAACCCAATTGTAGATCTGCTGTTTATAGGACTCATTAATGAAGATACCCAGGTGCCCTATTACATTCCCCTCATTAGTTATCTCCATTCCTCGAGGACATTCTCCCACCTTTTGCAGGTACTGGCTGCTGCTGTAGCAGACAGCTCACCACATGCAGAGCTGCTGTGATGGGGTGCTGCTTTGCTACAGAAAACAAGATCCAGTCATTTTAACATTACTCATCTGCATTTGCCAGGATAATGGAAAAGGACAAAGAGTCTTTAATTATCAAAACTTTCCTGGCAAGTGAGGTGACCCTGACAAGGCACATCAGTAATTTTCCATGGTCTCAAGCAGGAGTAAACAATTTAACTGCCACTGCTCTGCATGGGGAGGTGTTACCAGCAGAGAAGTCTCAAGAAGGACTGGGGGTTTGAAGTCCCCCAGGCTAATGAAACAAAGCATCTGCTAGCAGAGGGCACCTTAACAATTCACCCTGCCACAATTAACCCAAATTTGCTACTAGCAAAGAGTTTCACGTAAGTGGTGGTGCCAACCAAGTGTCTTTGGTAGCTGCTCTCCAGCTCCTGCTATTTGCACAGCTGACTGCCTGAGTTGTACAGTAACTTAAACCATGCAGATTGATTAACAAGGTTTAGAGAAGTCATTTGCCAGCAGAAAAATAATGATCTACCATGTTCAAATATTGATTGTAGGAACTGATCAAAAATATTGTTCAAATTACATAGCGATAAAAATATATTGAACAGTGAAGTCCTAATGGAGACTGCTGCTGAATTAATTCAATTTTGATAGGCAAGCCAGAATGAATATAGATTTAATAGCTCATGTTTCCAGCACGCTTAGGGTCCTGATCCCATGTGATTCAATTAAGTTGTTATTTACCTTTGCGTGTTGCATGTTAATTCTCAACATGTTCTGTGTATAGTCCCAGCCAACCTGTTGTTTATTGGATTTATTGTTTTTAGGCAAGGTAGAATTTCACTTATTAAAGGTCTGCTTCATGAATTATTTCCAAATGTTTGGTCTGTGAAGGGGATATTGTGCAGTATCAGAGGAGTTAAGGAAAGCAAGAGCGCAAGCGGTGTGTCTTCTTGAATTTGGTATGACAGCTGAAAATAGAGATAAGTCTTTTTTTTACCCTTAATCTTACATGTGTTTGGAGGTCAAAAGACTAAATCTCCTACCAAATCACACAGGGGAAATTTCTTTAGAGGCTGAGCAGGCAGCATGTCCTGTTTAGTTGAGCAGGAGCCTCAGGTACTCCATAGTTCTCATCCATGGGATTGTAATTGGTGTTTGGGATCCATGCATCAGCAATTTGAATTTCCTTGGTGTTATACAGCCCAGCATGTGCTTTGCACAGGACAAGACTGACCGTGTGTGATGCACTATATGACATGAAAAACTATCAGTCCGATTCAATCTTGTAGTATTAGTAGCTAATTCTGTGATTTTAATTAGTTTAATTGCAGCTTGAGTTTCTTCTCAGGTGGAATGAAGGTGGCAGAATTTGCCCCTATGTCAGATCAGCTCTTGATACTTTATACTGAACATTTTTTTGTTTTTTACATGAAGTAAACCAAGGCAGACTAATTGTAAGAGTTTCCCCAGGTTAGCAATGTGCAATTTGCAGAACAGCCTGTGTCCTATCGCATCTGTAGGAAAGGTCCCTTTTGTTCCATTGAGTTAAAGCTCTAGATTAACTATGAGGAAAATTACTCATAAAGAAATGGACTGGTTTGGGGTTTTTTTTCAGTGAGCAGGACTGCAATAATTAATGTAATGCAGGTTGGTTTTTAAGTGCTGAATCTCAGAGTATTTTGCAAAATCCTTGAAGGATTACTGATGTGAGAACCAATGTGACGTGCTGCTCTGCCCTGTGCAGCTCTTCTTAAGCACGTGCCCTGGAATAAGTCATATCTTGCATGTCTGGGTTGGCATATGTACTACCATGCAAAATTTAGTCCTACTGATGCTTATTCAAAACTGTTATTAGTTCTTACTGCCAGAGTTGAAGGGAGAGTTCAATTTTTCACATTATTTTGTAAATTTAAAATATTTTCGTTTCTCTCTGCATGGTAGTTAACTATAATAAGAAGCATCGATCTTAATTTAGTGTCAACTGGTGTGTTATAGATGTGATCTGCAGCTTCCAATGTCAGAAAGATTCCTTTCGCTGAATTGAAGTGTTTTTGAATTAGACCTGCACGCTTCACTGCCAAACCCAGCAACTCAGAGTCTTGGCAGCGCGAGAAAAGGGAAATTATTTAAAAATCATGTGATTTATTTCTTTGAAATCAGACTAACAGTTTGAGGCAATCTGATTTCCCTTACGAGTTTTGAAGATGGTAGGAATGGGCATGCTTTCAAGTTTATTTCCTCAGGAAGGATAGAAACGTTTCTGTATAAAATCAAAATGGAGATATCCTGTCTCCAGGAGCTGGTGCTTCTAGAAAAATAGAAGTACTAGGAGATTTGTACTAAAAATGAGAGATGAGAGGAAAATATCTATATAGACCTTTTGCTTTTCTTGCAGCAGTTCTGAATGCTGGAAGAAAGTTTAATTTCTTAATGTGTTTCTAGGTGTGGATAGGGAAGGTTGCACTGTGTTAAATAATGCAAAGTGCCTTTGCCAGCATGGACTTGAATCTTTGGGACAGTCTCTTGTTATTGTTTCTTTACTGAATATTTTGACAGTTTTTCAAATGCTAGAAATGCTGTTTTCTCCCATCATTCTGCCCTTTCACATGTTAATGTGCAGTCCTGCAGAGCTGGATTTCTGACTGGTCAGTGCTCAGCTCTGATCTGATTTTCAAGGGAGTTCTGGCCCTTCTGGATGCCCCAGAAAAGGCTGAACTTTTGAGTAAAATATTCACAGGGGCAAGGAGACCTCTCTTCAGTCAGCAGTCATATCTGCACATCATAGGCTGTGCTTTCAGGAAGCAATGATGTCCCAGGTGGCAAGAGGCAGCTGATGAATTTGTACCGCTACATCACCCCCATCTTCTCCAGATCCCCTCTTCAGACATAAGCAGCCCTGTCACCTAAGTCCAGAAAACCAGCCAGCCCAGTAGCCTGTCTCCAAGAATGGCTGATAGCAGATGTGCAGGAGAAAGTCAGAAGGTGAAGTAAGCAAACAGTGATACTTACCCAGAATATTCTCCAACCCTCCATTGAATTGTGTTTCAAGTTCTTCCTCACCCAGAGGAAAATCTTCTGTGTTTAGTAGCCACAGGTGGATTTTATTCCATCACATCATTTTATAAACCTATGGCAAGGAGCTGCAGAGCTTACCTATTTGCTGAACCATCACAGAGCTGTGTCCTACTCTGGGGTAACAGGAGCTGATTCCTTCCTTGCTCATTGGATTTCTACATCAGTTTGAGATACCTCCGTCCTGCAGTCAGAGCTTTCACTGCAGATGTAGAGACACAGGCAGATGTATTTGTATGAATATGCATACCTGTATGCATGTATTATGGCTGCACAGACTTGGTATGTGGTCACTGACCTTCACTTCTGTGCCTGATGCCATCATCATGGCTATTGGTACCTGAGGTGATGAGATTAATATTTTCTCTGCATGATACAGTTTTACTGATTCTGCAACAAAGCCAACCTTTGCTTTTCTGAAGCAACAGAAGATTTGAGCATATCATGGTGGAAAGCCTACATTATTCATCACATCTGGCATTTGCCAGTGTGACTGATGGGGCTCTGGAGATGTTTTAAAATGGGGGAAGGGTAGCTGGCCTATTAGCTAAGACTGCACAGCACAGAAAAACACTTTATCACCTTAAAAAGTAAGTCTTGGCCCCTTTTATGTCTTTTTCCTCAGTGCTGTTTTCCACCAAGAATTTATTCTTTTGCTGCCTGCTCAAACTTTCTCCCAAAGGCCCCATCAAGTTCTTGTGTCTACCAGGACATTTCTTAGCTCAGTTTCTGTCCCCATATGAAAAAGGATAAATTTTGCCTTATAAGGGTTCTGAGATTCTGTTTAACAAGAGTCTTTCCTCTCTGAGTCCAGGGACTTTTTAATTCCCTTTACAAGCTCCTGGGGAGTTTCATAAGGCCCTTAAGATTTATTTTTTTTCTGCTGAAAAGGTGCAGGGGTGAGCTGCTGTCTCACCAATTGGCAAGTCAGTCCATGGTGCAAGGCTGCAGAGAGCATCTACCCCCTCCCCTATTCTGTATGGAAGAGTTATCATAATATAAAAGATAAAATAGTGTATAGAAATATCATTCTATTATATAGTTACATACCATATGGTTGTCTCTAAATATATATACAAACATGCATGAATATATACATATATTTTATGTGCAGACATATGTACATAGAACACCAGCAAATTTTGGCCATATTTAGGATGATCCCGGTGTAGCTATTTCAACACTAATTATGCCTGTCACCAACACCCTGCACATGTCCTCCTGGTTCCTGAGGTTCTTTCAGTCCCCAAATCCTTATACCCGTGTTCCTGCCAGCTTTATTCCAGCAGAATCCAAATCCCGACTCTCCTCTTCCCTTTCCTCATACCAAGTGCAAAATGTATGCAAGCAGTTCTCACTCTGAACTACAATGTTCCTTTTTTCAGCGACGCTTCGGGCACTGTGAGAGCAGGGGCAGGGGGACTTCCAGAGCTGTACATCCATTCAGGGAGAGTATTAAAATTGCTTAGGACTCAGGGCAGTGCAGATATGGGAGGCAGCATGCTGGGACCTCAAGAAATCTCGAGAGAGAGGTTTTGAAAAGTCTGCAGTCTGCATCAGCCCCAAGCATCTCTGTATTCCCAGCCCAGCCCTGGGCTTTCCCTGGAGGTGTGCACATGTCGTGCCTCCAAGTAGCTGGTGTTACACACCTACCAGTTAAATTTTCTGTTGCAACTCTGAAAGATTCTTTTCATTTAGTTGTGCTGTGTAAAATAAAACTTCAGTGAATAATTACTGCTTTCTACTCAGTGAACTACACTTAATAGGGATGAAGTATAGTACATTAATCTCTGTTTTTATGAGAAAAGACAGGTTGTTTTGGAGAATCTGGTTGGTTTTGTTTTCGTTCGGTGTGCTCCTTAGCACATTTATAACAAGCAAACAAGACTTGGAAGTGTGTGTGGGAAATGTCAAATCCAAGAACCCTTAAACACTTCCAAGATGTTATACTTTCTGAGGAGAATAAACCACAGTGTAAGAGAACTTAGAGCTTCACCATTCAAATCCACTGACGGATGGCTCATGGAAGAGTCAGTAGCACGGTTTCTGAAGAACTGAAGACAATGAGAGGGTCTTCTCAAGTTTATGAATGGTGATTTCATTTACCCATATTTTGGGTATACATTCAGTAACACACCATTGTGCAGTTCCAGAGTGAGCATCCATTGCTTTCCACATCTTCATTGAAAAATTAACTATGTATTACTATATTAAATATGTATTGCCTTAAATTTGGGAAGAAAACAAGTATTTTGCTCACATTTCATGAACAGATGCCATCCAGAGGGACCTTGACAGGCTTCAGAGGTGGGCCCATGCAAACCTCATGAAGTTCAACAATGCCAAGTGCAAGGTCCTGCCTCTGGGCAATCCCAAGCACAAATACAGGCTGGGTGATGAGTGGATTGAGAGCAGCCTTGCTGAGGAGGACTCTGGGATGTTGGTTGACAACAAGTTCAATGTGACCCAGAAATATGTACTTCAGCCCAGAAAGCCAACCATATCCTGGGCTGTATCAAAAGAAGTGTGACCAGCAGGTTGAGGGAGATGATTCTGCCTCTCTGCTTTGGTGAGACCCCACCTGGAGTATTGTGTTGAGCTTTGTGGGCCCCAACACAGGAAGAACATGGACCTGTTGGAACGAGTGTAGAGGAGGGCCATGAAGATGATAAGAGGGATGGAGCACCTCTCCTATGAAGACAGGCTGAGAGTGTTGGGATTGTTCAGCCTGGAGAAGGCTCCAGGGAGACCATATAGCAACCTTGCAGTATCTGAAGGGGGCCTACAAGAAAGCTGGGGAGGGAATTTTTACAAGGGCTTGTAGTGGTAGGACAAGGGGAAATGGCTTTCAACTGAAACAGGATAGATTTAGATAAGATGCAAGGTCGAAATTCTTCACTGTGAAGTGAAGGCACTGGAGTAGGTTGCCCAGGGAGGTTGTGGATGCCCCATCCCTGGAAGCGTTCAAGGCCAGGTTGGATGGAGCTTTGAGCAACCTGATCTAGTGGGAGGTGTCCCTGCCATGACAGGGGAGTGGGAACTAAATGATCTATAAGGTCCTTTGCAACTGAAATCATTTTATGGTTCTGTAATTCTATGAAACTGGGTTTTGAACTGTGGGTATAGACAGGGATAATTAACTGCAAAGGGTAATTTCCAAACAGTACCTTGGCTAAATGATATGTTGCTAGGAAATGCTCTGTGATAAGGAGAGCATTTTAAAGTAACTTGTTTTGTGAATTATACCAGCTATATTAGGTATTGTAATTGCATCAAAATATGTAGAATTAAAAACAGTTCGATGAGAATGCAGTTATAACCTTTCTAAGGGACAATTCTGCTATCTAGACTTTTGTTACAAAATAAAAGCAAGGAAATGAAGATAAGGACTTGCACGTTTTACTTTACTTTGTATAAGAAATGTTACATATATTTTACTAGATACAATACCTAAAGCAGAAATGGAAATAGAGAAATAGAGCCTCTGACCCCAAAAAGTAATGAGATTGGATAAATTATTACTCTGGTCTGTGTTCCCAAAATAGAGTTGAGTGAAATGTTATAAGGTCTGGAAAGAGGAAATATTAAAATTTATTGCCATTTTTTATCCCCAAACTATAAAATCACTAACCTTCACCACGGGGCTGCTTGAGGTTCCTGAGATCAATAGTGATACCACCACAGACTGGCTGATTTTAGTTTCCTTTTCATAACTGCTAAAATAAAGAACTTGGATATCATTGGGGTCTGAAAGAAAGCATACCCTTTGTACCATGGTTTCTGCTTCAGGATTTGAAGTGTCAGCCACAAACCACACACAGTGGCCCTTGCCCAGCCTGTGTTTGGCAAGCAGACAGGCAGCAAGAGGCAGCTTCTGGATGCTTCAATGTGCTTTCTGTTGCTGCCACTACTTCTTAGAGCAACCATATGGTCCAAACCTGAAAGTGTCTCTCTAGTCTGCATCCCTTCCAGTGTTTTGGTTGGGTCAAGAGTGTGATTTAATCTGATGTCCTGATCCTCCTGACTTGTCCTGCTTCAGTGTCTAGCGTAGGTGTCTGAGGGTGTGAATTCCTTGCACTTGCACCCCTTGGAGTTCTGTCTGTGGGACAGGACTACAGCTAGTCCTAAGTCCTCAAAAGGTGCAGTTCCTAAGCATTATGTGTTCTACTACTCTGCCTACGAATGTAGAAATAGCCTTCAGGTGTAATTTTCATATCTGGTTGAAGTTGTTTGTATGTGCAGGTCTCTAAGGTGTCAAACCCTTTCTAACTTAGCAAATATTTAAATATAGACTTAAGTGTAAACCTCTACTTAAGTGGATGTGTTTGGGTTTAGAACTAGACTTCTGGATGTGCTTAAGATTTAGTGATGGTTATTTAGAGGTTAGAAGTCTTAGGGAGGTTTTTGGTGGGTTTTTCAGAAGGACTCTTTCCACTCACAAAATTAAAAATGTTTAAACATCCTTTAAAATGTGGTCCTTGGGCCGTGGAAGCTGGCTCTTGCACCACACTGCAAAGCCATGGTGATGTAGGAACCTAGATGTCAGGCTTTTGGTAAGAGCAGGGCTCCTAAGTCACTTAGGAACAGACCCTCAGAAATATTCAGTCACCTGAACATTAGTTAAGTGCCTATATGTTCAGGAGCCTTTGAAAAATCCATTACTTGCATCTTCAACTACAAGAAGACCTTTACAATCTGGCTTTTATGCTTTGTGACACTTCACAGAGCAATCTATAAATACCTTAAAAACCTGGGGCCACTGCTGAGGATTCTCAAGTACCTCAAATACTTTTTAACCTTAATAGTTTGCACAGTTGGGAGCTTATATTAGAATAATTGGGAGCATAAGAAGACAGTTTGGGAAGAAATAATTTGAGTGCTGAGGAAAGCTGCCTAAGCATCACCTTTTAACAAATTTGTCCTGCTGTTTTCCAGGTAAAGGTGATGTGTTTGGAGATATCTTCTGGAAGGAAACCAGCCTGGCTCACGCGTGTGCCAACGTGCGGGCTCTGACATACTGCGATTTACATATTATTAAGAGAGAAGCCTTGCTCAAAGTGTTGGACTTTTACACTGCTTTTGCAAACTCCTTCTCCAGGAATCTCACGCTCACCTGCAATTTGAGGAAACGGGTAAGGCAGCAGCTCTTGTTTTCCCCTTCCTCCCACCAAGAAAGTGCATGCTCTTATAGACTGTTGGCAGTGTTTAATGACCCTCAGTTTACTTTTGATGTTCCCAGGTCATTGCAGATTAACTGGCCTTTCAATAAATGTTGTTGCTGTTTGTTAATGATGGCTCAATAAAAGTTACCCGTAGATTTGCAGCTCTGAGCAGCAGTCCTAGCAGGGTGACATATGAATTACATTTCTTCTCCTTTTCTTCACAGTTGCTGGTTTTTGGCTTCTTTCCCCATTGCATAATGTATAAAGTTGTATTTTATAGTCTGATAGACTCTAGGTTCTGGATTCCTCAGAGGTGAGGTTTTGTCTCTTACCTGCTCAGATATAGGTTGGAGGACAGTCTGATGGATCTACATGGCATAGATCAATGATGATAAGTTTATTGATGTTAAATAAATAAAATATATCTAGCAAAAGTATTGTATTAATACCTGCTTCTCTCACTTGCATAGTTCAGAATTTTAATATGTCAAGGTTAATAAAGCTTGGTAGTGATTTCACATTTACAGCTCTACTTCTTAAACCCTCCTGCTCATTTTATAATCAATCAGCAATGCTCACTACCCATTAGTCCTTTCAAAGAACACTCCATCTAAAAATTAATTAGCTGTAAGGACATATCTTGAAAACAGGTTAAGGGATTCTTTAATTCACATTGCGGCTGCAAAATTTAATCTTTATGATTTTTTTTTAAGATTGATGAGGGTTATATAAATTTCATTTGCATAGAAAAATTGCATAACAATGATTTATAGATTATTGAGCATTAACTGTGATCCTCTAGCTCCTGAAAGACATTTTTCTGCAGCTGTACCTTGGGCGTCTCACCTGATGATGTACCAAAGCTAAATCAGTATTTCAGAAGACGATTTCAGCCTCTGCAGTAGCAGGAGTTCAACACAACTAGAATCTTACTTTCCTGATTCTAATTTCTCTCTAGCCACTAGAGCATCTTACAAATGCTTCTTTTAAAGGCGGGTTTAATTTTTAGTGTACTCATTAATATACCAAGTATGGCACAAAATACCCCTGGCTAAAAGCATATGTAGTGAGATTACACTCCCTCTCTGTGCTGAGGCCTGAAAGAGCTGAATTATAACCAGGTTTGGCTCCATCTCATTGGCTTACCTCTGACTTGAAGGTTGTTAACTCAGCTTCAAACCCTAAGAAGGGCTTTGGGGCTTGAAAGCTGATTTGGGGTTTCTAGCTCATTGTTTTGCCTTTGATAAGATGTCATCCAAGCCTTCATCATCCCCTCCTTTGCCATCTTGCCTAGCTGAGATGTGCCACCAGCTACAGTCCCGTGATGACAATTCTGCTTAGGTGTGGCTGACAATGATTTCATAGGACAAAATAATGCCACATGTGTTGTGCCCAAATGTATTCTTTCCTGTGAAACTGTCACTTCAGCTAGCTTCCTGGAGCTCCTCTTCCCCCAGTAGCTGTGACAAGGTTTACAGCAAAAACATGTACATATCTTCTCCTGACAGGGCAGTATGCTGTAGTTTAGTTCTCTAGTCCAGGGATGCATGTGGGGAATAGCTTCCTGGCTCGGTTTTTGTGGATTTTTGTCTCTCTCACACACCTTTTTCTAAGGAAAATTGGCTTCCATGAAGGGCCCTGGTATAGGGAGTCACCCGAGTGGAAACACTTATGGAGCTCAAGTCTCCAGTACTTGCTCTCTGGCTCAATGTTAGGTACATGGACTTTGCCATGAGGGCAGCGACTCAAAGCAAGAAGGAACTTCTAAAGAAAAGTTACTGATTTTGCAGAAGCAAAGGAAATGTTGGTTGGGGGCAGGTGTGGGCATTACATGAGAGTGGATGGAAAGTCAAAGAAAGGTTGTGTCAATGTAGGGTGGAGTTCATTTCACTAAAAGTTGGTTGATGATGTTTAAACTAGTCACCATTCACCTTTATAACCCATGAGGAATGGTTCCTCCAGAAGGCAATCATCTGGCCCCTCTTCCATGCCCAGTCTGGGATGGGAAAAATATCCCTCTTCTGTTGACTTTTGAGAGAGTCCATGATGACTTTCAAATACCTAAGGTACATCAGATGAACTCCACCTATGATGTCTCCTGAGCTTCTACTCAAGAACTATTTTGTGAGGAGTCTTACTTCTAGTATTGCAGTAAGATGTGCTTCCCAGAAATTCTATATATTGTTCCTAGGCACAAAATAGATCATGCTACTTTCAACACCAGGGACACAATTAAAGTCCTGTTACATAAAGTTATTCGGAGGATTGTTTCAAACCACATAGCTGCTGAAAGCATACATGATTCCCTCTAGGGCACAGAAGTGTTTGATGGTGAGTTGATCTCTGAGGAGAAGCAGTGCCATCCAGGACAGTTTGATCAGGTGAACAGAAGCTGTTGCTCAGGCAATGAGAGCAGGCTGGCAGAGCTGCTCTGTGCTGCAGCCATTTGTGCTGGAGCCATGTAATCTAAATGGAAAGAAAATCCATTGTCTTCTTTAACTGATTTCAATAGAAATATACTTAGCACTTCTTCAACATAGTCATCACTCATAAGGTTTGACATTTAATTATAACACGAATACAGTCCTTGTGGTTCTGTGCTCAAGAAAATGGCTGTTCTGTCAAAAAATATATAGACAGAACTGGTTTTTCATCAGGTCTGCTCATCGAAATGCAGATAAATGTATGTGGGTGCCCACACACGCGTTTGTGCTGCACTGTCCCTCAACCAGCACTTAGATGTAGTCCATAGACTGCAAAACAATTTAGATGTTCAAAAGGCTAATAAATTAATAACAGTACTGAGCACAAAAGGTTAGTTCCACATGACAGGGAAGAGAAAGTCTCACTGAAGTGGGAAAATAATGTTTTCTCCCTCCCAGATAACATTTAGAGGCCTGGCATGTTGAATGACCTACTTAAGACATCTGCTCAGCATGCTATTACCAACTCTGGATCTTTCTTGTCTTTTTTGTGTTAGGCACCTCAGCCATCACGCTGCATTTCTGAGCCCAGAAGGTGAGGGTGCCTGTGAGTTTTTCAGCCTGTGGTCATCTCTCCTGCCCAGGGTGGTGCGGTGACTGTAGTTGCTAAGTATTGCAGCATATGTTTCGTGCCCTGAAATCTTTATGGCACGTCTAACGTCACTAACGCACACTATGAGGCAGCACCAGGACTTTGAACTTTTTTTTTCAAAGAGGGGAAAATAATTAATCTGGAAAGACATTCTTTAAAATCACAATGAGATTACATAGCTGCCTCTGAGGACTGAATGTTATAAAGCCGTGTTTGGGATGAGTCTTCAAAGAGTTAATTACTGCTTTCTGATGTTGGAAGAGAATATTAATAATGTCTAATTCATTAAGCGCCTTTCAAGATTTCACACAGCTGGAGAAGGAGGCAAGCTGGAGCCATGGAGCTTGGCCTGAGGAGGGGAGCCAAGACAGATCTCTAGGAGTCTCAAACCCATATAAATAAATGTACATTTTATTGCTGGTGAAAATTCAGGAAGGAAGGCCTACATCAATCTACCAAATGTGTTTACACAGAAATCAAGTGTTCAGCTGGGCTGAAATAATTTTAAAGTTTTTTTTCCTTTTCTCATCATTGCTTCCACCACCTCCACCTAACTGCTAGACCAACACAGTCTGTGCAAGTGCAGGAAAAAATCAAACTAAATTTTGGCCCTTCTGAAATCACAGCTAGAATTCTCCTGTGCTTCAGTAAGGCAGAGATGTACCCCACAGCTTTTAAGGTACATGGTCACATACTGCTGTTTTCTACCACGACCAAAATGAGCTGTGTTAAAGAAATGAGTCAGGAGCAGCCAGGGAAGAGGACAATTATCTGTATAGGACCTCTGGTGCATTTACTTCTGGAAGGAGGACTGGAGAATGAGCCAAGGTGATGCGAGAAGAAACAAGTGTCTTTAAGGTAGTGAAATACCATCCAGAGAGGCTCAGTTCTTTTCCCTGTGACACTCTTAAAGCCAGGCACAACACTGTGAGTGACTGATGTTATCTAATTTCTCCAGCACACTGTGAATCTCTGAGGCTTTTTGGCAGGCAAGGCCATCAAACTGTTTTTCTTTCTGTCCTGCTTTTCTTTCTATTTCATATTACAATCATTTCTTTTTAAATTGGCTTTCTATTTTTGCTTGAGGTTTTAATGAATCACATGTGGTTTCTTGACTGAATCACTCATCATTTCTATGTCACACAGTTTTTTAGAAAAGCTTTGTTTTAATTTGATTCTGCATTCATGTCTCCTGAAAGTAAAGGTTGTACCAAGGTTCATTCAGGATCTCCTTTCTTTTCCATTAAGACTCTGCAGATGACATGCTGTATTAGCAAGCGTCCTGGTGCAGAGACAGTGTCAGAGGCAGAAAGCATCACTCTGCCTATTGCCCCTTGCTCCTGGGGGTTGCACATGTTCTGGTGAACCTGAGGACTTTGGCAGGTTTTGAGGTCTGAAAGCCATTCACAATTATGGCAGCTGAGTTCAGAGCTGTTTGCACTTTGACAGCTGGTGCTCACACTCAGTCCTGGTCAGTGAGGAGTGACTTGTTTACATAGAAAGGGATCAGAGCATCATCCTTGGGTAACTCTGGCAAACAGAAAGCTGTGTGGTGGCTGTGGAGCAGGATGCTCTGAGCACCTCCTCTGCCCAGGGGTCCATCTGCACTGGCAGGTCCATCATCTATTTTCAGTCTATTATTGAGAACTTTCTCCATGTGGGAAAGCAATGATGGCAAAACCTACCTGGGAAAAACAAGTTTTCAGGGGAGAAAAACATGCTGCTTATTGAGCTGCTGTGACTAATAATGTAGATCAGCTAGTAGGAGCTTCAGTGAGGTTCTGTACTCCTGTCCTGTGGTAGGGAAGGTGCCCACCCCCAGGCTGGCATTTGATTTTCATCTGGCTCGTGGTGCTTTCCTTTTGCATGTGCAGCTTATTCCTCTGCTGGTGTGAGCCAGTGACAGGTCTCAGGGAGTGCAGGATCTCTGGAAGGGCAGATCCAACAGATCAATTTCTATTGTAGCTTACATGGCCAGCAGGCTTTTGGCATGACTTTTGTAACTCAATGGCTTGCTCGAGACTATTGAAAATTAATTTGATCAGCTTCTTGATGGGAATGTGTATGGCATGTTTCCTTTCCCTCTTTATCTTTTCAGGAACTCAGAGCATCTGCAGGCTAATGCATCCTGCTGCTTGCTGAGGAAAGGGGACACAGAGGGGTTCCCCAGCCAGGCATGGTGACCCCCTTCTTCATTTCTCTAGGGCAAAACACAGAGTGATGTTAGTCACAGCCCAGAGCTGTGCTGCCCATGGTATTGTGCTTGGGTGTTTACAGCTCTGGCTTCGTTACTGCAGTAACAAGCAACTCTCTTGTGACTGTGGCAAATGACACCCTTCTTAGCTGTGTAAGCCAAAGATCTCACCTCTTATTTGTCCTCCTCACTCTCTCCTCACTTGTAACTCTAACAAAAATAATGCACCTTATTCATTTTTTTCTTCTTCTTCTTCTTTTTTAAGCAATAAGGTTAGTTCAGTTGGGCATAAAGGGGATATTTACCTCCTTATGCTCTCTCTGTAGAGCTCACAAGCTGGCCTTGCCTTTTGTTTCACTAAATGCCTTTGTCCATCTCCATGTGAGAAAGGAAAGATTGTTTGATCTTGTCTCAGGCTGTTCTTGCCCTTTCCTGTCCCTCTCTGGTCTTTAGTTCTCTGGGTTTTTTTCTTCTTTTATATGAACATGTTGTGCTAGAAAATGAAGTCCTGTAGCTGTAGTTTAGCTGTAGCGACAGTTTAGCATGATTACAGAGCAAAATACCCTCAAAAATCAGATTTGCTTTATTTTGTTCACATGTTGGGAGACTCTGCAGCCTCCATTATGCTTGAAGAAGCTTTCACTTAAGAAATGTTTACTGTTTGGCTTCATTGCATTCACAGCTATCTCCAGATATATTAATGTTCCATTGCAATATTTCCTGAAGGACTGTTTCACTGGTTTGGATCTAGTACCACCCCTGATGGTGACTAGAACGTGCATGGCACAAAAGGGCCCACTTCAAACATTCAAACAACGTGACCTCCTCTGAACTGTCAATTGACAGTGGTCAGTTGCCATGGTCCATGGTAATTTATTGAGAAACTCCAAAGGGGTCTAGACCAAACCCATGTGAGGAGTTTATCAATAAGGAGAATGGAGTAATTCCTTGTGTATTTGTGGCTGTGTGGTTGCAGACAGCCCAGCACAGTCCAAGCTACACCTTCTGCCATCGAGAGACCCATGTGATTCCTTCCAAGTGAGGATTACAGATCTGAGGCTAGAGGGTTTTTTGCAGCTCTTCCCTCCCATCTCTTGCTCCCCTGAGCAACTCCTTGTGTTTTTGCTCCTCTTCAGGGACATAGGGATTTGAGTTTAAGGCAGTCAAAGCAAGAAAGTTAGTCCTTGGAGGACCATGCATGACTTTGCTAGGTAGAAAAGCAGCATAAAAATTCAAAGAGAAAGCTGTGGCAGTATTAACCTACCCCCTCTGTGCCTCTTCCAGACGGCATGGGACAGCTCTGAGCAGAGTGACTGCTGTAGAAGATGTCAGAGGGTTTGCTTTCCCACTTCTTGTGGTAGCTCGGAGCCTGACTCTTCCATGCCTCACTGCTTTCCCTCTCCTTTTTGCCCTTTCATCATCTCCCTTACGGTGGTCTCTTCTGGACACCCTCCAGGTCATACAGACCGTGGGAAATCGGGAGATGGGAGCAATTGCATCTCTGAACCCTTCCCTGGAGGCACAGAGGGAGAACAGTGCTCTTCTCTCCTTTGACAAGCACAGTGTGCTCCCTTGGCTGGGACTGTGGTCATGGACACATGCAGAAGTGGATGACAAACCTGAAATCTCTTGAATGCATGCAGAGGAGGGCAACAGACCTGGTGAAAGGGAGCAGCTGAGGACTTTGGACTTGTCTAGTTTGGGAAAAAGGAGGCTGAGGGGGGACCTCATTGCTCTCTGCAGCTTCCTGAGGAGAGGAAGTGGAGAGGGAGGCAGTGACCTCTTCTCCCTGGTATCCAGTGACTGGATGCGTGGGAATGGTTCAAAGCTGCACCAGAGGAGGTTTAGACTGGACATTAGGAAGCATTTCTTTGCTGAGAGGATGCTCAGACACTGGAACCAGCTTGCTGGAGAGGTAGTCGATGCCTCAAGTCTCTTAGTGTTTAAGAGACACTTGGACAATGCCCTTAATAATGTGCTTTAACTTTTGGTCAGGCAGTTGGACTAGATGATCACTGTAAGTCCTTTCCATCTTTCTTCTCCTCTCATCCTCAAGGACTTGGATATCTTAGTGAGTGTTTAAATACTTACCTGAAAAACAGGGCACTGTATATCCCCCAAGGTCTTTGAGAGGCATAGGATAGTGCAGCTCATGGCACAGCCTGGATTAATGCATTTTGCCTTTAGTCTGCAGGCAGATGCAGAGATTAGACAAGGCACTATCATCTTTAATAGTGTTTCAGAGCCACATTAATCCCACAGGGTACCAGCAGGCCCCTATTCTATTCTGAATATAATCTCTAAATTAAATACCTTCCTCAGACGTCCTGACCGTGTTTCTGTAGGAGTGAGAGGCAAGGCACCACCAGCTCTGATGAAAGTAGGACTGAGCCCAATTCTGGTAATCCTTTAGCATTACAGGGGTAGATTTATTTTTTCCTGGACTTGTGGCTTCCCTGTCTAAATCTAAATCAAAAGGACATTTGATCTTGTTTGTCATACTGCTGGTTTTTTGCTGAGAAATGCAAGGCAATTTAGAATACTTTTCATTCAAGGATCTTTGAACAGCATGGTATGGATGCAGAAAAAAATCGTGTGTGTTGATGTGCTGCTTTCTGCACGCAGGGATTCAGCAGCTGTTAGAAAAGGCACTCTGCTGATTTACCTCAGCAAAAAGTAGGAGCATCTCTTCTTCAGGCAGGCATTGCAAATGGAGTGATTTATTTGTGTGTGGAAAGACCATTAAACAGGAAATGGGCAGTGTCCATAGGAAAACAAAAATGTAAATGGGCTGTGCTAGAGTGAAGATCCACACCGGTGACAATTTCCTATTGTGCTTTTTGTGAGTTAATACCATTTTCTTGTTTAGAAAGCTGTCATAATTAAGAGAATCTCCTTAGTTGACTCAGAAAGCCTTCTGCAGGCTGTCTGCTAATATCGATTCAGGGTACTGTTGCTTGCACCAGACTTGAATGACGATTAATAAATCAAAGATTTACTATTTTTAATCCTGTAAATATTAAAAAAATAAACATTTTGTGTCCTTCCCTCATCCATTAAAATTGATTATTTTAATCTCTTCCAGCTGCTAGGGGAGGGGAGGGAATGTGCATGGTGCAATGGGAAGCAACATCGTCATTTCGTTTTTGATTGCCACTTAAGAAGGTTTTATCATCAGCCCTCTCTGTGTTTTGATGTTCTGATGAGCAGGGGCACTGGCAGCTCACCCGACAGCAGACCTGAGCAGATCACCATTTCTGTCATTACTTTGCCAGGCTTAGCTCTGTGTCCTAACAAAGCTGATCTCCTCGTTGCTTTGTGTGACTCCTAAGTGCCTAATAAGCCGCAGGAGTGTTACCAATGCGTTTGTGTTAGCACTGAGAGCAGCCAATTTATTTTGTGGTGCCCTGAGTGTGCCTGGGAGTTGCTGTTGCTGCTGCAGGTAGTTCCCTGCTCGTGGGTCACCTCCATTACACAGAACTGCACCTAATGCTGAGGCCACTGGTGTCCTAGAAGGTAGGATTTGCACAGGAACTGGGTAAGGAGGTCAGTTGTGTTATCTCACACTACTCCAAATAATTAGCCCAGAGCAATGGATTTCTTCTGTACGATAGGCTGCTGAGCCTAATTACTATGTAGACCTACAACTTTCCAACATGATAACCTCAAAAAAAGGGGGAAATGTTACAAAACTGAGATGATTAATTCCAAGTGCTCTGGTTGCTTTCGTTGTTTCCTATAGCAGAACAGCAGATGTTTTAGTTCCACAACACAGCATGACTTGCAGGTATAAAAATAAGTTTCTACACTGGGCTTCTCACTCCTCAAACCTTACCCCTGCAAGACTGGGAATGCCAGTTGCAGTGCACCCAAAACCATTGCTGGGGAAAGAGAACTTCTGCCTGTTCATTGGGATCATGTAAATTGATTCCCAGAGGCTTCACAAGGAGCAGACAGAACTTTAGCATTCACCCAAGTGGGAGTTTTCTGGCTCTGCCCAAAATGAGATCTGTTTTGTCTAATCTAGCAACAATTCCACAGCTGGAAGGGAGCACTGGTTTTATTTGTGTCTCACCCTTTCTGAAGAGGCTTTTACCTTGGCTTGCACAGAAAGGCTTCTCACCAATTGTATTTAGCTTCTAAAAAGCTAAATAAAACTCCCTGCATAAGGTCTTTCCTTTCTGGGCAAGTATAAATCCATCCATCTATTGTTTGCAGCACACACTTCAGAGATGCAATAATACCCAAATGTGCTGGTTCAGTATGTGATAATCATTGTGGCCGTGCAGATCCTAGATTTACCTTACTTTGAATGCTATTTTTGGGCTGCCTTCTACAGCAGGGAAACAGTGCATGGAGGAAAGTATTAAACTGTACACAAAGTGCAAGAGAAGCTTTGTGGGGAAGTTTGCATGAATCCCACTAGTTTTAGTTAAAAATAAACCCCAGCCTGTCACTTCCAACTTAATGATGGCTGATTGACTGGGTCTTTTTTAATTGCCAGCCAGTTGCTGTGATTAGCAAGCTGCCTCAGTTTAGGTCCCATGCAGAGGAAGTTTGGAGGAGCAATTTTGGGAGTAGTTGATTTACATATATTCCAAAGGTGAGCAGAGCTACCAGGAGGGACAGAGATTCTGGAAGGCACCTGTAATGAGCTGAGTCCCCTATTAATGCACTTTTGAGCAACTTGCTGAAAGGCAGATATCTTCTGTGTGTTTAGGAATTAGGGTTTTTTCCTCATGTTTTTACTTCTTTGTTTTCACAGCCCTTAGTCTTAATTTGTTTCCCTTCCTAAAGATAACAAAAGCATAATATAGTTTTCAGATGTAAATTACTGTTAAAAAAGGAGAATAGCATAAGCAGTTACAAAAGTCTCTGCTTAACTCCATTAATTAAACTGTCAGTGATCTTTTGAACATGTGGACTTCCCCTCGGACTTTTAGGTAAATTTTAGATTATTTTATTAGTATTCCACTAAGCTGTTTCAGCTGCCAAACGAATTTTGTATAGTGCTTCTTATCTATATATGTCCATCAGTCACTGTACCTCCAGAGCAGAGGGACTTACCTCTCTGTGCTCCATCCCCTTTGGAAACAGTCCCTTGTCCTCTGGTTTTTATTATGGTCAGCACTCCTGTTACCACAGGAACAGGCTTTGGCTTTTTCTGAGAGCCTAAAACACTTTGCACTCCCCTAAAAATGTGAAAATGGGGACTTAAGCAACCAGCAGATGACAGCAGCAAAGAACAGCCATTTCTAAGCAGGATATTTCTACCGGTCAGCTGAAATGTGGCATTTTTATTAAGATCAGCTTTGCTTTTCCTTTCGTGCCCATTGCTTGCCCCTCAGTGCACAGACATCCAGTTTTCCTTCTCCATGTCCCTGACCTTATCTGAGCATCCTGGCATCTCAGCACTTTATTTCTGTGTCTAGGTATTTTCACCAGTTCTGCCTTCCTTGACTGCCTGCCATTGTAATGAATTGCCAGCTCCATCATGTGTCTAAGGCAAATCCATTTTTAAATGGAGCAGTTGTTGGTAGTTCAGAGCAGCTGAATTATGAATGACCCTGATCCTTCTCCCAGGCTGTATTAGCCCTCCTGAAGGCTACAGCAGAAATGTAAATGGATGAGCTGAATCCTGCATGTTTTTCACGTGTTATTAATTGTCCCCATTTCCATTTATTAAAGGCCTTAGCCAATAACCTAAAAATGTTGTACAAAAGTACATGAATAATAATCTACAAGCTCAATGCAGCCATGCATTAATATACCAAACAGATGCCTGACTGATCTACATGAATTGTCAGCCATAACTTAAAGCATTTGTCAGAAAGTTTGAACATGTCCCATGAAGGGCTTCCCCCCAGACCAGTTGTTCTCAAATTGAATCCACTGTGTCAGCTGCTAACAGCTTAGATTAGGACTCTGCTGGGACAGAAATTCACCTTGCAAAATCCCAAACAGCCTTCTTTAGCCTTGCTAGCCTTCTTGTGGGCAGATGTCTTGCTCCATGGGTCGGTCCTGTCCCATGGGTGGAACATCTGGCGCAGTTGCCCATCTGTAGGCATCCTCTAACATATAAGGTGGGTGCTGGACCCCACTGAGAAGAGTCAACCTCCTAGGAGTGCCTGGAGAAGGTCTTCTTGTGAGAAGTTGGCTGAAGAACTGCTGTCTCATGTGGCTTAGCTGGATTTTTCAGACACCAGAAAAAAAATCAAACCAGAGAAAAACAGAGGATGCTTTAGACAAAGTCTCAAAGGTCAAAAGGGCCTCTGGGAAGCAAAGGCAGCATTTGAGATGCAAAGCAACACAAGCCAGAGGTAGAGATCTGTACTTCTGCCTGATGCCTCTCTGCATCCTTGCAGCAGTGTTTATCCTGTACCAGCTGGTGTTTTGTTAAGTGTGTGTGTACAGGGAGTGGTAGAAAGGATGCAAACAGTGTGTAATCAGGGTGCAGAATGGGTAAATACAGAGTCATCAATGTTATTGATTGCAATGACCTGTTATTTGTGTAGGTACAGGGTTTTCTTACTAGCTCCAGTCAGGAAGAGGGGACAAATCAACTGGACTGACTTCAATTTTACATGAGGAGGTCATTTCTGATCACTTTTAAAGCCAGATTTGCCAAAATATACAATACTGAGGATTACAAACTAATTTGTTTGAGTCTGGAGCAATGAGATAAGCTAAGGCTGCAAAAACAGCAGGCTCAGCCCCTAAGGAGCATCCTGTGTCAGAGCCTAAATACATGGCTAGGAACATAAAACACTGCTGATGAACTTTACAGAGATCCACATCTAGAAAAGAGGTGATGGCTGTGATACGGGTATTAGGGAAGATCACCAGGAATCACGTGAACAAAAAGGATCTTTTCCCTGAGAATAGACTAAATGCTGGGACACAATGGAATGATACCCACAACTAGGATATAGCCAGATCATTAAAATCCTTCCCAGCAGAGCCTTAGCTTATTGCCATGAAAGCCCAGGGATTGATTTAATGCAGTCAGCATGTAAATGGGAAGGAAATGGCACTTCACCACACCATCTGTTTATCCCATCCCCATAACCCCACTAGTTAATTCTTCTGTGCCGTCTCTTCCTCTTGCTGATACCCTTCGGAAATAGATACAAAGTTCTGCAGAGTCACCACTTGGCAAGTTCCTCAGTCACACCTTCTGAGGTTAGAAAAAACATCTAATGGTCCCTTTGGGGACAGGCAGAGCACTTCGTCCTCCCAGGGTGTTTGTCACATAGGCAACCCACTGGTTTTGCCTGCAAGAGGCTCTGATACAACTGTCATTAGCAGCTTCATTTCTGCACAAGTAACCTTCAGGGAACAGCACGCTTCACTTTGTGGGGAGGTTTCATGTGGCTGATGCAGTGTTTCCATGCTGTTGTAGGAAGCTGGTGAATAGCTCTCCTCCAGGATCTTCTGGCTGTGGGTGATTTTCCTTGACTATCTGCACCAGAAAGGAAAAACTCTTCACTGGTGCAGATTCAGGTACAAGGAAACATTAGCAACATCATCGAAATGGGGACTTTGCTCTCTAAAAAGTTTCCATTTGATTACGTCATATATATTGATAATATTGTAATGATATTATAATAATAATTATATATTATTATAATGATTATGCCCCTGCTCTGCTAACAATTACAGGTGCCTCTAAAAAACTGTAATTCCTTAAATCTCTTGAGCTACAGCACCCTCAAAGGCAGCTCTATGCCAACCACTTTTGGCTAAAAGGAGATGCTTAGCTCAAAGTAGCACATACTCTTTGTAGTATATTTTTTCTTGACTGGATACTCTTCAATGTTTGCATGCTTATGTCTTGGGTCTTTTTTTCTCCTCAAGGGGTTCCTCCCCACTGAAGCACTGATCATATCAAAGGCAATTAATGGTTATGTTTCACTAGCCAGCACTCCTTACTCACATGCTGCCAACTAAGAGCACTCAACTGGGAAAATTTTAGCTCTTGCTGGGTAAGATGTTTCACTTGAAGAATCCCAGAGATACTTGTTAAGGTTATTTCACAGAGCTTTCTATACTTAAATGAAGTAGATATTCAAAGTTTAAATAACCTTTTGGTCTTTTTTTCCCTGTTAAATTTGGATTTCCCAATGGCTTAACTGAGTTATTTCACATCTATTACACAGTGGGCTGTCCCTGTCTTTCAGTCAGTGAATGATCTGCCAGGGGTGTTCATCTTTTCTGAGCCTTCATTTCAGTTTAAAAGAATGGCCATGTCACACAGACAGCGCATTTCATTCTGGCATCTCTGAGCTGAGAAGCAGAGATGTGTGATACTGAACTGCACCAGCTCATTTTCCCTTGCACCATCTCAGTGGCTTCATTTGCAGGGCACCCCATAGGGAAAGTAGGTTCAGGGATATGTCCAGTGGTCATTTGAGCTCAAGTTTCATCCAAAAGATCTGTAGAAAGGCAGTGACAACTGACAGCACTTCCTGAATTTGGTCCAGACAGGTTCAGTCTTCTCTGATATGGTAATAGGCTGTATTTGTGGGTCAAAAAGGAAAAGAAGTGACTCTGAAGTAATTTTGGCATGTCTGGCAGGTTGGAAGCAGAACCATAGGGCAGTGTGAGCTTTGGGCTTGAAAGCAGCAGAGCTAGATCAGAGCAGTTCTGAACTGAGCCTAATTAATCCTGCCTTTCTGCGAGGGAACACTGCTGTGCTGCAACAGAGCTCCTTGTGCCTGTCCCTGTGGTGTGCCAGAGACATGCCCTCACTTTCAGCCCCACGAGCATTTAAAGTCAGGTCCTTGACTGGGATCTAGAAGCTAATAGGAAAGAAGCAAATGGCTGCCCAGCCATAAACCTAAACCTGCTCTGCTCAGGAATACCACCATGTGTTTCAGTTGTCTTGAATCTGGAGTCAGCGGCTCTCCCCATCAAATCAGTTTCCACTGTTAGACCTGCTTCAGGTGAGGGATGTCTGACAGTGACAGGAGCATGCTTTGCCTCTCTGGTTTGTAATATGGAAAGATACAACAAAGTTTGATACCTTGGCTTTTCGAGGTACAGAGGCTGCCCATTGTCCCTTCAGTTTGGGTCTGTTGTTCGTATGTTCTGCCCTTTAAAATTATTCTTTCATTTCTGACTCATCACTTCCAAACAAAACTGATGGCGTTTTATATCACATGGCACTGGAAGTGCATTGTTTTAATTGAAGCTCCTGTTATAAAAGCTTTTCAATAAATTAACAAAACCTTGAAAATGATGAAGTGAACAGTGTAGCTGGTAGCACATTCCATATAAAACCAAAGTTTCTGAAAGCCAGGTAGAATGTCCTCAATGTCAGAAGTCAGTCTGATAGCAAGGGGTGTTATCTTTTGTTAGATCAGTGGATAGAGCTGGAAAAAAATCAACAAGCTTTCAGTTGCAAAACACTTTTTCAGGTCTGAAGATTTCAGATTAAATTTCAAGCACTTTATAGTCTGGTACAGTAGTATTTAAGGGAAAAAATCCCCATAATGATTCCAATTAATTTAAATTTCCACTTAGAGAGGAGCGAATAGTTCGTTTGGGGAACAATTTGCAATTCTTTTGCTGATGTATTACTTTGTAAATGGAGAGTCTCTCTTAGGCATTTATTGGGACTATTTGGTCTTCAGGCAGAAACCCATAAGAGGCAAAAACACAGAGAATGAAACATGAGTTCTACAAATCCTCTGGGCCCATGTTCTATGTGGCTTTGTGCAAGTGGTATGCAGGAATATTGGGTCTGTCACAAGTAGGGCTGGCCAGAAGCCAAACATGAAGAATTTGACATTTTTCACTGGAATAATAACAAAACTTCCTGAAAATTTTCACGAAATGAACAGAGATAAAGCTGCCCACCCCCCTTCCAACACAAACCTGAAAGGAAAATATTTTACCGGCAGTAAAGTTGTCCTGGACTGGATTTAATTTCAGCCACTAACTTCCAACTATTTCAAATCCAGAACTAGATTTTCCAGACTGGACAGCAGTGAAAGGAAAGTGCATTATTATATTAATAATTTTATTTTACTTTAATAAATATCTTTATATTTATGTGTTTAATCTTTTTGCAGTATGACTTTTCCTACTGTGGGGACTCTGGACTGGAAACCTTGTTTCCACCCCCTTCACTCATCCACTAAGCAGCTCAGTGACCCTGGGCAAGTGATGTATGACCTCTCTGTGCCCTGGTTTTGGTGTCTGGCAAAAGAGGCAGCAACATGAATCCTACTCTCTCCAGCACAGGGAAAGAAGAGCAGTGATTAGTATTGCATATTATTATTGCTGATTGATTTTCTGTTCAAAGTTAAATCAGGCTGAAGAGCAGCTTGAAAAGTCTTTTGGCACTTTTCACCATCCCAGAGAGCACCATTTCTGCAGCCTGCCCCAAGCTCAAACCACTTTGCTGTCATCTGGAGGCTTTGAACTGTCTTTCCCTACTTATGCTCAGAAGCTTGTCACTCTTAGGAGATACTGCACTGGGCAAAGCAAAGGCTGCTTTCTTTGAGGGGTTGCTCTTTTTAATCATCTGTAATAAAATGCACAGACCATAACTCCTCTGCACCACAGCAAAGCCTGAATCAATTGACCCTGCTGCTTGCTGACATTTCATTAGGCCAGTGGCAGTGGCAGATATTGATCCAATGGCCGATAGAAGTTTGCAAGGACCAGGCCTGCCTGATCTGGTTGGAAACTGTCCTGTTGATGGGGCTCTGTCTTGTCCAGACTGCTGGACCTGGAAGCAATGGGAAGCTCCCTTCAACTCTTGAGCCTTAGGTTACCTAATGGTGATGGTCTGGTAGGATTGGTGGTGGCAACATGATCTTAATGCACTAGTTTGTGGTATGTGTCACCAGCTATTTACATCAATGTCAAGTTCTAAAAGGTCTGTTCAAAAGGGTTTGTAATGATAGGACAAGGAGTAATGGTTTTAAGCTAGGAAAGGGTAGATTTAGACTGGATATTAGAAAAAAGTTCTTTAATATGAGGGTGATAGATCAGTGGAATGGGCTGCCCAGAGAGGTGGTAGAGGCCCCATCCCTGGAGTCACTCAAGGTCAGGCTTGATGGGGCTCTGAGCAACCTGACCTAGGTAGAGATGTCCCTACTTGTGTAGGGAGGTTGGACCAGATGACCTCTAGAGGTGCCTTCCAGCCTAAAATATTCTGTGAGTCTAAGTCACAGAAAGATTTTGTTGTGCTGGGTGGAGGCTGTCTTTGCTGGAATTCTCCTCCACATCCAGTGGAGAACCTAGTAGCTTGGGTTTTTAGCCTTCTGAAGGGCTGGAAATCCACCACAGTCTCTACCTCAGCTTCCCTTCTTGCAGCAGCTCTGTGCTAAACAGAGCAAGAAGCATCTGCAAAATGGAAGGAAAGAAAGTCCAGCAAGAGTGTTAGAAGTCTGCTCTTCTCTCTGCCTTAGTGCCAGGCAAAGAAGGAGAAATATCTCTCCTGCCCTTCGCTCACTCTGATAACTGCTTCAGTAAGGAGGAGAAGGAGAAGGGGAAGGAGAGATGAGTACGTGATGCTCTCCGTCAAGAGTACATCTGCAAGGAGAGTTTGTTAGAAGGAGGCAGAGAGCAGGAGGAACTGTTTAGTTTGCTCTCCCACCAGACAATCAACCCGTGGTTTAGGTGGGATAGTTGCTATGAAGTAAAGGAAGGCATTATTAAATCCAAAAATGAATAAACCCAACCAGTGAGAGGGAACAAGGGTCCCTATGAGACACTACTCAGTAATAGTTACACTGCAACAGTTACCCCAGAATTGCTCTCTGCTCAGGTTCCCCATGTTTAACCATCTCTGTGTTGTATACAGAAAACAAGTTAGGCCCTGATTCAACAAAGCATTTCAGCTCCCCGGTCCAATTTACTCTTTGTATTGAGTTCAGTGTAGGATTTAGGGTCCTGAAAAAGAATTAGGAGGCTAAAGCTGGGTTTCATTGCCCTTGTTTGTGACAGGAGCCCCATCAGAGGGACTGTGTCTCTGGTCATGGTCACAGTTCAGCCTCTTCTGAGGCCACACAGATCAGTGTGCAGTGGACTGACCCCAAACTAGTCCCCCCAGCAATAGATTCTGGTTGGGAAACACCATAAATTCCTAGATGAAGTAGCCTGTCTTGTTTAATGTTTAAAAGAATTTTTTATGTGGAAGGTGTGTTTTGCTGTCTTTGTTAGTATTGGAGAAATAGGTTTGAATCTGGCAGTTCTGCAGCACACTAAGGCATCTGCTGTTTGGTTAAAGCAAAGCAGACAGAAAATAGTGAGGACAAAGCAGCCAAAGAAGTGATTCGTTTAAATTGCAGAATCTTGTTTAAAAACCATGGCAGGGCTCCTGAGTTCCAGAGCTGCACAGTGTCCTTCTTCAGCCTGCCTTGCCAAGCAGAAACACGGAGCCCAGCCAGCATCATATGTAGCAGCCACGCCTGCAAGAGCAGAGAATCACAGAATCATAGAATTGTCAGGGTTGGAAGGGACATTAAAGATCATCTAGTACCAACCCCCCTGCTGTGGGCAGGGACACCTCCCACTAGATCAGGTTGCTCAGAGCCCCATCCAGCCTGGCCTTCAAAATTTCCAGGGATGGGGCTTCCACCACCTCTCTGGGCAACCTGTGCCAGTGTCTCACCACCCTCATGGTGAAGAACGTCTTCCTAATGTCTAATCTGAATCTACCCAGCTTTCTTGTAGGCCCCGTTAAGATACTGGAAGGCCACAATAAGGTCCCCTCAGAGCCTTCTCTTCTCCAGACTGAACAACCCCAACTCTCTCAGTCTGTCTTCATAGGAGAGGTGCTCCAGTCCTCTGATCATCCTCGTGACCCACCTTTGGACATGTTCCAGCACGTCCGTATCTTTCTTGTAATAGTGTCTCCAGAATTGGATGCAGTCCAACCAAATCCATGCGTTGTTTTCCCCTGGGGTACAAAGAGAAGGAGGCCTCTGTAAGTGCTGAGTGTATGGGCAGGAGGTGCCCAGGTCGGGGTGATTGGAAGAGCAGAAAAGCTCCTGATCCAGGAGACTGATCTGCTCTCAAAAAATGTTCTTGTGTTTGGTGTAGATGTGTGCAATTGTGAAAATGGAGTAAGAGGCTCTGGTGTTTCTGTTGGCAGTCCAGCTCCTTAGCTCAGCACATGCTTAGCTAAACACATAATCACACCAGTTGAAGAATCAATGCCCATCACTCAAACTGAGTGACTGGGCTGATTCTTCCTTGCAAAGTAGGTGTCAGTGCTACCCTTGATCAACCTTTGCCCTGTATCAGGGCATCAGGAAGGGACTTCATCTAGTATTGTACATTCCTTGTGCACTGCTCCAGGTGCCTCAGTGCAGCAGTGCCTTGGGCCCTTAATCCTGAGTCGAAATCTGAAGAACACCTATGTGTACTTTTTTAATGGCTGTTTTTTTAATGAACTGTTTCCGTTTTGACAACAGGCCAAGATGGTGGCTTCTCTCTGCCATCAGTCATGACTCCTAGTCTCTTGGTTGTAAATATGTGACAATGATAGAGGATTTCCAGTTAATTGGAGAGATGAGGGCAGTGTTATTATCCTCTCTTAAATTGGGATGATGGGGACATGAAGAGACAATGTGATTTGCACAAGGCCTCCCACTCAGCCAAAGGTCAGGCCAGCAGAATAATCCATTCTCCTGAGTCCCAGCCTGGTGCTGTGTGTGTTGGGCCACAGTGCTCTCAGGATGTGACAAATGTGACTTGGATCTCTTCCTGCTTCTCTTCTCTTTCTTCTTCAATCCAGACGTGCTTTAAAGTAAAACAGGATGACTTCAGATCCATACTAAGTATGAAGTAGATGGGGCAAACTCTCAACCACTCTCTTCTTAATATGCGTGCTTGTTTGCGAATGCAGATCAGTCTAATTGAGTAGCAGCAAGCACAGATGTCTCTCTGCAAGAGTAGTCAGGTGCCATGAGAATTGATTGCAAACACAAAATGGAACCAGATTAGAATTTGACCTACAGTAACCAATTTCTAAAACACAGAGCAAGCAGTAGCAAGGTGATGGAAATCCTGTGCTCTGGGAAATCAGTTATTGGTTGCTGTTGATTTCTTCTGAAGGGTCTCCTTCCCTATGTGCCCTGCCTTTTCTTTAGATGAGCAACTTGAGGGACACAGATCTTCATTAAGTCATGATGAAAGGGTTAACCACTTTCTTGCACATAAAATGCAATTAAATTTCCCTTAAAAGGGCTTTTTCAACATCATGGAAATCATTCTCCTTTCCTTGAAGTGACATAACTTTGTTACTTGGACTGGAAATCTTCACATCTCTTACAAGTCGATTCCATAATCGCTGCGGAGGAAACTACCTGAATACAGTTGCTCCAAAGCAAAATTAAAATGTGCTTGGTAGCTAGCTTTTACTCTTACGTGCTACCGTGTCTGTGAAGTCAGGATCAATGGAAATTTGCAGAAAGGCTATTATTTACTGTTTCTTTCGAGCAGCCAGAAGACTAACCTACAAAAATCTTCTTTTCCTCCAAAATCCAGCATGAAAGACTGTTTAGTGAAACATTCCTATCCCGGAGATTAACTAATTGCTCAGCAGTCAGTCATTCTCCCTGCACAGCCAAGGACAGCGATTCCTTTCCCAGGCACAGATGGAGCAGTGGTTTAGCACAAAACAGTTCCTGGGACAGGAGGATTAAGGAGAATTTACTGGAGAGCAATTAAAACAGTTGTTGAAGCAATTTGTTTGAGGCTGAATTTCACATCAAAGTAGAGCTATCAGAGGAGAGGAACAATAAAGCCATCATTTCAGGCCATCTACTCTGCATCCTCAGAGTGCGGATTAATAAAGTGAGCTAAGAGGACGTGGAGATTTACAGGAGTAAATTAGGTGAAGCAGCCTAAATGCAGTTTGCATTTGGAAAGAGGTGCCCTGGCTCAGTCTCTGTTGGCTCTTGTTTTTTGTAGCTGCAGCTCCGTTCCATTTCTGCCAGCTTTCTTGTCACTGTCATACTCAGCAGAGGTTTTCTGACCATGCTTCTTGGTTGCAGGCAAAGCAAAACACCACGGTCTGGGGCTGCTCTCATGCATGAGCCATATCAAAAAGCTGTTAATGGAAGCTAGATCAGAGCCAGTGCTCTTTGATGGTCCTTTGCTGGTCTTACTGGTCTTGCTAGCTTGGTCTTCCCATCCTAGCTGTCTGCTCCTACCTCCTTGCCGTGCCATGAGCTCGGAGGAGACGTTACTCCAAACTCTCCCTTGGGGTTAAGAGCTGGAATTGCATCTTGTGGGTGATGCTGCCATCACCCTCTCTGTTTTGGAAGGGCAATAAACCTGCAATGAAACAGGTTTTCAGGGCAGGGCACCAGTCCAGACACAGTGAGTCCCTCCACAGTGCCTGGCAGCAGGTTCTTACATCCATCCCAAAGGGAGGTTTACATTAACAGTGGCTGTTCAGGTTTCTCTGGCTCGCTGTGAGGCTCACAGGCTGGACTTTCAGCTGAAGGACAAATACAGATGGCCCACAGTGCTTGTATCAGACTGAACTGCATCTCACAGTTCTGCCAGGGGCTCCAGTTTCTGCCTAATTGCAAACAGAAGGGCTTGTGTGAGGTAACTTCCTATTCATTCATTTCTGTCCATTCTTTCAACAGTTAACTTTTAAAATTTAATCACATTTTCTTACACATAAATTAAAAGGAAGTTTTCTTAACATCTTAAGTGTTAATTAAAAAATATTTAATAGCTGAACAAATAAGATTTAAAACATGTTAACATACAAGTATTAATTGAGAATCCTGTTCTCTGTGACTTGCCTAGGTTTTAAAAAAGCTTCAGTTTTGGAGCAAGCCTGTTTACCAAAGGTTACATGTGAAAAATTTGGCTTGACTGGCCTAGTCTTCAGAGTATCAAAAGAGAGTCCCAGATAAGCCCTGTTTTGACAACTGAAGCCTCTTAGAGAGGGCTAGTCCCCAAGGACTGAGGCTGAAGCATCCTAGACTCACCTGAGCATATCAAAGCAATGGCCTGAGAGGGGCTTGCTGGTGCTGGCAGCCCTTAGCATTGCACAGTGCAGATGGTGGGAGAGATGTGAGCAGGATCTGTCCTGCAGCAGCTGGGAGTGGGATGAGATTTGCAATGCAAAAGGGTGGTTGTACGAGAGCAGCCTCAGCCATCCCAGGTGGGCTCGTTTCCTAGGAGCTGCAAGGAGACCAGCTCAGCTCCCTACCAACCACTGGAGGGTTTTCCCTGGGGAGCAGAGTAAGAAGAGGGGCACCTGCCTTCCCTATTAGTGGTTCATCTCATTGCTCCATGAAAACAAACCATCTGTTTTTTCACAAGCTCTCACTTGGACCCACCGATCTGGCGTGGTCTTCTGTGCAGTTGTTGCTTGTCCCCCTCTGCAGATTTTAAAATAATGGTGTTTCTCTGGCGGGACTGGCTGGTCTCTGAGGCTGGATGGGGAGCGCATCCCAGTTGGGAACCGGCAATAGGCCAGCATGCTGTGGGGAACAAAAATAGCATCAGATGAAGGGTATAATACACACAGAGAGAAAAGCTTTACAGGAAGGCTTTTTGCACGATCTGCACCGAACCCTGACATTTGCACTGCTAGAGGCAGGGGTTTGGGTACTTCTTAGCCACTGTCACACAGAGGATGTCTGCATCCGAGCGACACGCAGAAAGCTCCCAGTATAGAGACAGGAGACAAACAGGCACTTCAGGGTACAGCTTCTCTGACCTGCTGTAACATGGAGCTGCAGGTGGAATGACTCACAGCCTCCAAGTGCCTTGTTCTCTCCCTTGGCTGGGCAGGGCTCCTGGGGGCTGAGTTCAGATGCAGACACTGGCTTCACAGGTGAACCCGGGTCTGAGTGTCTGTGCTCTGGAAACTGGGTATATTTTGTAGTTGTTCTTAGAAGCGGGAAAATAGCACACTCCTCTGAGCACTGCATGTGTTGGGCTATCATGTGTCTAAGTTCTGGATCTGGCACAAATTCAGCCCCCTCATTAGCATGAGAAAAACAACACTTTTCTACAAAAAAAAAAAAGTGAAAATTAATAATATATTTTGCACACATTGTTACAGAAGTTTGGGTTATGTTATGCAGCCTAGGCATGGATTAAGCTTTCCTTATTATTTTCAGTTGTATTTGTTGCAGTTTTTTAAGCACTGTTTCTGAGGAAAAGGAGGCGTTTGTGGTTGCGGTGTTTGATATTAGTTCTGTCACCAAAAACTTTAAAATCCATTTTCCAGCTTCAGCTGAGCTTGTGTGAAGGACTTGCCTTGAATCATTTCAGGCCAAGGAGGCAAAGGGAGACAGCTCTCCTGTTCCCTGTATAGAGTGCCAAGAGCAGCACATGGTGAGGACACTGACCCTTTTTATGGGAATTAGACATTCCTGTAGGACGTGAACCCGATCAAATCCCTCTGGTGGGGTCTGTAAGCTGGTGAAGGAGCTGCTCTGCATGTCTCAGCCAGCTGCAAGTAAGCCAGGAGCTGCCAGCTCTTCAGTGTGGTCCAAGGGAGGATGCATTTCCCTAACATCACTGCAGCCAGCTTGGAAAGTTCCCACTCACTCCATCCACTCATCCCACTCGCTCCATCTGCAGTGTTTTTCAGTACAACTGTGGGTCTGTGCTGTCAAATGGGTCACTAGCATGATCCAGGTTAAAAAAAGCCCTATTTGTTTCTTCAAATTTATTCAACTGGATCATTTCACTGATTTGTTTTTCAGTGCTGCTGGGGAAGGGAACAGTGAGTAGTATCTCCGGGGCCAGAGTATTTAATTACGGTGCCTTCTAGGATGTTCCTGTATTAAATGGCAACAAAAATACAGGGATCTGGACAAATACATTGGATTGTGATTAACCAGTTGCAAGGGAGATGGCACTTCTACAAGACATTAATACAGCCAAGATAGTTACCTCTGGAACAAATTTTCCAGAGGTGACCACCACCCACATCATCCTAGCCTTTTCATTAATGAATGTGACCCACCAGTTACTGACTGTGACCCCAATCCAGCTCATGGCAGGCCTCCTCCTTCTGCTCTACATGGAGGTATCTTACTGTGGGGACCGAAAAGTTGGTTTTGCTTTCTGTTCCAGTTTTTGGCATTGCAGAAGTGCCCAGTGAGCTGAGTCAAGCCAGTTATCCCAGGATAGGGTCTCCCTTGCTGCAGGGCTCCATCCTTTGCCCATCCACGTTTGTAGGATGCCACAGCTTGGACACCCAGAGTTTGCTAGTCGCTGTGAAACTCTTTACGTTGATGGCTTTCTGTGGCTTTCCCTCTCCCTCACTCAGTGCACACCCTCTGTATTCATCACCATGACAACTGTGTGCCCTTTTGCTCTACTCTCACATGTTTCTGTGAATTTTCATGGTGAGGGGAAGGCATGTATTGAACGCCACTAATAAGAGCTTGGGATGTGCTAGGAATGGGACAGGATGATCTCTAGTCAAATATTTGCCACTTTATGAAGTTACTGTAATTCTTCAAAACTTTTACCAGTTCTTTAATCCATTCACGTACCTTCCTTGGAGTCACTTATTAAGGGATCTTTGTGAATGGAGCAAGGTCACAGAGAGAGGATTTTCACAGTACTGGTACAAAAAAAAGGCAGCAGACAAGGGATGCATTTCAAAGCATCTGGAAAGGCCATAGCTTCACTGATTAATTCAGCAGTAGATGGGAGAACTTGTGTGTGTCTCAGCCTTGAGCTGTCCCCCCGACCTGTTGTTGCTGCTGCCCTTGTCTGCACTTGGGTTTGAGTTTGGTTGTACAAGTTGGCACCTCACAGGAGCTGCTCCAGCAGTAACATACCCATTGCCAGTGCCTTTGGTAGGTCTCTCTTTGTACGTGGTGATGGGCTGAGTTCCCAGGCACAGCGAGTTACCTCTCAGTGTGGAGGGGAGGGAAAGCAGGTTGGGGTTAAGATCGAATGGAGAATTTCAAGTTGCTGTTGTCTCCTCTGTGCCTGCCTAGTAAGTAACCCAAATACTTCGGTTCCCAATTTTTGCCAGCTCAATAGTTAACACCACCTCCATTCTCTCTCCTTCCCAAAATAAATACATTAAAAGCAAGAAAACCAGGAACCTGGTCTCATGAGACAGGATTTGTGTCACACAGGACAGTCTCTCACAAACCCATCCATAAAGTAAGTGAAATCCTACACTGAATCTCCATCACATTAATGAATTTAGCACTTGCCATGGAGTATGACTCTTTACTCCTTGAGATGTGCTGTACACACAGTTAATTCACTTTCTTCTGATTAACTTCTCTGATGTTTGTCTCTATTCCTGGGACATGTATTTGGACAGGCCTATGGGTAACCTCGCTGAAAAGGGTCAGGGACAACTGAAATAGCTCATCCAATTTAAGATTTCAAAATAAGCCTCTCCCAGTTTGCTGAGGAATGTCAGATTGCATGAGGTGTTTTTCTGTTCTTATTTATAGAGAAAAATAGCCAGTAATAATTGTCAGACATTAATCGAATTAAGTCTCCATGTAAACACATTTAATCCTATTCTGGCTTAGGTTAAACCACTGTAGAAGTGGATTAAATCCAACCACATGAAAAAATTCCTAATATGGAAAAAATGTGGTAATGACAAACAACTATTACTGCTAGAATTCACATCTCTTTTTTTTTCTCCGGTTCTTTGTCTGTATAAGAGTATCTTTCTTTGCTTTTACTTGTATGTATTCTAATGGTATTGAGTAGTCCTGACCAACACTAGATCACTGATGTGCTGGATGTAGTGCTCTCTTGGTTGAGGGTAGTTGTCCTGAAGAGGGGACAGTCTTCATGGAGTGACATAGGGGTGAGATGGTTTCCTCATGGTGACAGAGTAATTCAGTGGGTGAATGAGGACCAAGACCTAAAAGGAGGTTGTAGTGAGGCTGGTGTTGGTCTTTTCTCCCAAGTAACTAGCAAGAGGACAAGAGGTAATGGACTCAAGTTGCATCAGGGAAGGTTTAGATTGGATATTAGGAAGAAACTCTTTACTGAGAGAGTGGTCAGGCACTGAACAGGCTGCCCAGGGAGGTGGTGGAATCACCATCCCTGGAGGTGTTTAAAAAACGAGTAGATGTAGCACTTGAGGCTATGGTCTAGTGGTCAGGGAGATGTTGGGATGAAGGTTGGGCTTGATGATCTCAGAGGTCTTTTCCAACCCAAATGATTCTATGATTCTAGGACCCCACTCCCCAAAGTGCTGTAATCTCACAGTGTCAGCTGGGATATGAGGTCTGCATGGTTATGCTTTTCAGGGTGAAAGAGAAAATAGCAAAGAGCTGTGAACACATACAGGTTATGTGAGAAAGCCAAGGGGAGAGTGGGCACAGGGCTGTGCATCAGCCCACCTTTGGCTCCCTTGGAAATACAGCTCCACCAATGTAGATCAGTCCTGAATTCTTGACTCCCAGCAAATCCCTGGATTTCCAAGTCCCTGGGCATTTTCTGCACTAATTCAGAGTACAGCAGGTTCTCTTCTTGAAAGGAGCTGTCTATAATCATCCCAGGGTTGTAGCACCTTCTGTCCCAAGCAGAGAAAGATGAAAGGATTTCTTGAAGAGCGCTGCCAGGCTCCTGCCTACATCCTACAAGAGGCTGAGGGAACATCTCCTCCTTGAGAGGTGACAGCAGGACATAGGGAGCACATCTTCTCCATTGCATGGGCATAAAGTGGGGAGAAAACCCACAACTGTGAGCAGTTACTGGGTCCTTGATCTCGCTCAGCTGGAGCAAATTTACAGTGCAGATCTGGTGGTGTTCATCACCTTGGCCACCCATCCCTGCAGAAGGGATGTGTTCAGCTTTCCCCAAAGTGTTGGCACCACAGAGATTGGACTCAGACCCCTGTGCCACCGGGCTCAGCTCATCTGAGTAATGTCTGCCCAAGTGCTTCTGGGGTATTGATTTCCTGGCTTTCAGAAGGGCCTGCTTCAGGAATATGAGGTAGAGGTGCTGTCAAATTAGCAAAGTCTTGGCCTTTCTTCTGTAGAAGGCAGCAACAGCAGCCATGGGTAATTGTATTCTGTGCAGAGAGACAATCTCTGGCAGGAGAAGTTTTGAACTGAGAGGAATAAAGGTAGAAATGAAGGACCAAGAGTAGACTGGGGGGAAAAAAGGGAGGTGAGGGTAGTTTTCAGTGAAGTTCAAGTATTCGGAGAAGAATCAAAAACTGGTGCTGTGTCTTTGTTGTTGTTGTTCTGGTCTTTATGAAGAGCTGGCAGGACAGAAGCTGTCAAAGTTACCCTGTGCTTCCCCTGCCCATGCTGCAGTGGACACAGGAGCCCTGCCAGCCCCTGCCAGGCTGCAGGCAGCTGCCTCCCTTGCAGCATCCCTGGCTGCCACCGGCCACCACCTGCCAGGCACAGGCTGGCTGGGGGAGAGGAGGGTGCTCAAGCTGTGAAATAGGGTCATGGCTACAGAGCAGGGAAACACTGGGTAGAGGATGTTTTCACCACTTTAGATATTTTCAGGGACCCAGCCACTCTGGCCTGGCACAGCATGGGACAGAGCAGCACAGTCAGAGACAACAGTGGAGGAACCAGACATCTTCTCTGAGACACATCTTGGGGACACATCCTTGCAGCTGGTTGGCTTTGCATCATCTGCCAGAGGTGCCACATTGCCCTCCAGGGAAAGAAAGACAAAAACAAAACTACATGACCCACCTTCCAAATCTTCCTTTAGAGAGTGTGGCTGCAATTACTTAGTTTTGAATCAAGAACAACTTCTCTTGCATTTATTTGCTGTTCTCAGTGGCTTGTCTGAGTTGCTCCATGAGGGTAGGCTCTAATGAAGGGGAGCTTCCAAATGAGTGTGTGTGTTGCTGCATCTAGATCAGAGGAGTCAGATGAAAGTATCTCCCATGTTTCTGTGTTGTTGTTTTGTTTTTTTAAACTGGGCTTCTAACAAACATGTTAAATTTCCAAATTATTATGAGCAGCTGCTTCTATCAGCAGCACACAAGGATGTATTTACTGTGTTTGAAAGCTCTCTAACGAAGCTTTGAAGTCCAGCTCATCCCAGATTCATGCAGGGAAGGAGCTGGAGCCATCGTGGCACTCCTGTGCTGGCTTCTGAAGATGTGAGACTTGAAAGCAACTATTTCTTTGCAAATATGGACAGGCGTGAGAAGCCTTTTTATTAAAAGTGAATAGATACTGAAATATGGATACTCAGATATTTCAAAACCTACATTTGACTGTCACAGAGTTTTGTTTGTGTATTGCAGGGGCTTTATTTCACATCTCTTACCAGCACTATCCCTACACAGTCCATATTTGCATTTAATCAGGTGCTGCTTTTCACTTCAGTATCACCATCCAGAGAACCAGAGTTTCCCTATCCTGTCTCAGTCCCACATTCAACAAAACTGGATGATTCTGACAAAAAAAAATTCATATGAATAACATGCATAAAATCAATGGAAAGGGTTTTACTCTGTGTATCCTTCCACAGCTTGAGGCTCAGATTGGTTTTCTTATAGAGGCCAGAGAGATGCTGCAGGCTGAGATAACTGCAGCATTAAGTGGTGTGGCAGCACAAAACAGTGGATGTTGCTGGGTTTTATAGGCACGCCCCCCTCTTGCACTGCTTCTCCGTGGTGCTCCCAGTGCACCCACACACATTGGGCATATAAACTCTCCAGGAAACAGCTTGTGTTGCTGTGTGAAGCCACACAACACAGCACATGGGGAACTTAATTGTACCCTCCAGCTACTCCTACAAAACTATCGATAAGCAAAGCTAAAGAGCATTGAGCACATTTGGGTTTTCCAGTCTCTGGAAGGGTGTGTACATTGAATTAAACTGCGTTGTCTCCACTGAATTACTGCTTCCTTTTAATCTATCCTAAAGATAGTGACAGAGCAGGTATGAGTGTGAGTAATGGATTTGGGTTCTTACTCTCTCTCTTCTCTTAATTCAGTTTTCCTTCTCTTGATGTCAGGATATTTTTAGTTCTCCAAGGCTCTATCTTCTGTATCAAAAATAAACGTGAAACCGACTTTTAATCTGTACTTTTAGAAAAGTGTGTTTATATGTACCCTATCTATGCAGTGGCATATATCTGAGGTTGCTATGTCCTGAGAGCTCCGTTTGAATTCACTACAAGAAAGTAAGATGGAAAGGAAGGAGACTGGCTGTTCTGTTAATACTGTTCCCTCATCTCCCAGGGATGTTTGCCATATGCAATGTCCTTTGGGTACTGACTCTGTTGTGGGTTTATTCCCCATAGATCATCTTCCGCAAGATCAGTGATGTCAAGAAGGAAGAAGAGGAGCGCCTGCGCCAGAAGAACGAGGTGACACTGAGCATCCCTGTGGACCACCCTGTGCGGAAACTCTTCCAGAAATTCAAACAGCAAAAGGAGATGCGTAACCAAGGCTCAACCCACATTGACCCAGAAAGGAACCAGCTTCAGGTGGAAAGTAGGAGTGTGCAGAATGGAGCCTCCATCACGGGCACCAGTGTGGTCACCGTGTCTCAGATCACCCCCATCCAGACGTCCCTGGCTTACATGAAAAGCAGTGAGGCCGTGAAGCAGAACAACAGGGATGCGATGGAGCTCAAGCCAAATGGAAACGGAGACCAAAAATGTCTGAAAGTGAACAGTCCCATGCGGATGAAAAACGGGAATGGGAAAGGGTGGCTTCGGCTGAAGAACACGATGGTGACCCACGAGGAGAAGAGGGAGGATTGGAACAACGTCACGAAGGCTGAGTCCATGGGGTTGCTGTCCGACGACCCCAAGTGCAATGACTCGGAGAACGGTGTAAATAAAAACCCACTGCGGAAAACAGACTCTTGTGACAGTGGGATAACAAAAAGTGACCTTCGCTTGGATAAGGCTGGTGAGGCTCGCAGCCCTCTGGAGCACAGCCCCATTCAGGCTGATGCTCGGCATCCTTTCTACCCTATTCCTGAGCAGGCCTTACAAACCACGCTGCAGGAAGTCAAGCACGAACTCAAAGAGGATATCCAGCTGCTAAGCAGTAGGATGGCTGCCCTTGAGAAACAGGTGGCAGAAATTTTAAAGATATTGTCTGAAAAGAACGTACCCCAGCTCTCTTCCCCCACGTCTCATTTATCACCCCAGCGGCCCCCCCAGATACCCTGTCAGGATATTTTTAGTGTTTCAAGGCCTGCATCACCTGAATCAGAAAAAGATGAAATCCACTTTTAGCATATACCTATGTGTATATATGTATACAGTATATATGCAGAGGTGTATATATACCTTTATACATATATATGTGTGTGTGTATACGGTAAATATATATACATATATATTTTCACTTGCATCCAATATGACTTGAACACACCAAGGATTTTGATATGTAAATATTGCATGTCCAGCTGGATTCTGGCCTGCCAAAGAAAACAATTATTAACATAGATATTGCTTGTATAATATGCAGTTGACTGCATGCACACTTTACATTTATTTATAATCCCTATTATGTAATAAAAGAATGACTTTTGTTTAACAAAGGCAATGTACTATTTAAAGAATCAGGGTCTAACCTGCCAATATTGCCATGACAGTTTTGATCTCAGGCTGGGTGAATTGAGCTTTTATTTCCTCACCATCTTTTCTGCCGAGTTAAGCATTAGATGAACAGGAGGTGGAGGACACATTCAGACTCCAATCAGTATTGTTTCCTGGTGTCATTCCATTACAATACACTGTATATTTGGTGATAAATTCCCCTACTCCTCCTCAAGGGAGGGCTCAGCTCAGTGGACAGGGAAGGGCACCATGCCCGGTGCTGGGGTGGATCACTGGGATTTATTGGTGTGGGTATTGTGCATGCACAGCCTTTTGTTTCAAATATCCTCCTGCTCTTTTAGCATCGTAAGTAAGAAATAATAATGGTGATTTATGTAACAAAATGAAACTTAACGGAAACTCTCTCAGCTGCTCTCTCTGAGAGTTTGGGGGTAACTTCTTTCTTGAAAGCCTCCTTTTACTGATGCCATTTTTACTGAACTGTTAGAGTAACATTATGTAGATTCTCTTTGCAGCACTCAGCGGTGGTGTCCGCTCCTGTCAGTATCTTCATTAGTATGTACTGCTTCTGCAGGGTTGAGGTTGCTCTCCCACAGTCCCCCCATTGCCCCTGGCAGAAAGACTTTGCACAAGGTCTGAACAAGGGAGAGAACAATCGTAGTTCAGCTCCTCAGGAGCAACGTGACCAGGTTTGAAAGCCTCAAGTTAAAAGGCTGCAGTTAATCCCCTTCCACTCTCTTTTCTGAGGACATTTATCAGTCTGCAGCTGCCTTTGAGGAGGAGAGAAAAGTAACCTGTTAGGGTGAAATTCCTGTAGTCCAAGCACTTGGATTATAATGTTTGGATGGGAGGGTGGTGGGTGTGTTGGGGGCTGAGGTCCTCCCTAGGGTGCTGCCCACTGCTCTTGCCTTGGACACGTGGAATATTTCAGTGCATGGGGTGGGCATGCTTCAAGAGCAATCATCATGCATACTAAGTCCCTTAGGTCTGTGTCAGATGCTCTGATCCTTCTCTTAGCTGACTTCCATCAGCATCTCCCAGTCTTGAACGATGCTCAGACTCCATCTTCACCTCCTAGGCTGGACCATGCCCTTCACACATTGCTGCTAGCATCACAGGGCTGCAGCAGAGCAGGCTCTTGCACTGGGTCCTGTTTGTTCTCCTGTTTGGAGCTGAGGTTTTGGACTCTGCCTGGGTCTGCACCTGAGTGTGGTGGAGCTTTTTGACTCTCGTTTGCACTGGTTTTGAATCCAGATACATGTGAAGCACAACAGAAATGGCCATCACAGCTCCAGACCTGCTGACTGGTACAGCTTGAGCCCAACCCAGCAGAGTGCAATGGCTCCCTTGGAGAAGGATTTCCCCTCCATACTTAAATGGCCTCTTGCATCAAGATCCCATGTTTTGAGAAGTGCCTGGAGTAAAATGTATGTGTACCATAAGGCATCACTGTCAATCAGGTAAATAAAAGACATGATCATAATTAGTGGGCATCCTTACCAGACACCAATACCAGATCCATTACTTAACATTAGGAAACTGACCTAACCAAAATTGCTTCCTGAAAAACAACCAAAAACCCCAAATAAACCATCATTTGCAGTAGTGGCAATTAGGAACCTGCCCCTTAGTGTAAGCAAATCTGCTGTGAAATTCAAATCCATAAACCCCCAGAAGTTCATAAGAAAGCCAAAGAAGTCATTGCTTCTGTTGGGTCAATTCATGGAGGCTTTTTGGGAGATGATCTGTCTCATTTGCTGTTCTCTTCTGTCCTGTTTCTGCCCCTTCTCCAGATCCTTTCTTTAAGAAATTTTAGACAAAAAAGGAAGAATAAAAAGCCACTGAAAGGAACAGCTCTTCCCAAAGCCTGGTGGTTAGGCTGCCTGCTTGTTACAGTTTTCCACATCTGCACTTGCTGCTGTCAAACCTTTCAGCTGTATTTTGCAGCTGCTGTTCTGACACAAGTGCAAATCTCTAACTCTGCGACCTTGCTTTGCTCTGAAAGAACAAACTGCACTTGTGAAACAGCAGGACCTTCAAGATCCTACTCTAAATCCTACCCTGGGTCTCTGAAAGAATCAGGGGGTTATAGGGTTAGGGGGTTACAGGATTGCTGCAGGTTGTTGGAGTATGTACAGACCTTGTGGGTACAATTTAAGTGCCAAGATTTGAATGTTCTTGCCTGACTTGGATTGCTGGTTAAGACAGACACTCAGCAGCTGCCCAGTGAGGAGCTGAGTCACACAGGCCGTCTGGGGGCCGGATTTTGGTAAAGTTCCTTGAATGCATGAATCTGCCATGATGTGAGGCTGCAAAAGAGCCAATGGGGGTGACTTTTTTTGTTAGAAAGCTTTAGCCTTAACGGCATTCCTCTGCCTTTGCGAAGGACTTCTTTTCTTTCTCTGTAACTGATATTAATTCCAGACCCGCATGGCATGCAAAGGGATCTCTATTTAGGTTTATCTTGCAAGTCAGGTGTAACTTTGTGCCACTTTACAATGAGAGAACATGTAACAGGATTAATTTGACCTTGATGAGCCCAGAATGTCTATTACATGATTGGTTAAAATGTGTAGTGGCTGAAAGCTATAAATAGTGTAACATACCAAGTTAATGAAGCAAAGGCAGTCTCTCCAGGTCTTCTAGTGCTGTTTTGACTCTGATATTCCAGTTGAATCCATGGTGCTTGTTCAGCGGAATCAGCTTGTACCTTGTATGAGGCAGCAGTGCGATGGTGTCTGCAGACCTGGTGTGTGCACCCTGCAGATGGGTTGCCCCAGGCCCTGTGTGCCAGGGGCCAGATTTCTGGGATTGACTCTGGTGGCTCTTACTCTGAAACACTTTGCCTCCAAAATGCCATGATTGGAGCATTACATGGAGTTGTTCCTGGGGCACCGGTTCAGCTTTCCTGTCCCCTCGCGATCGTGCATGATGTGACTGAGCGTGTTGCTGGCTGGGGCATTCCCTTTCTGTTGGAGAGTCAAGTAGTTCAGGCTTGATTGAGAGCAACCACCTTTAGTCATTAAGTGCAGTAAGGACACAAGCGCGTCTCTTCCACCTAAGCCAGTGCTCAAATAGCTACGTGCTGTGTGGAGGGAGCTCTTGGCCGCATGCTTCCCTTTCCTTTTAGAGCCGTGTCCCTGTGCAGATGTTCCTGCCATGTTCTGGTCAGATGTTCCTGCCACATTCTGTGCAGATGTTCCTGCCACGTTCTGGTGACAGCCTTCTTAGCACTTACCTTGTGCGGTGTGTGTTCAAAGCATTTTACTTGCACACAAGTGGATTTTATCTTTCTGGACTTTGGAATAGAAATCAAATGTGTACAGAAAAGTCAACACTTTCCAAAGCAAATGACCTAGAGTACCTTTAATAGCTTTTTTAGTGTAATGTTACATATACGAGATAGAACAGCACTTCAGGATAATAACTGAAAAAAATTAATTGTTGTAGTGAAGATCCAGTTCTTCTGAATTTGTATTTGTAAATTCTTTTTGCCATCTTTCTGTCTTTGCCAGGGGACAGGGGTTAGAGCAGAGCTGACTCTGGGAGTGACAAAGTTGAGCTTTGCCTGTTTTTCTTTTCCCTGTCCTGCAGAAGTAGCACAACTGTAGGGACTGGATGCTGCTGGCACCAATGTTTGGGCTCATTGCTAGATTCAGATTCAGTCTTCATTTGCCACCACATGGAAAGCAACCCCGTTACACAGGTGTGAACTGCAGGTTGAATCTGATGATCATATCGGACCTGAAAGTGTATTTTGGATCCCAGGATCCTTTTAGAGAACTGGCAGCTGCAGAAATCACGTTGTTCTATTTGCAAGCCGTGAGCAGTCGCTCTGGAAGTAACTGAGACTGTTACACAGATGTCATTGTTTGCACGGGTCAGAAAACAGATGTTGTGCTCGTGGAATAGCTTGGAGGCTTTGGGGGGGAAAAAGATGTCCTGAACTGGAAGGAAAAATAAAAAAAACAAAGGTTTAATATGGAATTTGGGAGTGAGGAGGTAAAATGACATTTTATAATGAACTGACAATTTTTTACATGGATTTTGAGCATTTTGAAAACCCAAACCTATCTTTTGGGATGTCAGAATTGGACAGATTGTTTGTTAAAATAAATATTTTTTTTTGTAAGTGAGGTGGCATCAATGTGATATCTGTTTTTTAAAAAAAGTGTTCAAATACCATTTTCCTACAGAAGAACAGGTTTCGTTACTATTGTTTTTCATAGGTTGTATCTAAAGGCTTTTTTTCAGTTCTTTTTTTTTTTTTTTTAATCAGAAGCTTCTGTGTTATCACATATCTCTGGGTCCGTAGGATCTATCTTGTTGCTGCCATTCTTGTTAGAGAGGGTTTGAGAAGTGGGATTCCCCTGGAGAAAGACATCTCTCCGTGGCAGCCTGGGCTCTGTGAGAGCTGTGGGCACCAAGCAGCAGAGGTTTGCACTTTTGTTGGCACTTCTGGATCTGCACTGATTCCTTCAGGGAATTTAAGGAAGGAAATAGAAAAGTTGACACTTTTCCTGGATGGCCCCAGTCCCTCACATGTGTCTGTGAGACAGAGCAGCACTTTCCTATGGAGCCTACAGGGAGGAAAAGTTTGATTTCCAGCTAGATTTCCACATCTGAGAATAGTTTTTATAGTTTTCCCTTTGCCTTTTTGGTACAAAGGGATAACACGATGTCTCTGTGTTTTGTTGGTTTTAATATGTTATAGTGCATTTCAAAGTTGAATACATTCTTAAAGCAAAATGGAGCTAAAATAGGCAAGAAGTCCACATTATTTCTGGCAGAAAAGCAGCAAATCTCCTTACTGACATAAGGAATATTGTGCAAAGATCAGCTTTGTGATAACTAACAAATGACAAACAAAATAAAATCATCCTTACTGAGGGTGCATTTAGTCGTACAGAAAATTGACCTTGCATTGCACAGTGGGACAAGAAGGCATATATTGATTTTGAATATTCAAATTATAGGAGCATTCAAAAAAGGCTTGACCAGGCCACAATAAATAAATTATATTAATTTATTATGTTATATTAATCAGCCTCCTGATGCAGGGCAGGTGGAACCAGACATCTGGGGCAATATTCTCACAAACCTTTTTATCCACTGTCTGTAAAGCAGATAAGTGCATTCCTTCATTATTTTCTGCTTGGAGATGTAAGCTTGCTTGGCCCACAGTCTGAGACTGTTGGTGTGTACCAACTCTATATCTGGCTCTCTGCCATGAATACATCAATTAGCCTTAATTAAAAGCCCTATAAAAAGGATTTGGTATTACATTGGGGTCAGCCCCCCACCCCCTCAGTGACATGGCCGTATCTTATCAGGGCAAATTCAGTTCTGACCAAGCAATGGCAGAGTGTATTTCTGCCTGCCTGCAGAGATGTATAGACACACCACATGTATATACCTACCCGTTTGGAGTGGGGCTGCAGATCTGGCCCACTTAAGACAGGTAGTTTGGGCAGGTGGGATAAATTGTGCTCCAGCCATGCCAGTCTCTCATCAGCTACTGTAGAGCAACAGCGTTAGAGTCAACACTTGATTTGTAGACTGCTAGAGGGTAAATGAAGTGAATCCAACCCATAACTCAGGCTCCAAGCCAGATCTTGGCTGTATAAAAAGGTGCCTCTAAAAGAGACCATTTAACCAGCCTTCCAACACAGAAGCACGTTCACATAGGTGTGATGAGCAGTACCTGGAACACTGAAATGTCTCGGCGTGCAGCCAGCAGCAAAGTGTTCAGCTCCTGAGCTGCTAATGAGAGCTCCGTAAAGACACCCAGATGCTCAGGTCTTGGCCTGTGGTGATCAGGTTTTATGCTAATTACAGGATAGTTCAGGGACCCCCATTTTCACGGGTACATAACAGTTGAGATGCTCTTCATCACGATGTGCAATGCCAAGCCACAAAGGGGAATCAGTCAATTTTTGGGCAGTGACAGAGTGCCACCTATTTGGGATCTTTGGCTGCTCTGGGGCATTGAAGATATCAGGAGTTTTATCACTGAGCTCTATTATACAGTAGAAAGAAGCCAGGGCTTGGAAATGTCAAAAGAATTGTAGCGAAGAGCTTCCAAGGTAGACAGAGAGTGACCAACCATCAGGGGATTGCCAGGCTACAGCAGAGCCCTGGCTCTGTGCTGTGCAATGAGAAGAGAGAGAGAAGAGGGAGAAGAAAGGATGTAAAGACTGGTGTCCAAAAATAATGACAATATTTCACTGAATTCAGTACTTAACTAGTCTCTGCCTAGTGTCTGTTTGTGTCTTCATAATTCATTTATTTGGAAGTTGGCAGAATGCTCTTCCCTTCAGGAGGTGTTTAAGGATGAGGCTGGCAGCTCTTTCTGGGGTGAGGGCTGTGGGACAGGAAGGGCCATTAGAGGATACTCAAGTATAGATGCGCTTAGGGGAAAATGTGGGCCAACATTCTTCCAGCTTGCCAAAGACCTGTTGGAAGGAGGCACGTACATCCAAACTGGGTAGCATCACTGTGTGGACTCTATATTTGAAGCTGACCCTGCTCTGAGCAGGACAATTGCACCAGATAATTTCCAAGATCCCTTCCAAGCTCTGTTGTTTTATCATTTGGTAGTTCTGTAGATTTTAATAGCACAAATAGAGAGGGGGTAAAATGTGGAGGTTCTTATTTATGTTCCATTATTTTCTGGTTTTCAATGTAAATGTGCTGCCAATTTTCAAGATAATGAATATTTCTAAGAGCTGATACTCATCAAGCAGACACCAGCGAAATTTGGTATATTCTAAAACTACAGCATATAAATAAATTAAACCCTTCACAGGGCATCAGTTAACATCCACTCTTGGTGCCGAAAAGTGTCTCGGTGGCCATGCAGTTTCTGGAAGCAGAGGGCTAATATGGATGCATCAGCAACACTCCCTTCCTCTCCCAGCCTCTTCCCCAGCCCAGTGAAAGGTGATTACAGAATGCCATCAAAAAATCAATAGCATCTGAGCAGGCTTTCAGTGGTGCACATCCAAGGCTGTAGGAAACGTGTGAAGGGCAGTAGCAAGTGGGTTTCTCATTAGTGGCTGCATCTGGAGGTGATTCTCACTCCTCTGGATTCAACCTTCTCTCACTGTCAGTGTGTGACACCATTGCTGGAATGGCCTGACCTTGTCCAAAGGGTCTGGGCCCACGTGTATCCTAGAGTCTGCCCATTCCCAGGATTATTCCCTGCTTTTCTAGGCACATTCCAAGATTTACACCTGGCCCTATTAGATTTAACAGAAAAGCTCTTTTTCCAGACTCTCTGACCTCCTCCATATCCATGATGCCTCACAAGGTTACTCAAAAAGATCCATTCCAATCTGTGGCTTAGCAGCATGTCTCCAAATTAAACAGGAATAACAGCCCAAGCATTCTGCTGTTCTCAGTGCATTATTTTATTATTCAAACCTTCAATTTTATTTTATTTATGACCCTTTTTCACAATCTTGGAACAGTGGTGTTCCATAGAATAGCAGGGATTGGAGTGTTTGCAAGTTCTAATGAGGCAGTTTGAGAAGGAGAACTTGACTAAGACACCAGCTTCACGCTCAGTCCAGCATCTGCCACCATGTGACTGTGGTTTCCTCCTCCAGTAACACCTTAGGTGAACTTCACCATCAGCAGCACTTTGAACTGGTGCCATGTAGTGCTAGTAAAGTCCTCTTCATTTCCTCAGACAGATCTTGGGGCCCTGCTCAACATTTCCATGTGTGCTGTGCCAGGACACGCAGGCACTTTCCTGTCCTGGGCTTGGTTTCAGTAGAACTTCCCGAGTTGTTGCAGTTTTCTCTGTCACTTTGTTTGCCTAGAAAATAAAACCCCTTTTGTGCTGGTGTCCACCTCCTCCAGCTGGTGGGGCAGGAGAGGACACGCATGGCTCCTTGCAGGCAGGTGAGGAGCAGTGTGGGACACTGCATTTTCTAGCTGGTCATTTGGGACTCTAGTTGCATCCAGGGCTCCTGCCAGGACCATTAGTTGGAGGTCACAGCTCAGTTTGCACATTGGGTGTCTTACCTGAGCTCTCATGGAAGAAGTGGGGGTTTCTTTTCTAAAGCAAAACAAACTTTCTACTCTGCTTCTAATTAGTCCTCTGTTGTCCCTGCAGGATTAATTACTGCTGCCTTCACTTGTATCATCAAATGCTGTTTGGCAACAGCTTCTTTTAAAAAAAAAAAAATTTTAGGTATAATTAGGAGTCCTGGCATTACAAACAAGCTCAGTCAGGTGGTACTGAAAATTACAGAGCTGAAATGTCACTTAAACCAGTAGTTTAAACCTAGCTTTTGAATAATGCCAACAGCCCCATCGCACCCACTGCATGTTCAGAGCTAATTGCTTTGGGGTCACCAGTAAATCAATGGGAACATTCTCCTCCTGAAATCAGTGACAGAAGGGGTTTTGTTCTGCAGGTTTGTCCCATGATGTGGCTCTTAGGAAAGGACTGTGGGTGCAAGGTTGCAATGGCACCTCCCAGCTCTTCCTGCTGCCCATTGATGCTCTGTAGATTCCTAGCCACATTTTTTTTTTTTTCACTTAAAGGAAGGGCTGAGTGCCACCAACTACATAATTCTATCAAGTGGTAAATTCAATTTATGGAGTGGGAGGCAATGAGGCAGGATTTGGGTTTTTTTAAATCTGCCTTGTGAGAACTGGGCAAGCTACCAGAAAGACAATAAGGAATTTATCTGGCAATGCATGCCAAAGGAGTGCTAAACATGTGAGCAGGAGAATTTATTGATACCAGTGAAAAAGCTCATTAGTGTTAAAGTGCAAAGCAACTCTGTAAATACAGCTTTCAGTGTCCCAGTAAAATCCCTGTACTCCAACAAGGGGAACTAAGGCTTCCTTCTGTGGAGCCCAGACCTGGCTAAGCAGCTTTTCAGAAAACCTGCACACAAAACACGTTCAAGGAAATGTGAACACTGGCATTATTTTATTAACATGGGTGAATTTCACAGCTAACCTCAATGCATTTCCCCTGCCACTAGTTACACAGCGATTCAAAATGCCCCTAAGGCTGGTACTGCAGCATTTCCCAGGACAGGTTTGTTCCCTTCCTTACTTGTCACTGAAAGTTGATGATTTGTCCTTTAAGAGAGCTGTGGCCCTGTAAGGAGGTGGGGAACCACAATAAACCCGCAGCTTGTGGGGATGCAGAGGAGATAAAGGTTCACCATATTCTTTTCTAGGAAACATCCCAGTAGTAAAATTACACTTGCTAACTGTCTGAAGCTCCAATGCCTTATCAGCACAGTTTATGCAACTAAATCCCATTAGAACTGCAAACCATCCTCACGTGAATGAGGACATGATATGCTTCATAAACTTTACATACCTATTTACTGTTGTAGAGCACTTGGCTGGGGCTTTTACTGCAGGTAAAAGCTGCAGATCCTGTGTTGTCTTCTCCTTGTGTTCAAAGCAGCAGAGTATTTTCCACAATGAAAAGCAATGGTTCCTTTCCTCCTTTATCTCTTTTTCTTTTCCTTCCTTCCTTCTTTTCTCCCTCCCTTTCTTCCTCCTTCTCTCCCTTTTCCTTTCCTCCTTGACTTCTTTTCTTGCCTAGATTATTAGGCTAGCAACATGTGGAAATGGGAAGATTGATTAAGTAATGTTGCATCAGCAGATTTAATGAGGTAATGATCTGTTTTGCTGCTTGTGTTCAGAAGAAATAATATGCTAATAGGAATCGTAGTTAGGACTGATTTGTTAATGTCCTGCTTAAATACCAGCCAGTGACCGGGTGGTTCAGTAAAGTGGTCTCAGTAGATCTTCTAAATTGTGTTTTTCGTTTTGAAGGCAAATATTTTCAGACTTTGAGCATCTTGTGTAAATGTTCTTATTAAGGTCAGCGGAAATATTTCCATTAATTTCTGTAACTCTAACCCATTTCTCACAGGAGGACCAGAACAGTGAGTTCCAGCACGGGCTGAGCTTTCTCAAAACCAAGAACTGTGGGTACTAGAATTTTAATTTCAGGCCCTTGTCTAATGCAAATGGGTCCAAGATTTCAGGCTCTACAAAATGCAGCATGCCAAATGCTGGTAGAAATGTAGAGGATGTATTTGCAGATTGGGACAGCAAGGTGAATTCCCATAAAAATCAGCTGAACCAATCGGGGAAAAAGCACTTTTTAATTAATACATATTTGAATCCAAATGACTTATTCTGGGTGTCTGAACTGTCAGTCATTTCCATCCCGAGTAACTGCTCAAAATTCATGACTGTCTAGAATATCCTTGTACAAGCCAGATATGTACATAAGCTGTGCAAACTCTCTCTGGGGAGCAGCACAGTTAAAAATAAAGTTATTATTGCTACCACAGAGAGAGCCGATGGCAGAGACGGGAGGTTGTGCACCAGGTACCGTGAGACTGAGTCCTGCCCTGCAGCCCCGTGTCCAAGCACTGCCTATTAAGACATGAGATGATGTTCTCAGCTTCTGAGTCCTGGTTGTGTTTTCTCATGTCCTTCCACACCTGGAGTGGAGCAGAGCATCACTTCATGAAGTATAACCCCACCCCAGACCAAGCTTTGAAGGGTGAAGTCCTGGCTCCAGGAGGGCCACGGGAGTTTTGGCACAGGTTTTGTGATTCCTCCCTGCCTCCTCCATCCCTGTGAAATGCTTATGGGTTCCCACTTATGTTTAGGCAACTAGTCATCCTAGGCTCTTAAGGAAGAAAAACCTGGGGAATATATATTGAGTAGAAAGAGAGAGGAGGGGTGGGCATGATCTTGCCTATGTCTCTGTGCATCCCCAGTGATGCCTGGTAGAGTATTCTCATCACAGCATCCTCACAGTATTCTCGCAATTAGTGGCAGAGGGAGATTTTTTCTAAATGAGTTGTCATCACAGAGGACCTCATTGCAGTGAGAATGTTGTACTATTTTTCTAGCTTTTATTCTTAGTCTTCCCCCATCACCCTAAATGACAACTGCAAACTAAACCGAGCAGGAGCTTCTAGACAACCCTGCATAGAAGAGACTGAACCTAAAAAAAACCCACCCCAGCCCACCCTTGTGAGGTGCCCACATGGTCTGTGCTGAGCACCCATCCTGGGCAGAACCTACTTTTTCCTTCTTTTTCTCTTCTGAAATGCAGCTGCATGGCCAATATGCATTTTTTTTTAATTTCCCTGGGATCTGGTAGCTTGTACCACCAGCCCAGCACTGGCTGACCCACGCTTGTGCTACCACGTCTCGCTCTGCACCCCTGAGCACCTAACGGGACGAGCCTGAAACACTAATCCCTGGTTTGTGGGAATCGTTCCACTAACATTAGCAGGACTTTCTTCCCAAGCAAAGCATAATGGGTTTTAAAGCCTCCTTTTTTTTTCTTTTTAGCCTGAGGTCCTTAGTTTTGATTTCAGATTTCAAGGTATCCCATTAGCTGACAAAGCACCAGCTGGTGTGAGCGTGTTTGTGCAACCCTCACGGAGAGGTTGGGCAAAAGAACGGGTTTTAAAAGCTCATGTTGGGAAAACTGATCTACAGAGTAACTGCAGCTTTTGAATGTATGTGATTCACAGACACTGGACTGCGGGGAGGAAAAATATTTTGAGAAAACTCTTTTTTTTGCAAGGGAGGAATTGGGAGAAAGGGTTATTGCTCGGATAATATTTCTTTTGTTACTACTTGCTGCTCTTTGTACAGTAGCCAATGCAAATGACATTCATGTTACTGACAGTATTTTTGAACAGCCCAGCTATCTTTTTTGCTGTTGTTAATATACTGAGGATTTGGGGGGGATTTTAAATGCCTCTGCCTTTCAGGATTATTTCTACAAAAGCAATTGAGAACTGTATTTTGACAGCAGGAAGCTTATAAAAAAAAAAACTAGAGAAAAAAAAATAAAGCGTTTGCAACTGAACAGCTATAAAAGGAATGCACCTCTGCTACCATATCCAAAATCTGCAAAGTGATGAATTACATCAAGGAAGGACCATCTTCTACTGAAACTCACACATCAGTTCCTACAGAGCGGGTGCTCCCTTGACCACGTGCGTGGCTGCCGAGGAGGAAGGTGGGAACCCTTGGTCAAACGTGGCTGCCCTGTCACTTCTGGACATGCCATGTGTGGGCGACTGCAACTGGTTTATCTGTAGCAAGCTTCTTGTGGCACTTTTCTGTTTGCTAAAATTCGACAACGAGGAAAATGTGGGTCACTTTAAAGCATTGGCAGACAACTGTTTCTAACCCAAAGGATTCTGGGTTTTAGCACAATGAACTGTACTTCTTCAGGGAGGATCAACGTTGATTTTTTTTTTTTTCCACACGTCTTTATTTACATGTGGCTATATTTTCATTGATACAGAATAAAAAGTGCATTTTATTGACCTTGCCTGTTTGTGTTGTTACTTCTCTTGAGTATAGAGGAGTGATAGCTCTTGTTTTCCAGGCCAAAGCAGAACACAATTTGCTGAGATTAATGAGCAAAACATAATCTTATTTTTAGGAGGCTTGGGGATGGGTGAGACACATAAATCTATTGTTAGAATAGAGCTTGTATACAGAACAATAGGAACAATGCTTGGCCTTCCTCCTCACTAGCCTGAAGACAATAGGAAATAAATCAAGCTGAGCTAGGCACAGGTATCTCATCCATAAAACTTCTGTAGCCTCTAATTCCCTCTCCCAAGCAAATCAGGATAAAGAGCAAATAATACTTTATCTGAGTGGATAGTAAGTATGTGCTTATAACCTTTTGTTCATGAAATGTTCCATTTTATTTGGTGCAAATGCATAACTTAGCTTCAAAAAAATCACATTATGTTAATTAACCTTCCAAATGAAAAATGAAGACTGGGAGGGTAGAGGCAGAAGTGTTTCACTTTGAAATTTAAATACTTTCTAAGACATTTCCTCCCTTTGCTTCTTACATCATTAGCTTTGTCACAAGTGGTATTCCCCAAAGAATAACCTGTGCCAAGATGCCAGTGACTTTTTGGACATAAGGATATGCAGCATTGTTGAGGCGTTCTTGAAGCCATGGTTGCTCCAACGCTTCTTTACCTCAGAAACCAAAACACGTGGGAATTACCACCACAGGTTTTTCTATTCCCTTGCAAGTGGCTTTGACCCAGCTGGTGATGGTATAAGGGTGTGGAGGGGTAATTAGAGCTGTGACAGTGGAACTAGTTCAGTTTGAGGGTGAAGCATCCAAATCTAGCTGTCTACTGACAGTTGTTGCTGCCTGTAGGGCCAGGTTCTCTAGGGAGAAAATGTTTTCTCTTTATGGTGAAAAATATACATTGCTGACCTTTTCTTTGACTCGCTGAGCACTTAGGCTCAGCATCCTCAGCTGTGGTGAGGAGACCTTGGGCTCAGCACAGGAGGGAGGACAGCTTAAAGCCATCACTACAGGCACTGGTAGAACAGGCCATAATATCTGTCCCTGAAAACTAGTGGCAGAGACCCCTCCTTGGTTGGCCTTTGCTGGATAGCAAGCTGGCAGCATCAGCACAGCAGCTTTTTCCAAGTGGGTGTTTGGGATCGTGTCAAGGCCACACATCCCAGCCCTGGGAGCCACACTGGAAGGGGAGCTGCCAGGCACAAGGGAGGGAGACTGAAGGATGAAATGGATTTATTTGCAGGAGCTAATTTGTTACTGGCTGGCAGCACCAGTTTGGGTGGCAGTGCAGCTGTGCCTGAGCAAGCTGGCAACTTCTGTCATCATCCATGGGACTGGTCTTCACCAGCATCCCAAACACTTTCCAGATAGGGTTTGGCTTGTATCCTGCAAGCACAAGGATGCCAGCTGAGGTGCAGGATCAGTCCCTGGGATTGCTGAGGCCGTGGGGGAGACAAAGCACCCATTTTTCTTTGCAGATTGCTTTACCCGTGCATATTACCTCTGCCTGAAATCCAGGGAAACAAGTTAATATATATGCACATCTCAATCCCTTTACAAGAGCACCATCCAACACACTGGGCTGAAGATTTATTCTCCAGGGTTGATCCCCCCACCGATTTAGGATCCAGCTGCAAACAATGTGTATAAGGTAACATGAGCCATTTGTAAAAGACTTGAAGAAATTTGTTTTCAAAGGTGCTGCCAAAAGCTTTCTGTGAATGTGTTATGAGGGGCTGGCTAAATGATTGTTATAATGCAGATGATGAAAGGAAAATTTGGTTCACTGGTAGCATCTCATTCTCCTGCATATGGAGGACACGTGGACCAACCATTTCTGCAGCAGATCATGGAAACCCACCACCCATCCCACACCCAAATGACACGTGTGCTCAGGGCAGACCAAAAGTTGGCCACATTAGCCCAGTGCTGTGCTAGTTCACTAACTTTCAAAGACGTCCAAATGTCACAGGTATTTTCAGGAATTCCCAGTTTATACAGACCATGTGTAGAGTTTGCTTCTCATTGGACCACACAACTTAAAATGTTCTTTTAAAACAGGCCCTCACCGAGAGGATTAGAAGGTGAAAAATCTAGGGCAGGTTAAATATTGTAGCAAAGGATCTGAATCCCTGTTTCTGTATCTTGTCCTACTGGCATGATGGAGAGCACAGCTACATCAGCTGGAAACTGCCCACTGAGGCATTGAGGTGACCTTCCTGACAAACAGCAAAATATGCTGTCCCAGAGGTGCTTTCTGGCTTTAAAAGTGCTGCTGCCAGGACTAGTGCTACTCAACACCTCCTTTAACAAGCAGGAGGAAGGTCTTCTGAGCTCCCAAATGGGGTTCAGTGAGGAGGAACGGCCATGGACCAGCAGCGCGGAGCCCAGGTGCAGAACACGTGGCCAGCTAAGTGCTCCTGACATGGGATGGTGCTGGGTGTGGAGAACCCTCAAGGGCAGGGGCTGGCAGCACATCACCAGGCACTTTGAAAACATGGCTGGAGCAGAGCTGGGAGCGTGCACTGCCAGGAACTGCCATTGACTGGCAGGAAGATGGACCGACCAATTTAATAAACCTCTTCCATCTCTCTCTCCTCTGTAATTCTGTGATGCTTTCTCCAGGAAAGTAACATACTCCCAAATTAATCTGATTGCAGTGAAGCAGACTGTCATCAGCCCCTGGAGAGAGCAGAGCAGTGCCATGGTCTGCCTCAGCTGAGAGCAGGAGAGACCCATGGCACGGGGCAGAGGGTGACACTCCGACTAGTTGCCAAGTCTTTTTACTAATGATTTGCAGGGAATAAGGAAAGGCTGGGTTGGGAGACAGACTGAATCAATTTATTGCCTGCTAGGTAAATAAAGCACAGACTAGAAAAGAACCAAGATGAGAAATAGATGGATGGACAGGCTCGATCAGTCTTGCCGTCTACTTCTACGTAGGCATTAGGACAATGTTATAAATCAGTGATGAGACACTATGCAAAGAAGCACATTGGTATGTGAGATCTAAGACTGCAGAACAGACAGTGTTCAATGTGGGAGGAGGATATGGACATCTTTCACTGTTTATTCATAAATATATGTGTTGCAACATTCAAAGACCCCAGCTCCACTGTGCCACAACTTGGCAGTACCCTGCAGCAGAGACATAAGGTACCAGTACTAGCTGAACGTGTCCCTGCCCATGGCAGGGTGGTTGGAACTAGATGGTCTTTAAGGTCCCTTCCAACCCAAACCATTCTATGATTCTGCAATTCTATGAGCAATCAGAAGTCACATTCAGGAATTCAAAAATAGTGGCAAGATTTTGCATTCTCTGAGATGGAAAGAAAGGAGGCAAGAGAATTGGAGAAGCATAATTCTGTCCTTGATGCTCCTCCTCTTCTCTAGTTTCTGATATTCTTCCATTCAGATGCAATAAATTGTGGGCTTCTGTTGAGAGCGTAGAAAATATTAATAAGAAATAATTTGCCACTGAAACAGATTAGTGAAAAATTTCATCGCTGGTTTCATGGGTGGGGGAAAGTCAAAGGGTCTAGAAACATCCACAGACTTTCAGAAGTAACTCAGCCAGTAGTTATTTTACAAACTTTCTCAGAAGGATTCTGCTGCATTCTCGGGACACCAAACTTCCTTCTCCAACAGCAGTTTTTGACAAGGAAAAGCCCTGGATCAACGGGTATAAGCAGAGCCCTTGAATCCCGTTTGTGGTTCACAATCTGATAACAGAAACCATATCATTTATCTAAAATGCCCTCTTCCTCCTTATCTGTTATTTACATTGTGGAGCAGGGCCAAGAACTGCAGATACTTCCTCCAGCCAACAGCTCACCCAACCTTTGTCTTTCTCCTTCCTTCCAGAGATTGAAAAATGTTACCTCAGTCTTTGACAGTGTAATTTTTTAGTTGTCTATGCAATCAGCTTTTCTTAGTGGAAAATGAAAAATGCAGACCAATAGTTTCTAAGACGTGTACAGACTTCTGCATCCATGCAAGAGACAAGGCCTGGCCCAAGACAGACTCATTTCTAATAAACCTAAAGCTTCAGAAGATTGGGAAACTTCATCCTGAGAGCATATGATGCTGTAATGGCTTCACAAAAGACTCAGTTTTCCTTTAGTAGGGTGATTTTTCTTTCCCTTTCCCTTTTCCTTTCTCTTTTTTCTTGTTGTTATTTAATTGTTTTATTTTTTCTCATTTTTTACCTCTTTTATTTCTCTTTTCCTCTTCTTTATCTTTTTTGAGCTCCATCAAAAAATGCAGACTTTTGTTCTATCTGATGTAGCCTGCAGTTTTGAGGTTGGCTTTTTCTTCTGGCCAAATGACTTTCTAGCTGTAGCAGGGAGAGAAAAATAATGGAAGGAATCCAAGACATCAATTGTGACAGCAAATGTACGCTAGTAGTCTAGCACACTCTATATTTCCAGAGAAGCTTGCTCGAAACAAAGACAACTAAAGAAAACAAACAAACAAAAACCCCCCAACCTGCTAGAACTTGACAGAACTAACCCCTCGCCATATGATATTTGCTAATGAACTGCTTGCAGCAAAAAATGTGTGAGAATCCTTTCTGGGGCTTCTTGGGGAGGGTGATGAATTATATTCAAGTAATGTAATAAGCAAGGCTGAAAATGGGTTGTGGTGGGTGGTTGCTTCCCCCCCTCGGCCCCCCTGCTAAATCATGCCATAAATGTTTCCCTCAGCAGATGCAGACGCACATAATTTCTTTCGGGATTTTATAACCATGACAACCAGTTTTAAAGGCACATTTTCAGTTTCCATAGTTTAAATTAGAAGTGTATCCAAAAAGAGGGTTGTAAAATGAGCGAGAGGTAGGCTACTATTTCTACATCTTCCTAAGAACAACGGAGTGCTACGACTTTGCCTTTCTTATTATATTCAGATACGATTCAATGTAAAATACAGCTTCTATACCAAGTTTTACTTTAAAAATCATTTTAAAAGCAAAGTTTATTCCCTTGCTAAAATGCTTTCATTTTAAAGATAGAGGAATTAAATCTTTCTCATTTTAACTCATGTTAGATTTAATGATATTGTAATTTATAATGAGTAAAGCATGTTGACATTTAATGCATATGACTCCTTTGAAGTTACATCCTTTTAGTAGAGATGAATTTTGATGAGTTTTACCAAAAGGGTTGAAAGAGTTTAGGTAAGCTAAAAATAACTCAGGAGCAAGTTTAATCTGGGTTAGACACTGTTCCTTTTATTTTACATTGAAATCTCATTAGCAGCAAGGTACAGAGATCCTTCCAGTGCTTTCAAATACTTTAAATATTGATACCAAGCTCTGAACTGGAGTCACAAAGAGGGACCAGTACCCAAGCCCAACATATCCCCAGTGTTAGTGTCCTGATGAGCTGAGCCTTCATCTCAAAAGGCTCCTCTGGGCTCCTATTTCTGTTTCAGGCTGTGTCCATCAGCCCCGATCTGCAGATGCTCACCCAATGCCCAGCACTGCTCATGAACACTAGTATTGCCCATTTGAACACCTGAAGGACCAGGGCAATAGGGACAAAGGTGTATGCATCACCCACATAAAGAGAGAAGACTATAGAATCACAGATCATTTAGGTTGGAAAAGACCTCTAGGATCAACCTTTGTCCAACATCTCCCTGACCCCCATACTATGTCTCAAAGCACCACATCCACTTGGTTTTTGAACACCTCCAGGGATGGTGACTCCACCACCTGCCTAAGCAGTCTGTTCCAATGCCCAAATTGCCGTCTTGGAATTCCCATTTTTCTTGCCCCATGAAAGAAACCTGAATAACCCTTCCTAGTAATCTCTAAACAGAGGGCTGGGAGCTTGTTTGGATGCAAGCAAAGCACAGAGCAATGACACTCAAGGCAAAGATGTTTCCTCCTGGGTACATGGGTACATGCTACTGTCACAGCTCCATGCAGTGTAGTGTTCATTTTGGGTTCACCTATGCAACCTTCAATGGCTGACCTACAGCAGTTTGCCTCTCCCAGTCACCCAGGCTGGTTTTGCAGGCAACAGAATAAAAAAAATAAAAAACATCTGGATAGGTCAGATGAACAGTGCTTTATGAACATCTCTTTTCTTGGTTTAAACTAGCAACCTAGAACCTCACTGAGATACTTTACATGGATCGATCCCACCTGTTCTTTGAGGCTCTGATCTGGCAATATATTCCCCTGTAACCAGCAGATAACAGTGAACTGATGGTCCCCAGGTGTACAGAGAATGCAGCAGTGGTCCCAGCCCCTGGTTGCAGCAGCCTGGCTACCACATTCATGCTCTTTTTTGGTTCAATTCCACGTTTTGGCTACAAGAATATTTATTACTCAGATTATTCATTTTAACCTTTGGTGGGCTCATTTGCTTAAAGTCAAATGTGTGTTTAAACAGAGTAGGGCTTTTTCAGCACTGGTACTTTGTGAATATCTCTTTCCCTTTGCAAGCTTCACATGATTAGTCCCTAGTTTGTCATTTCCAGCTCATATTTCTAACCCATCCTGAAGCAGTTTGCATAATGTCTCTATGGAGTTGCTTTTGTTTGCCATGTTGCCAAAATACCATGTCAGTCTGGCTGAGTGATGCAGCCCTTCTCATCTCCCATGGCAGGGTAAAATCCACCTGCAAAGTCCTAGACAGTCACTGGGTTCATTTATCATGTGGCACATATGAAAATGTGTTTGCAAAAGAGGCAGCATCCAACATTCAGTTGATCCTTTCTGCACAAAGTCAGCATTACTTTGACATTTCTAAGAGACGTGAGTTGTCCTGTGCTCACATGTAACAAACAGTAAATTCTTCACCCTTGTGACTGAGGATCCACCAAAGGAAGATGAGCTGCTTGGGTTGTTCATTAGAAAACCACTTGTGTAGTTTCTCCTTAGGAATGACTAAGGTGACTTGGTCATTCCTCCCCTGTAGTGAAGGTCTCCAACTCTATCCTGAGAAGGTAATTTCAGCCTGCAATGCGGTCCAGGTTTCTGATCTGAAGTTCAACTTTGCCAAAGGGGCTTCTCCCACGCTCACAGTTGCTCACCACTGCTGGCACTGCTACTCAACTGTCCACTCAAGCTGCCTCCCAAGCTGGACACTGCTCTTGGGCAGCACACAGCCTCTCTTGCAGAAAGACCTCAGTGGCCCCTGTGTAGCGTCACCCTGTGAATACTCAGACCTGTGCCCAACTCCCTCAACTTGAACCCTGGTGTCAAGCCAAACCAAGCTGCTGGTGCAAGGCTACAATAATTAATTCATGTTTCCATTAGCTAATCACATCTTTTCATGCTGAGCAATAAAATCCAAACTAAATGAAGCAAAACGTTAGCTTAAAACAAGTGTGGCAGACAATTGCAACCAAGAACTGATCATCCAGACAGCAGCAAACCAGGAACTGATGGAAAGTGACCTCAAAATCCTTCAAAAGATGGTAACTCAACATTGCTAACGTGAAATTGCCTGAAGCTCAGCTCCCAGAGCACCTGAAGTTAGTGGAGTTTTTAATCTGAAAACACACTTCTCACATCTGATCTGTTTGCTGGTCCCATAGTTTTGAAAGCTGCAGTGGGCTCATCTTATCTGAAGATCCATTTGAAAGGTTTGCATTAGGATAAGGTGAAACCTGCCAAGGTGTCTCTCTTGGTGAGATGAGATGAGAAATAATTGCTCTTGTTTACTCTGATGGCTGAGAACAGAGGAAGGGGATGGCTTTTGAGGTGACAAATCTTTCCCTCCTTCTGGACTTGCTGTTGCAGAATTAAGGAAGATAATTGAAGATTTAAAACTTAATTTTCATACCTTGGAACAAGCATATGACACATGGGTATACAGAGGAGAGATGGGGTTTAATCTAGCAGAAAGATCTGCTTAGGCTGAGGGTTATAGAAACTAGCAGTTTTGTATTATTATTATGTAAAATTCCTTGACACCTGTCAGCTGTAAGAGCTTTACACCTTACAGCCATATGAACACACCAGAGCCATCACCTACAAGTTTTTAATGTAAATGTGTGGCTCACCAACCCTTGAGAATAGCATGCAAGCTTGCACATGAAGTTATGACCTTGACCCACTGCATGTACCACCTTTACATCTGCATGATCTCTGGGGCAACACAGGCTCATGGCTCCTGCCTGTGCAGTGCTGGCTGTCAAGGAGTGACACTAAACTTGGTGCTTTAAAAGCACCTTGGATTTCTTTTCTTTTTAGGCATTAATTTAATCTGCCTTTGATAGGTCTGTACACGTGAGAGAGGTTCTGCATGACTACATTTCATAGCAATATAGACTTCTTTCTCAGAGTCCTGTTGAATTTCATGTTGACTTCTGAGACCTCATTGCCCTCCAGCACTGCTCTACCCTCTCTCTTGCTGCTGGAGCTGTGCTCTGGGAGCAGCACCAGGCATGCAACACGCTTCACCAAAGCTAGAAGAAGCAGTTGCTCCTTTTATAAGCTGAACTTAATACAAAAAAAAGCAAACAGACCCATTTCCCTTCCCTTTCAATAGCAGGTCAGTGACGCAATGTCTCTAATTAGCACTCACAGTTGGCCATGGCCGAATCGCTGGGAAATGTTTGGTGGCCTGCAGGTATTTTGCCATCCTCCCCTTTCAACCACAACCACTTCTGCTCTTGACTGCTGTTCCTTGAGCTGACAAGCCTGCTGTTACAGTGTGGTCTTCAGACAAGGACAGACGATTTTTGTTACCTGGGTGAAGTGAGCAAAAAAGTGGGCAGAGCACAAAGAGACGTGTCTAACCTTATTTGAGATCTGGAAGGAAAAATGGGCTTGGGTTAGAGGGCAATTTGAATTTCTTCCCACTGTTACCTAGATCTGATTTAATAAGAGCACAGAAAGCAAGAGGTGTTATTTTCAAGCAGCAGTGAATGCATATGACATTTACTGTTGAGAACAGAGCCATTAGTCTGTAAGAGATATTAGTAACCTGCTCTTAAATCACAATGTACAGCCATCCCTATATAAACATGTATGTGTATACACCTGCACATACACACATGCACACACAGATTCTCATGTGTAAGCAAATAAAGTTATTAAAGAGATGGACTGAAGAGAGAAGAAAATAAAGTAGGAAAAGAGGGCAAGTTTCACCCATTGGATCGAAAGCCTTTTCTAGAATGGCCACCAAGGAGGCAGCAGTGTAAAATGGTGACGTTTCCACTGCCACTGCTTCCCCCCTAGTTAGAGCTGCTCCTTTTTTCTGGCCTCTGCAAAATAAATTAAGTTTAAGATATTGTTTCACAGCAGCAGTGGTGCAGGACTCCTCCAGGGCTCTGCTCCTGTGGTGTTTGGGAGGAAGGGTCTTTTTTACCATGAGAAATTCCACACCACGAAGGGCAAATGTTAAATTTGAGATGGTGAAGCCTGCTGCAATGCTGTGGGAGGGAAGAAATGGAAGTGTGGTCTTGTCCCTAGTTACTGACAAAGAGCACAAAACCTTTCCCTCAGTAATATTGCTCAAGTGAATATCATTTGACTCTATGAATGGCCCTGCTCAGAAAGACAAGAAATCTTAAAAGAATAAAAATAGAAAGTTCTGCATGCTTTTTTTTAGGATCATCCTGTCAAATCAGCTATGACACACCAAGTAAATGTGCAAGGCTTGGTAGGGCAGTGTGGTATATTAGACTTTCTTCCCAGGGCTCCTATCTTAATTTTATCACAGCTCTCAGGAAATTAAATGCACTTTATATTGTTCCTTCATTTGTGTTGTACCTTACCTTGGTCTAGATTTAGATTTTTCCAGCTGGATCAAATTGGGCAATCATAATCCCTCCTTTCTGCTGTTGCTGAATATGAAGTATCTGAATTAATGAGGTCTCTTGTTTCGTTATCACATGATCTAAGCTGCCAAAATATTTACTTTCTCCCTGAGCGATGAACAAAAGAATGAAAATGTAAATCATCTACGTGCTCCTTCAAACACTCCTTTACATATAAACCACTAACCTAGCTGCCTTTTACATTCCAAGCAAATACACAAAGAACTCTCAAATTCAACCACAAGTATAAAGATAATCCTGGGCATGATGTGCCTTAGACCCACTTAAACTGCAAAAAATCAGCTTAACCAAACTATCTGCTTATAATGTATCTTTGGACTAAGTCCCTCAAATAGATAGCTCCCAGCTCACAGGATAAACCAAAAGATGCATTATGGACTCAAATGAAACCATAAAGATTAGGGATAGCTAAGATTTTAATGTTCTTCTAATATTCATTTGAACGTGCAGCCTTTCTCTAATGGCAAAGGAGAACTGAAAACTTAATAAAAATACTTGTACTCGATGCTGCATCTAATGAACGATCCTGTAACGAATGGTAATAGTTAAATAAGGCAGAAGCCATTAAAGTGCTGCTGCTCTGGCCCTGCTGTCACTTGGCATAACTCCATATCTTCAACGTAGTGAAAGCCAATTTAGCTGCAGCAGATCTGGCCCACTGTGTTTGAAAATAAACAGATCAGCGTCTCATCAGCATGATGCAAGAGGCTTTCCTTTGTATTGTCTACATACTTCTAGCACACGGGTGGCTGAAGCAACTTTCCACATTTCAGTTTATTTGGTGTTTTTTAGCACTTCTCTGCAGTCCAGAGGGATCTTGAGAAACTTGACTGAGACAAAAGAAACCTCATGGAGTTCAGCAAAGAGATGTGCAAAGTTCTGCACCTGGAATTAACTCCATTTCCTCATGCAGGCTGTGATCTGCCTCAATGAGGAGCAGTCCTGCTCAAGACGAGCAGGGGATTATGGTGAACACCAGGTTCAATACCAACTAAGAGCACATGTGACCTACAATGAGATGGTGAGGGAGCTGGGCTTGTTTGATCCAGCAGAGAGGAAGCTAAGGCATGACCAGGCGACTTGAAGGGTAGTTCAACTGCTCAAAACATAATTAAAAGATTACAAAGGCAGCCCCAGTTAGGGCAGACAACAAGGCAAAACACCTGGAAATTGCCACTTTGGAGGTTCAGAAGAAACTTTTTCTTCAGGAGGGTGCTGCAATGCCAGAGCCAGCTGCACAGGGAGCTGCTGTAATGTTCATCCTTGGAGGCTTTCAAGATGCAGCTAGACAAAATCACAGCTGACCAGTAAATTGGACTCTCCAGAGGTCCTTTCTCACTAACACTGTTATGTCTGTGATTCCTGTCACAGATTTCCCATGCTTACCCACTTTCCTCTCTTGGTAATACCTTTATTTCCCAGATAAATGAAGCTTACATTATATGTTGCAGAGTTCTGCCAGAACACAGGTGTCTTTGAGCCTCTAAGGAAAACTTTGGTCAAAAATCTGTTTTCTTTGGGACAATCTGTGTTACAACTTTGTATTTTTCTTTATGTCTTTAGAGTATTCGAAAGCAAAGAAAAGAAAGATTCCAAATGTCAACATACACAAAAAAAAAGAACTAATAATAGGGTGTCTTCTGCTTTTAGCTACAGGAACTTTGTCTCATTTGAAAGAGGAGCTACAGAGCTAAAAATAATTTATTCTGAATAGGGCTACCAACAGACCTTTGCCTGCATGAATCCAAATGGAGGACGGGCCACAGGCTCAGCTGGTTCAAGTTCAGCATGTAACAGTCAGTGCAAATATTGTGATTTACACCAGCTGAGATATGGCTTTCTGTTTCTATTTTAATAAATCAGCTGTAAGAATAAATTTCTCCTTACTTGCCTGGTATGGTTCTGTTGAGATGTTTAACCACACTAACACGACGACTGTGTTTTCAGTACAGACCACAAATGAAATGTCCTTTGTGCCACGTAAAGCACATCTTCCAGCTCAGATTGATTTTAGAGGTGCTAATTATATTATATAGCGTTGCAGGAACTAGAGTAATTCACTTCTAAAATCCATTTAATTTCTTTTTAATTACTCATGTTTACCGATTCCTTTAGATTCAGAGAAGGCTCAAAATTGCAGTTAGCAAAGGAGGCTTGAAGTGGAATGATTAAGAACATCTGGTATATACATAATTATACCAGGCAATTTATTCCGCCTTTACCATTTCACTATAGCTGTGGTAATGAGGTAGAGCTAGGTTCTATCACTTTTCTGAGCATTTAGAAGCACCTTCCTGCACAGACAGTTTCGCTGAAATAACTGGCAATAATTAAAGTGTATAACACCAAACCTTGGAAGAAAGTGCAGCACGTTCTTTCCCTTCCTAAGTGGAGCTGCCAGCCTGTGATGTGTGGCCAGCTTTGTCCAGGGATGAATTCAGCCAGGTCTGAGTTTATCTGAAGGACTACCCAGATGTAACTCACTAGAGCAAACACCATGGACAGCTGCTTGTAGCTTAGGACAAGTATGAACCAATACTAAAATCGTGTTGATTCTGTCAACATTTTATCTTTAGAAGAAAACAGAAGTAAAGAAAAAAGCAGACAATGTCACACCATACTATTTCAAGGATTTTCGAAGTGAAAACATCACATTCTTGCTTTAAAAAGTTGCATGTTATATGAACATAAAAGAGAAATGAACTAAAGCATTTTACGTCCAAAACACATTCTTAATTTTCCTTTGTGGCCAACTTAAAAGATTTAGGTTCCTTGAAATTTGTGCAAGGCCAAATTTCAAAAGCTTACTGAAGAAGAACTGCTTTTGAGCCAGCACATGCTGTGACTCCACCCGTGGTTGGTTTGCTTCTGATGGCCAGGGGGATCCTCAAAATCCTCAAATGAGTTCAGGCAAGATAGAATCATAGAACTGTCAGGGTTGGAAGGGACCTTAAAGATCATCTAGTTCCAACCCCCCTGCCATGGGCAGGGACACCTCCCACTAGATCAGGTTGCTCAGAGCCCCATCCAGCCTGGCCTTCAAAATTTCCAGGAATGAGGCTTCCACCACCTCTCTGGGCAACCTGTTCCAGTGTCTCACCACCCTCATGGGGAAGAACTTCTTCCTAACGTCTAATCTGAATCTCCCCACCTCTAGTTTTGACCCATTCCCCCCAGTCCTACCACTACCCCATATCCTAAAAGGTCCCTCCCCAGCTTTCTTGTAGCCCCCTTAAGATACTGGAAGGCCACAATAAGGTCCCTTTGGAGCCTTCTCTTCTCCAGACTGAACAACCCCAACTCTCTCAGTCTATCCTCATAGGAGAGGTGCTCCAGTCCTCTGATCATCTTCGTGGCCCTCCTTTGGGATAAATAAAGAATAAAATAAATAAATAAAGATAAATGAAGGGGCTTTGATATTTGTACATCTACAGCCTTTTGCTGCCCTTTCAGCCCACCAATTATCCCATCTGGTCAGTACTCACTTGGGAACAAGCAAGGCAGCACCAGGAGAGGGAAGAGGGCCCTGTCCAGACTCTGCTTCTGCATCTCAGTAATAATTGTCAGTTCTGATGTACAACCCATACATTTGCATGATACAAATATAGTCAGGGAGACTTTGGAGAAATCTACTCAGCTAAACCAAGAGAAAATTATGAAGATTGTGGTCAAGATCATGGTGTGAAAAACGTCCCAGTTAATGAGTGATGACTTTGTTTCTTGTGAAAGACCTGACAAAAGGCAATGTGCAGGTCACTGGACCACTTCACATTAGAGAAGAGAGTTCACTGCTGTTGCACTGACAGTGTCTGGCTTCCCACACTTCTGACTGGCAAGTGGTGGGTTCATCATCCCTTGGTGTATTTAAGAACACACAGATCCTAATTTGAAAGAATTCAAAGCAGCACCAAGGAGAGCTGTGAGCTTCATACATAAATTGCTGCCTGAATCTGGCTTTCATTGGGCAAGCAGTGAAACTGGCTGATCAGGGTGACTCTTTCTGGCCAAGGATCTCCTAATCTTATTCCCTATTCACTATCTTTTTGCATCTTTTTATTTTTAGCGACCATTGACCAGGCACAATCCAGACCTATCTCCTGGGTAGTGCCACTAGTCACAGCATTACCAACAGCTTCTATTCCCATGGCACTGACAGAATCTGGAAGAGGACAACTCCTGAGAGCATTCCAGGGTGACATGACCAGTGTCAGGAATAACCATCAGACCAGGATGGCTGCAGAAAGCCTGATTCCTTCTATACGAGTTCTTAAAATAGAAAAACGAGCAAAAAAGAAATCAGTGAAATGTGGGCTCCTTTCTCCACAACATCTCACAATGAAAGTATTGCCATCACATTCATTCCGAGTCTCAACAGTCCAATTTGAAAATCAATAACATCGCTTCTGAAAATTCTTCTTTATGGATTTCCATAGGATATGTAATGGAAAAATCTAGCCCTACTATACAGGCACAACAGTTTCAGCTGGGAGGAGCCAGCAATGAATAATGAAATAGAAAAGGGAGAATAGTAGGTGGAAGTTTTGGAGTGCTCAGTCTCTTATGCTCCACCACAATTTAGGGCCACCACAGCTCACCACTCTGGCCAGCTGATGGAGGGTAAGCTCACCCTCTTCACCTGGACTGGTCAGTTGAAGGAACACTTCATGTCTCCAGTGTCCATTTCCACGTGCCCTTTTGTCAAGTTCTCAGCTTACTTTCTTTAGGACTTACTTTCTTCTGCCATCTCCTGTCCTTATATACTCATTATTGGCTCCTACCTGCCACGTGGAACTGATTTTGTTTTTTCAGGGGATCTGCCAAGTCCACCACAGTATTGACCCTTATTTATCTTTTTCCTTGTGGTTTTGACTGTCTCTTGCTCCATCTTCCTGCTTGCTCTTTTGTGCAGTTTCAAAGTCTCTTACTCTGGTCTGTATTACTCTTGAGAATACAAGTGACAGTTTTATTGAAGATTCAGCTTTTCTCCCTTGTTCCCTGTCTGCCAAATATTGAATCAAGTTATTTTGGTACTGTTCAAATCCAGGCACCAAAAATGCATATGCTTACTCCTATTTTAACCAGACAGATTTTATAGGATGCAGGCCAAACTTAATTGGAGTTGGCCCAGCAGCTTCCTTTACACAATAACATTTGCATTTCCCTGCATAAACTGAATCTCAGAAAATTCATTAAAGAATGTCTTATTCTGCAAAAAACCCACCATCATTTTTATAGGACAGGTGCATGTTCATACCTCAAATTCAGATTTCTTTTCATATATACATTGCCTGGGCATAATTTCAAACTTCTATAAAGGAATTTATTTCATACTCTTTCAAAAACTGAACAGAAAGATTTTTCTATTTTATTCTACTGGTCGCCGTTTTCATTTGAAATAATTTATTGGCATACTTATATATTTCTTGCCATGCAAATTCTGTATCTATGGCCAGGTCATGATCCAATTCCTCCTTATAGAGCCAAAGTAATTCCTTGTATTTACTTATGTAACCTTTGATTTAAATCTCTTTAATTGAAATTATACGTTTTAAGTCTGGTTTGCAAGGCTCTAGTGACTGTAAATTTTTCTGCCTAGCACAAGTATGTGCACTGACAGAAATGGCATCTTAAATCTTCCTTCTTGAAAACCACCTTTTGCTCATCAGTTTTCAATCCACTGAGACAACCCAGATAATTTTCAGGCTATGGCTGACAAAGATGCTCAAGCACTGAACTCTATTAGTTATCTTCACAGCTAATTTTTAATTTTCTTCTGCATAATATTTACTTGAATACTTCTGGCTATGGTATCGGTTCCCTCAGCAGAAGTTTTGTGTGACGATGGCTCTCACCAGACTCATCACACCACCCTATTTTTTTTGGAACTACGGTGTTGCCATGAACAGCACAAGATGAAGGAGAAGAATAAAAAAAGTAAGAGAAGGAAAAATTAACTGAACTAAGTTGCAAACATGGAGACTCACAAATTAGCTTGTCCAAAGATTTTATGTCTATTAAGTGCTTGTTTTCATAGTCCTCAGTCCTCAGTGCCACTACTGTTCATTCTAGATACACTCCACACAGAATGAAAGTTTTAGTCCTCAACAATGACAATTTCTATCCTTTCATCAAATTTAAATTTAACCTTTATAACGATATATTAGTGTTAGCATTCTACTTTGAACATGATATGTCAGTGTTAGCATTGAACATTGTTGAGGTTACAAATGGCTTTTGTTTTTTTCTTTATTAAATTGACTGTATGCATCTATTAACACCAACTTCTGTAGTTTACTGAAAGCAAGGTGGTCTCTGAGCTATTTCAGGGTGGGTGTATGTGCATACAAGGCCTGATAAATGCAATACTTCCTTTAAGAGAACCTGTTTTCAGTTGCTTATGCCTTTCCCATAGTATCACTACAATTTTCCACTCTGAGAATTCATGTATGGCTGGAGCTACTCAAGCTTTTTGGTTTGATTTTTGTTATTGTGGGGGTTTTTTATCCTTCTTTTTTTTTTGGTTAAAATCAATTCAGAACAAAGCTTAGAGCTTTGAAACAAGAATAAAAGAGAATGGGAGGCATATTTTACTCTGCTATCTTAAAATAATATTGGCAAGCCTTTTTGTTTTGTTTTCCTTTGCTTAGTTCCATTATAAAACACAAGCACAGTAGAATTTAGTGCAGGTGTGATCTTCGGGGTCACAGCTCTGCCTTTTCCAGCTGCTATGAAAATCCACTAAATTATAAGGCTCAATTTAGTGGATATTTCTGATTTTGCCTGTTGATACTTTTGAAGGTGACAACTTCAGTCTCAGAAGGTTGTGCATCTCTGAGATGTGTGATCCCTCTTACATGCAACTAGTGTGGAGCACAGGCCATGGCCCCGTGGGGCACCACGTGCTGCAGCACTTTCTTCAAGGACTGCTGAATTGCACTGTGGAGCACTTGGCTGGATAACCAGAGAGGCTGAATTGAGGACAGCAAGGATGACAAAATGAAGGAGATGAAAAAACAACTAATAAGGCAGAGACTGGGGCAAAGAAAGCAGAAGAGTTTGGGAGGAGGAACCAGAAAAGCAACAGAATGGAGGAGAAAGAGTGAAAAGACAGGGTCTGAACTTAGGAGAAGGGGATAATACAGGATTGAATGGTGCAACAGGAAAAAGAGACCAAAAAACCCAGGTTGGAGGTGTAGAGTTGAAGAGCTCAGGCTTAGACATGGAAGAGCAGAAGGATGTAGTTGGGATTTCCAGAAAAGCACAGCGATGCTTTGGAAACTTCCATTACAACTCTGAACATCTTCAGACATCCCAAAATCTGGTCATGTTACTACAGTGATAAAACCCAGTTAGTGAGGAACAGTATACTGGGACTCATTAGCAGCAACAAAAAGGCTTGGAACTACACTTTGTCCAGTGAAGAGAAACGAACAGTGTCCATCAAGGTACTGAACAAAGCAAGAGGATTAGATGTCAATCAGTCAATTAAAGAGTGTATCATAAAAACTCTGCTAAAACGAACCTTGCACAAGCTTTTTAAACCTGGCTGTTAACTTCTGAGTAACTCTGCACTTGATAATGTTCCTGGAAAATCATAGTTTTCTCTGTAACAAGTGACCTTTTAAGAAAAGGGCTTTGAAGCACTTGGTGGTGATTGCTTTCCATTGACTCTAAGTGAGCCCAATACCAAGCTGCTCTAAAAGTCTCACCCTTATTTTACATACAAGTTTTCCTAAGGGCAGAAAGGCTTCTTCAGGTATGGAAAAGCAGTAGTGTCAACCAGGCCACGCTGAGGTAGGAAATAAAGCAAAACAAACAAACAAATCTGTTACTTTTTTCCCCTCTAAAAATGCAATACTGAGCTATTTGGGACCCTCAGAGTACTTTAAATTCATCTCACACTGCACTTGAACTCATCCTGTTTAAGAAATAGCTGATAATACCATTTTCTTGCTCCCCTTTTCCTCTCAGTTGATGGATGTAGGCAAGAAAGTCTTTATGAGTAAATAATAAAGCAATAATTTTTAACGATTTCAATTTCTCAGCTGAAATAAATAATGAAACAATTATTTTTTTTCCTTAAGATCTCTGCAGAAAATCAGCACACCCTCCAAAACATGATATATGTAGCTTACAGGCTTTTATTTCCAGTCATTACAAAAAGCCCTTGCTTCACTCTCTACCATTGCTACCATAGATAGTAGATGCTTTAACTCCAGTAACGGGTAAGCTCATGTCAGCCTACCACATCAGAGGAATTACTCTTCACCTGTACTCTTCTGGATGACACAGCTTTTGTTTAATTCTTAAAATTACTTCCTGCCTTCTTCCTTTGTGCTGGACAGGTCCTGTCTGCAAGTGGCCAGACTGATAAAGGAGGGTACCATGCAAGGGACCTGCTCAGCAGAGCTCATTATGCAGCACAGCACATTTCAAACACACCATCAGTCATGTTAAGAGCCATTTTTGGAGGGGTGGGGTAAATGTAAACATACTATTAAATCCAGTTGACTAGATGTTGCTGAATTAAACAATAAAACCAAGGAAGCTCTTCAAGCTATTGATTTCTGCAATGCATTGTATGCATTTACGTAAATCTAATTAAAACACTGTGCATAACCCAATTACAAGCTATTCCCTTACAGCAAGTTTTATATTTATCTAAGCCAGGCCATGCCAGCTGTGAGACTTAACCCTGGATTTACAAACAGCTATTGTGCAACAGCTGAAGTGGTCAGATAAATACATGGAGGATTTTGTCTTTCTGCTAATAGATCAGGACCATTTTTGTGCTGTAGCAGGTCACCGAGTTTTGCTTCGTTGACACATATCTGCTATGAAATTGCTCAGGAGGTAAGGTAAAGATACAAGTTAAAAGGCAAGCAGCTGAGGGCTGAGAAGAGCCTCACTTTGTGTTCTCTTAGTAAGTGGGGAGGTGGGTCTGAAGAGGTAGAATTACCAGTCTGAATTGTTCTTTAAGAAGGCAGTTCCCCTCCACTGGGAACACAGTGGCATTGGCAATACAGAGGACAGGCCATCAAGTGCAAGAGTCTAAAGGTAGGTGCTCTGAACAACCTTATTCCAGCCTAGAGGTTGAATAAAGCATCAATATTTAGATTTTGATGGGGACTGCATCAATGTTCATCAGAATTCCCCTGACATTCCATAAATTCGGCTCCGTCACCTGAGTAGTAGTGGCAGAAGATGCAGCAGGGACCAGGTCTTGCCATTTTCAACCAGTATTATGCATATATATTCCTGCAACAGATCTACACCATATTCCCGTCAGTAATAGCCTATTGTATAATCTTCTCTAATGTTGAATGAGATATAAGACTCAGGGGGTGAAAACAAGAGGCTCAACTTTTCTTTCTAGGGGTAGAGCCAGCCCTAAACCTCCTTGTCCCCTCCAGGAGCCCTTTGAAGAAATGATCTCATCCAAGGCTCAAATCTACACTAGCCTCTCCACAGTTTATGACAAAGAACTAAGACAAAACACCCCTTCCTAAGGCTGAGAAAGGGGAGAAGGGGGTTAAACCTGTCTGAACCACATAAGAGAAGGAGTAGTGGAGTTGGAAAACCCAGTTAGGCAGAGGAGGAGAGAGAAGGGGAAAGGAGAAATTGGGAGGTAGAGGTGAGGACATGGACCTGTTGGAGAGGGTCCGGAGGAGGGCTACAAAGATGATTAGAGGGCTAGAACACCTCTCCTACAAAGACAGGCTGAGATAATTGGGCTTGTTCAGCCTGGAGAAGAGAAGGTTTCAGGGAGACCTTATTGTGGGTCTTCCAGTATCTGAAGAGGGCCTACAAGAAGGCTGAGGAGGGACTTTTCACAAAGGCCTGTAGTGATAGGACAACAGGTGATGGGTTCAAACTGGAAGAAGGTAGATTTAGATTGGAAATTAGGAGGAAATTCTTCACTCTGAGGGTGGTGAGACACTGGAAGAGATTGCCCAGGGGGGTTGTGGATGCTCCGTCCCTGGAGGTGTTCAAAGCCAGGTTGGATGGGGCCTTGAGCAACCTGGTCTAGTGGGAGGTGAACATGTTATAGCAGGGGGCTGGAACTAGATGATCTTTGGGGTCCCTTCCAACCCAAACCATACTATGTTTCTATAAGAGTGATATAGAGCCAATGGGACTGTGGGCAGAGCATGGGTGGGACAGCACAGAGCAGCACTGGGAAGAAGGGACACAAGACTTTCTCTAGTGAATCACTATTTCAACCTTCTAAGGCAGGGATTGATGCTGTTGGTTGGAAAGCCCAGCCAAGTTCTCACCTATGACTCTCACTAAATTACTTTTCCTTGATGTCAGAGGCTCTAGGGACTGCTCAGCCGGCCAGTAGCTTAGTTTCTATCCCTACTGATGTAGCACTTTCTCAAACACCAACTCCCAGCACATTGACTGCAGAGGCAAAGCATCAGGACCAGTAGCAGTCTCTCCTCATGCAACCTTTAAGCATAGGCTTAGTACAGTGCTACAAGCATTCCCTGGGGCAAGTGAGACTGACGTGGCACCTGAGCACATGTACTACCCAACTGCAGGATTTCAGACTACATGCCATTTCCTTCCAGTTGGAGACAAGTTTATGAGCTTGAGCAGGCAATAAAAGCTTCTCTCCCTGCTAATGAAATGTCCAAGTCCTAATGGATTAGTAGTTTTCATATCAGATTAAATATGCCTTTTTGCTGATAAAGACACAAAAGTCATTCCTAATAGTCTTTCAGATTTTGTTAGCAAAAATACATCTCAATAGAGCACAGCGCTTATGGGATACCAGCAGGACAGAAAAGGCATTAACACATTATGACGGACTGCTCAAAACTCTGCTCTCCTCCAACTGTCCAGTACACAGCCAGGCCACGTGCAGAAGGCTCCTGCTGATGTAGAGAAACCCTCAGCCAGCACACCTCTGGTCCTCCACTGCAGTCCCCTGACCATGGTCAGGCATAGGGCCCATGGAGCCAGGAGAAATTCTCCCACTCACTTTGAAGAATTCAGGCCCTTTTGATACTAGAAACTAGTCTGCAGGTCTTTCATGAAGCCTCTGAATAAATAGACATCCCAAACTCAATGTCTCACCAGTAACTTTCCACCCTAAAGAACTGCAAACATTATTTTGGGATGCAATACCAACCAGGGAATTCCTCCAGAAAGCTGCTTAAGCCATGTCTTGCTGCTAAAGGAAACAGCCTCAGACACAAGGGCAAGTAGAACCAGTTGGCTCACATCTGTGCTGTTTAGGGCTTACCCTTTCTGTTCCAGATTTGCCTAGTAAGCTGGAGAGGTCCACAACAGAGCTGGAGAACGACCTAAACAATGTGGACAAGAGAGGCCCAGCGCTTAAGCTGGCTCCCTGCCTTTCATGTAGCAGCACAGATATTCCCTAGAAGCCTGGCAAAGGGTAGGGCATTGCAATGTGGTCAGACTACTCTAAAAACAGAGAGCAACCCTGAGATGCTGGAGAGCAAAGCCTATGCTCAGGGTGGTGGCATAGTGTAGAGCCACTATAAGACTTCACTTGCAGGTGTGAGCTCCTGGCTGTGGATCCTTTTCCTACAGTGCTCCATAGGTGCCCACACGGTGAATATCAGAGCCTGAATCCACCTTCTCAGGCATCTCACCATTCCTGTCACATGGCCCATTGTGCTTTGCAAGCACATTAAGGCTTGCAAAACCTTGGTTGGCACATGCCAACCCTTCGGTGACTCTTCTGTGGAAGTGGTTAACGTACAGGACAAAACTGACTCAGACAAAGGGTACTTTGCTGACATTTTGTACACACAGCTAATTTTTTTGTTTGTTTATTCTTCATCTTTTGGAAACTTTTCCATTTGTTATTTTGAGCCTTAATAGAGTGGGGCCATTTTCCATTTCAATCAGTGCTCCAGCTTGCTCCCCCGCTTCTATTTCTGACTGAGTCTAAGGTAACTTTTAGAAAGGAAGGAAAAGAGGTAGATGAATTATGGCACTTGAAGTCAGAGAAAAAAATTCTGAAAGGAAAATGTAATTAAGAAATAAATTGAAAAACGGAAGCACCTGTGGTACAGTGACCAGGAATTATTATTTTAGGGGGGAAACTATCACAGGCAGCTTAATTTCATTTCATTCTGTTGCTCTTGGGATTTGGACTGTTTGCTCATTTATTTGGATAGAACGCAAACCTCTTCTACTTGCATTGTTAGATGTAATAAGTATTATTATGCATTTAATTAAAATACTGACACATTCCCACTGATAGAAAAGCTTCCGTTGCTTTTCAGAAAGCGCTAGGTCATTTGATTTATAGGACATAGTTATTAACTGCTCAGCAAGTACCTGGAATGGAAACAGTTTTATCTGTTGGGAAAAGCACTACCACTCCTGTGAAAACAAGTGTTTTAAAGAGATTGAAATGTCTGCAAGAAATTCAAGACGGGAAGGGAAAATATGCAGAAGGGTGACTGTAAAAATGGTAAAGTGACATTTTGAGTGTTTGATCAATGACTGATACAAATATAATTTTACATGGAAATGTGAGTACACTGGGACAAGAAGCAGTGCCGGACCTCTGCAAAGTTTGGATTCTGTGGCTGGTTACTGGGGTTGAAGTGGGATGAGCTGCAATAGAAGTATTGACGTCTGAAAAACAACATTGATGGACTGAGCCAAAGCTTCCCACAGTCTGAATTTGCATGGTATAAGAGAAAGCCTTTTCTTAAGAGAATTTGCTATTTTCCCAGTAGCATTTTAAGTTGCTTCATTGCTATGGGAGAGGGCGAGCAGGGCAGGAGACAAATCCAAAATAGACCCAAAGTCCAGAATTACAAGTCAAAAATTTCTCCTCAACAGCAACCCTGTGCTGTCAACCTCTTCCAGCTACCTCCTGACATTTCTTCTTCTGTCCAACACAAAACTACTCTTCATAATACTGGACTTCTCATTCCTACCAAAGATAGTGTAAGCAACTAGAAATCAGAAGAGGCACAGTAACTCTCTCTGGAAATACCTTCTCTGTTTAGGGCTCATCTAACAAACACAGGACGAGGCCTATCTCCTCTTTTTTTAAAAAAAAAAATAAAGCAATTCCATTTTTCAGTGGGTTTTTTTGGGTTGGGTTAGGCTTTTTGTTTGGTTGGTTTTTGTCTCCAGGAACTGGAGAGCTGTCATAGCCATCTCTATGCCACAGAGGAGGGAACTGGTCCCTTCATCTCTTGACAGTCTTGATCATCACTTTATGATGGCACCATTCAGGAGGGACCTTAATATAATGGGAGCAGACTCTAACCTGCAAAATTATATGAGCATTAGAGCTTATCTCTAGCCCCTCACACTTGCAGGCCCTTCTCACTGGGTCTGGAAGTGAGGTCCCATAGAAGATCTTGTCTATTAACACAGAAATACATTACTTGGATGGGTCTGGAGCCATCCCATCACCACTGAGCACTAAACCCTGTCACTGTTTTTTCCAAAGTTGCAGGAAACTTCAGTCCTCTTTTCTTTTAAATTATCAGATACAGAGGGAATCTTTGGTAGAAACGAACGTTATGGAGTAAGAAGCGCTGCCTGAATGTGTCAATGTTCCTACTCCTAGACAAGCTAGCTCTTATTTTCCTTTTTTTAAACCTCTAAAGATAGAGGTATGCGTCATGTCTAATAGTTACAACTCAAATGACTTCAACGTGCCTCAGTTGAAACGCTGAGGAAAAACAAATCACTTCTGAACACACCAGGAATACAACAGGTGCTATAAGCAATCTTGATTCACAACTTCTTAACAGCACTTTTAGTATGCTGCTCACTTCTGTGACATTACATATTTATCAATACAACCTTAACAGCTCAAAAAAGATTGAAGCTGCATGATCCCACCAGAGCATCACAAGGGAAGCCAGATAAATGGATAAGATGACATTAAACTAGTTACCAGGTTTATTAAATCCAAAGTACTTGTTAAAAGTAGAGATGAAAATTTTAAAATTGCTATTAATTGTCACCAGAACTCTGAGACTTTGAGACAGCAACAACCTGCACCAAGAATAACTGAGCTGAATTTAGAGCATTTATGTTGTCTTCAGCCTCCCTGAAAAACAACACAGATTCTAGTTAGTAATGCATCAGACCTGGTAGGAATCCACAACTGGTCTAGACAACAAGGTTTCAAGTACTGGTGCCGCTGCCCCCAGAGCTTGTGAAGTGAACGTTGATGGTCAGGACCATGGATTTGTTAAGGTTAGAATATGAAGTTTATGGAAATAAGCTCTGTTTCAATATATTTAGGAATGTATTGGCTGATGCCAACAGCTACAGCTGGTTGAGGAAGTAGAGAAATTCTAGGTAATTTCAAATATTTCCCAAATATTTGGCTCAGTGGAATCATGTGAAGCCTGTAGTCTTTCATGGACTGCACAAAGTATGTGCACACATTTATGAATGCTTGTTTTTAATACAGTAGCATGGATCATTACTGAGCTCTTACTATGGTTCTGTCCATCTCAAGCCTTTAGGGGGTCTGCAGAGCAGTCCAAGGCCATTTCTCTGAAGGAAACACACAAATGATTTCTTCAAATGACCACTTGATGTCACTTGACACCATGCTAATAAACTTGATGAAGCCCACTTCTGGGCATAAACAAAGATCCTCAGAATGAGCTATCTCACAATGGGAAAGCAAGATACTAAGAAATTACTATAAAAAGATAGTATTTATTTGTTTTGGGTTTGTCTACTGCTCTTGTAAAACAGTGTTGATAGCTGCCAAATTACTTCAAATACACAGTCTCTCTTGTCCAGAGAATTCTTGGTGTCCACTTTCTCTTCCAGAGGGAGTCTAGAATGAACCACTAAGACTCACTAAGTTAGGATGTGCTCCTCACTTTTTGGGCACCCAGTTTTGAAAAGACACCAAAGAGAGACAGATGTTTCTAGATCACCCTTCCACAAAGAGGGTTCTGTTGGCAATCAAGTGTCACTAGTCACTTTGAAACTTTTGGCTAAGCCTCAGATTTTCTGTCCTGTACATCCTCATTCTTGACTGACATAGTGAATTTCACATTTCCCATGCATACAAAGTACCAGCTCTGAAAACTACGGCAACATGCCATATTTCCTAATCTACCCAGTCTAAAGTAAAGTGAATTATCATTCCTTAACAGCATTTTTCATACATAGGCATGACCTGAATTCTAATACATTCACACAATCACAGCCTTACGGTCCCTCCTCTCCAAATTTCCATTTATGTACTTCTGGGACATTGACTTATTTGTGACAGAAACCTTTATCCTAAAGACTTGTACATGCTGTTTTTATCCCCTGGTATTCACCAGCCAGGTGGTCTCACCAGGAAATAGATCTGACTATCTGTAAAATGAATGTTAACCCAGGACATTTTCAATCCCAAAGCTGGTTGAAATATTTTAGCCAGAAGAGATTTTCTTTGCAGTTTTATTGAAAGTGAAAAGCTTCTCTGGATACTGTTTTCAAACTATTATTAGATAGGAAAAAGTAAATGACTTATTGAGGTTGTCTCATTTTGTTTGGAAAATGTCACAAGAGATTTGCTCTTACTTTAATCAACGCAAAATGAATGAGTTGCATTGAACTATATTTATAAAGCAATTTATATTGGTTTTGATGTCTTTTTAGCATTTGAGTGGTTCCAAATTTACACAGTTTGGAACCTCTATTATCCAAAATTTTAAAGAATAGAATAAGTTCTGCTTCTTGTTTGCCTTTTGGCATTGGCATTTATCACAGAAAGAAAATAGCCAGCCTGGTGATATAAACATTAGGCACTTGCTCTCAGTTATGAAATGTTTTACTTGGAGACTACACAATCTCACCCAGGTAACAAGCTTTTCCTTGGCAAGCTAGTCTGAATCGATACCAATAGGCCACTTGCACTCCTCATTTGGTGTAAGTCAACTGAAGACTGCAGAAACTCAAACCTTGCTCTCAAGGACTGTCTAAAACCCCCCCAAGTATCTCATTTATGATTTGTTGTGCCTTATAAGCTATCACTCTTCCTGCCCTGACCCTCAATCCTTGGCCAGTGTTGGAATGAGCTGTGGTGGATCCTTTTATGAGGACTCCTTCAAGGAATGTTGGGGAGATGTGAAAAGTTTCCAAAAACCTTCAAGGATGATAAAGCAATGAATTTAATCTCAGCAACTGCCTGTAACAAATTTACTTCTCCTCAGTAGCTGAGCTGCTGCTTGCTTTAGTGCATGTCAAGCCAAAGAACCCCAAAGGTTAGGTGTCTGTGTACACACCAGAAAGTTTTCTGCAGAGCTCTTTGGTGATGTACTTACTATATGGAGCCACAGCTGGGAGGAGTCCACAAATATGCATTGCTGCAATACTGTAGTGTTGCCATGCTTCTAAGTGGGACAAGGGAAGGGAGGTAGAAAGAGGATCAAACTTGCAGGTTTCTTCATCCCACATCAAGCAATCCAAACTAAATTGGTTGTACAGTGAATCTGGCTCTAAATTTGTGCTAGCTGTGACTCCTTCAAGTGGACAAAGAGCATAAAAAAGACTTTACGTAGCAGACAAACATCTGTTGGACATTTTAAGCTCCCTTACTTTCCATAGGAATCAAAAGCTGGAATATTTTTAAAGATCAAGATCAAAATGTACCTGAGAGATATGGAAAGTATCCTTCATGCCTTTCTGGAATGTCATGCCTTGAATACTGCAGTTTTTATATTTGGGGGCATTTCTAGACTTGTTTAACTGTACCACTGCTCAGATCCATTTACAAAGTTCTAGTCCCCAGAGGAACAAAAGAATATCATTAGCATAATTAACTCTCTTCCTTAGGGAGGTAACTTTAGAAACAAAGTACTTCCCAGCACCAAATTCTCTAGCTGCTAGTGCTTGCAGCTCTCTAGTATTTTATAATCTTCTTTTCCACAAACACTGAGCAGATATTAGTGATTTATTACTGTAATTATTATGCTCTTGAAGTTGTACCAAATGCAATGTACAGTTCTGTGCTAAACATTGCAAGTTAAATCCCACTGGTCAGGAAAGAGAAAAAAACACACTATCAAAGTCTGTCTAAAGCACATTTCAGCCCTCGCTTGGCTGTCCATCAAACAAGATGGTCTACAAGACAAAGATGAGAGAAGGAAGCACAAGCAATCCATCTTCTTTCAGCGTAGACAGTGCATGCAAGTTATTTATCTAGTGCTTTAAATTGTGTCCCTTGGCCCATTGCTTTAAAATGAGAACTGACAAGAATTTCTAGGTGCAGGAAATTTTGCTATTTCATTGCAGATCAGAATGAAAAACACAAGTATTTTAAGAAATTATGAAAATAATTGTTAAAGCCACTTTCTCTTTGTGACTGCAGTCACAGAGTTGGGTTCTAACACACCCAGAGATGTGATAATGGTGAAAACTGACATAACCCAAAAACTTAAGAAAAACAACAGAGGTGGAGATAATGACTGTATCCTATCAAAACATTCTGCAGAAGCAGAAACGATGGAACCATCTGTTCTCATAGAAAAGCATATTTGCAGAAAATTTTTGTGAAGATGATGTGAAAGTGTATTTATTTGTTTGATTTGAGACTCCTGAACTCATGGTTTTGTTGCCAACACACTGTAATCTTAATAAACAATGAAAAGCAAAAAACACCCAGGCAGTGAATCACTGGAGCCAACACAGAATCACAGAATGGTTTAGGTTTGGAAGGGACCTTTCGAGATCATCTAGCTCCAACGCCCCCGCCATGGCAGGGACACTTCCCACTAGACCAGGACACCCATGACCTCATCCAACCTAGTCTTAAATACCTCCAGGGATGGAACATCCACCTTCTGCAGGCTGAAAATCTTCAGAACCAGAGCATACCACTGCTTTCCTTTCTCCCATCAGGTTAGCAATATGAAAAGATGTGGGTTTGCACTTGCTCACCAAATTTTTCATGGAAATGAGAGCACAAAAGAAGACATTGGTTTAATGGACCTCAACTTAACAAAGTGACTCTGCACAAGCTCAGCTTTAGGTGTAGCACATGACACATTTGCATCTGAAGCTGGGAATGTCCCTCTGCCCTTTGCTGCACCTGGACCTAAATCCCAATGTCACTATTTTAGCTCTGTCATGTTGTGTATGGAATCACCAGTTACCCATAATTACTCCTCTCATTAGTAACCATTACATTGCATTTTCCTTTCCATTTTCTTTTCTTCAGCTATGTTTCCACTCGCATTAATTCAAGTAACTCTTAGGGCTAAATCTGATCTTGGAGAGCTATAAATCAGGCAGCACTGTAAATCAGGTGTCCACACGGGTGTAACAGCCTCGTAAATGAGATTGGAAGAGACTTGAAATTTCATTCTACGAAAAGAATGCTCTTTGCTTTTTCAGCAAATTAACTCTGCCTTCCTCCTGAGAGATGACCCCACTTAAATATGAATCCAGGAGGAAGTGGAACGAGCCCAAGCAGCACACAGCCAGCCCTGAATGCAAACCAGCAACAAGCAGTTCTCCAGCAAGCCAAAAAATGAAGGAGTTGCACTAGCAATAGTTAATGCTCTGTTGAACACCTCTGAACTGTGATGAAGCCAGCTTTGAGAAGACTATTGCTTTGGATAAAATCACAAATTAAAATGAAAAATTGTGGCCTAGATTCACAGCTGTGTTTCACGTCCATGCTCATTTGGAGCAGGCAAACTTGAAGGCAGTTGTGGAAAGCAATTTATTTACAAGATATACTCTGGCTTTGAACCCAGAGGCATCAGGAAGGCACGCAGGTAGTTCATTAGGTTTCAGGATATATGGCAAGTCTGTTGCAAGCATTTACCTTATAACTTCTCGTACAAAATTCTTGCCAAAACTTCTTATCAACACATCTAGTCAATTACTGGAGACAGAGAGCTGGAAATGTCATCCAAAGTTCTCCCTGACATTGATCAAACACAACCAAGTGTCACTCTGTGCAATTCCCTGTCTCCAAGCAAAACTTCATTAGAATTTCAGAACTGGACGTGCCCAAGAGTCACATTAATCACTCTGCGATGGCACAGCATGGACCTCCAGCGTGCTGCGAGCTAATGGCTCACAGCTGTAACACAAGCTTCACCAAGAGCTAATCTCAGGATCTCTTGGCTGTCTCTCCAGTGACACAGGAGCGCAAAAAGGAAACCTAAAATGAATAGCTAACTGAAGCACTCCATCAGAGTTAGAATCCTGAGCGCAATGAAGCCAGCTTCCTTCAAGAGGTGACCTGTACATATTTGTCATATTGCACATCATAGATGTGCAATCAGCATGTAAAGAAGTAATATATTAGACTTGTGAAAGAATGGATGACAAGGACAGCGTTGTGATGTTCTGCACACCTTACAATGCAGTGGGAAGGCTGTCATCCTTGACCGTTCCTGAAATGGCCCATGGCTCTCACCATGCTTCCATGTGCTCCAAGTGTCCTTCCATCCTCACTGAGACACCACAAAGGGTGGTGGGCTCGGTTATCCCCTTACTGAATTCTCCTTCTAATCAAGAATGTGGGGCCAGAAATCTCTGGACTGTCTGAGAAACACAAGCTGGAAGTGACACCCAGAAAGCACCCCTGAGAGGAGGTGGCTTTCAGGAGAAGCAGTTGGGAAATGGTGGTTTCCACTTTCCCTTGTCAGAATCAGATTTCTTTGTTGATCATGTGTTTGACACAAAGATAGATTTCAGTAATTAATATCTTGTGTCAAGCTCATCTTACATTGCTGAAAAAAGTAATTTGAGAGCGTCACTGTGATTCATTTGAACTATTGAACTCAGTATCATTTTCGGAAGGAGAGTATAGGATGACTGTATTTACAGGGCAGGAAGCACTAAAACTCACCTATTTGTTTTCGTGAGAGCTTTCCTAGGGCACACATCAGCACAGGATCAATTTACAGTGGGTGTTTGAAAGCCAGGATACCATTCTCAAATAAGGCACTATGAACATAACAGACTTTATAAAGGTGATACATCTTCCCAGTCCCTCTGGACAACTGTCGTCGTACCTGTTTTGCTCCTCATCTTTTCCAATGCTCCTCGTCTTGGACTCCAAGGACCTTGCTTAATGCATACAAGAATAGATGTGGACCTCATATTTGTCCTGTTAAACCATTTGATTTAGTATGTCTTCAGCCCCTCCATGCAACATCAGCAGTTCAAGGACAGTAAAGGTAGTGAGGAACCATGCAAAAGTCTGTTCCTGTCCTTTCACAGAACATCTGAGCTAAGTGAGTCTCATGCTCAGGGGAATATGGCTGCTCCCTGTATTTAGGAGTTCAAGTTAAAAGACAGAAAGTGAATGTAAAACCCTGCAGTGAATCAGAAGAGGGAAGAGTGAGATCAGTGGATGTTACAGACTAGAAATTCAATTATCATGTGTTTCAGGAGTCATAGAAAATGGTGATGAAAGCAGTGGGACAGAAGAGATGCTTAATAAACTAAGGAGCTCACCAATTTCCTACCTTCTTGCTCTCTGTTGGTCTGTAAAGAGCAGCAGGATTTCTATCCACAGCATCCCCATTTTCAGCCAGATACAAAGGGGATTTTCTTAATTTACCATAACTTTCTGAGGAACTCTTAGCTGCAGCTGTCTCTCTTTGGCTGCAGTAGTTCATTATTTTATGTTTCTTAGCACTTGGTGTATTTGTTTCTGAATATTTTATCTATTTGCCACACAATCCATCCATTCCCAAATACTCAGAAGAAGAATGAGACTTCCAAACTACCTCTTTTCAAGGCCCAGCAGAAGGCACTTTCTCCTGAAACAGATGGAGATGGATGGGGAGCACACTTCTTTTGTCTTTTCAGTCAGATCTTGCAGGTGACATCCAGGCAGCCTAAATTCTACTCAAGATCCAGTACTGATGTGGCCTGTCTGCTCTTCAGCACTGCTTAATCCTTGAAACCCTACAAGGTCTTCTGAGATGGCCAGAATCTTCCTTGGGTGTCCACAAGAAAAGGCAATACTTTCTTGGCTAAATTATTGTGTTTGGGCCCCCAGAGCCTCAGACTTTCATGCTCAGTGAAAGATACACTCAAGTAGGGTGGTTTCCACCTTCCTTATAACAGCTAACCATCAGAGGACTTGGCCTGAAATAACCTCAACTGCAGGTCTTAGCTTGAAGGGGTTTCAGTCCACCTCAGATACCTGTGTAAGTGAACCAGAGCCACCTGGCTCCTGTGGGATGGGGTTGCTGGGTGGGTGAGAGTGGAGGTACACTTGCTGCCTCTCATGGGACATTTAGTTGCCAGGAGCACAGGAATTACAGAGCAGTGGGAGAACACCTGAGAGAGAAAGCAACTGCAACTCCCCAGTTTGGACACTTATGCCTGTGCATGGTCTGGAGCTGATCAAATTGGATCTTCTGGCTGCACTTAACCCAGTCCATGAGGGGCTCATGTCAGATACTGACAGATGAACTACAGCTGTGGCTGGTGCAAGGCCAAACACTGTTCAGGAGAGCCGAGCACATTGAGCCAGCTGAGGGCAAAATAGTCGTATGAACTTGACACTTTTCAGAAAATATTTTAATATATATGTTGCATTTCTTCAATTTAGTTCTAATGATTTGCTGCATGCCCACAGAAGTAGGGCAGCAATCAAACAGGCCAGAAATTAATGCAATGAAATTGGTTTAATGTCCTCCACAGCACTGGAATAAAATTTGAAGAGAGTACAAAAGGAACTACAGATAGTACATTTATATCGAAGTGGAAGAAAGAAAATTCTTCACTCATGAGAAGTGTCCTAAAATAAGCACAGAGATATCAAAGCCAATTAGGGAGACAGTGATGTAACTCAAAGACATAAGAAGCAGTCTTCTGTGGTGCGGTTTATGAACAATTTATCACCACACTTTGGTTTCTACAAGAATATAGTCCAATAAGCTACTGGCTCCAACTTACCTTTAGATCTCTAGAACCAACTCATATTGATAGAGCCGGGACCTGACAGTGATGATAAAATGAAGTGTTTCTAATTATTCAAATTCAATGAAGGGTTTTCTAACACACACATCAAATACATTAAACTGAATTCGTTTTCTTTTATGGATTCCCAGCACTACTAAAATCAGTGGATCAGTGGAGCGAGAAAAAAAAATTCTGTGTGAAGAAGTGACAGCACAAACAAATAACCAGATACAAATGTGAACAGTTTATGCTTCTTTTGAATCCCATTGGGGTTTTTTTTCAGCTCAAGTATTCCTAATGTGCTCCGTGATCCATGCAGGACTGGGGATGTTCTGGGAGGAATGATAGGCTGGGAAAGGAAGGGGATTTGTGAGAGCTGACAGCATGCAGGGATGGGCAGAGTGAAGAGACTCAGCTCAGAGGCTTGATGTAGAAGGTAGACACAGTCCAAACCCAAAAAAGGCTCTGAAAAGGAGCTCCTCACCCAGGCCTGGGGAGAGTCAGCAGCACTAGGGATCACTATTGAGGGTTACAGCCCCCTGTGTGAAGAGTCTGTCACCAGCTAAAGGGACACAGATGATTTTCACTGCTACAGTCATGGGCACAGGGCTGCACCATGCAGCTCCAAGCTGGCATTGCTTCATTGGCACAGCATCATTTCCCAGCCAATGAGTCCTGGTTTATGAAGCATCATTCTGATGTGATTAAACCATTTCCAGCTGTACTAACTTTTAGGGAAGCAGGATGGATGCCTGTGACCCACTGCAGCATGGGAAGGGAGCATAGTAAGATAAAATACACACAGAGGATGTCCACTACCGGAGGCAAGAAGGGAGCATGTAAATTGTGCACTATTTGTCTAGTGCACTAAATCAACACAAATCCCGTGTTTACTCTAAAAGATCATTGCAGAAGCAGAGGAATTTGAAAAGCCTGTTCCAGACAAGAGAAGCCAGGGCAAGTGTGCTGAAAATGCACAAACACATAAAGTATGAAATGTAAGGACACTTGAGAAGGCTTTGTCAAGGAATAAACAGATGAGTGCACACCCAAGACTTCCCCGATCTCTCCTTCTACAAATCAAGAAGATATGCAGCAGAGATGACAAGCCTCTGCCTGGTTTCCAGTGAGCTGGAGGCCCAAACTAGCCCATGGGTTTGTTTTATTTCTGATTCCAGACTCACATTCTTGGCTCTCAGGAATGAAGATTCTCAGGAAGGCATTTAAGAGCAGAGCACAGCAGCCAGACAAGATGTTTCTCTCTCAAATTACAGAAGGTGAAACATCATTGATGAAATGGAATTCCATCAAAGTCAAATCACCTTTTTCCATTGCAAAGATGCTTTGAGGGTTCAGACTCTTTGATGTGACTGGTGAAAAAAACCCCAAAAGACAAGTAGTCTCAAACTGTCATTCAGTGATCTGGATACCAGCCTATCAAGCCCCTGCTTCCCACCAAAATTTTTCTCCTGAATGACCCTGAGCACTAACAACAACCTAAGGTTAATTTGAGCCAAGCAATCCCATTAGTGCCACTATGTCTTGCTTCACCTGAACTTGATAGGACATAAGGGAGGGAAGTACATTGCATGACAACCAAGTAACCTTTGGCTTCCTAGTCTGAATGACCACATAGTTTGGCACAAAGCCTGAGCTGACCGTCTCTGCTCTGTAGCAAGTCACCCTCAGTATTCTGCAACGTAAGCAGAGGAGTTCTGCAATAAAACACACAAAGCAATTCAGGCTCCAGTGACACAAAGAAGAAATACAGACACCATACAAACTGGAAAGAAAAGTACTGGAGAATGTTGACTGAGCTACACCACACAAGGAGCTGTAGACACTAACCAGCACAGGAGAAGCTTGTAAGTAGTACCATGGCCATGAGGAACACCAGCTTTGCTGGTACCTCTGTTTCAGGCCACTTCTACACATGCAATTGGTCTAGCCCCCCCGCTACTCTGTGTGGGTTGGCTGTGTCACAAGAGAAGTGAATGTGAAGCATCAACTTTCCCTTGTATGTAGAGTTTCTGTGGCATGTGCATGCCACAGCCATTTTTCTAGCATTTCCAGGGTACCAAAAGTCAAAGTGACTGTTTGATCATTGCCTAATACAGGACAGTGATGGGCTGCCTCTAGTAATGGTGGAACTGGCAAGTTGAAATGGGTGGTAAAACTGAGATCCAATGACTAGCACACATAGGGATTTGGGGACAGGACAGACACTTCTGTTCCCAAACACATTCTTCAGAATAGGATTTTTGTCCCTGGATTTGGGAAAAAGCTGTCCACTTTCATACCACTAATTTTCTCAGTATGGGTTAAGGCAGCAGATTCCTGGGCCCCCAGCTGATTTGTCCCAGCAGAGGGAAATGGGAAGAGTATCTTCTGTTGCCTGATGAGCAATGTATTATGTGGTGGATACAAAGACCCCACTTTAGTCTGTGTGATGGGAACAAATCCCTTCACAAGTTGCTTATTAGGGACAAATTCCCTATATCATGGTAAATGAAGAAGGTAAACACTTATGTTTGTTTAAAACCTCTAGCATCTGCCCTTGCTCAGAGGATCCTCAATTTCTGTGTTCCTTTTGTTAAACTGTTCAACTTCTCCATCTCATCCTTTTGGGAAGATTGTTTCCTTTTGTTGTACACTCTCCTGCTACAAACCAAGTAATAGTAGCTGAACTCCTTGGCAGATGGCACACTCATTATTTTCAGTTTCTTAGCTCCAGAGCCACCACAAAAAACAAAGTTGAAGGATTAATAATTTTAGTTACACCAGCAAAGTGAAGGCTGATACATTTCCTAACAAGCAACAAATTAAAATAAGCCTAAAGCAACAAGAAATTTCTGTCTTTTCCATGTGTGTTTTTATTTCCATGCCTCTGGTGGCTACCTACAAGGAAGAGTATGTCAAAAGCTTCCCCTTAACTCTGGATTTCAAGTCTGAATTAAATTATTAATATGAGCAGAAGCTACACCACGCTTATTTAGCTCCTGCAGCATGGATGCTGCTGGCCAGGCTGCCTGCCTGAGCCTGGGCAGGAGAGCCTTCCTCATGAGAATCCCTGTGACAACTGGAGAGGTCTTGGTCAGCATGGGAGGGTTCAGCCTCAGCCATGTGAGGGTGTCTGAAAATAAAACCCTAGCTGTTGCAGTCCTTTCTGAGGGTATACTACCAGTTCTCACATATCCTATATCTCTTGCTCCCTCATTAAACTCTTTCCCATCACAGTCTATGGCATTTCTGAAAGACCGTTGGTGCATCAAATTTTCCCTGGCCACTTAAGGTAAACTAAGGGAAGCATTAACCCAGATGGTCCTCCAGGAATAATCAGGAAGGATGAGAAAATACACAGACTGTGCCACCACAAATGTTGGGTCATTGATGCCGACAAGACATTCAGTCCTGTCTTCCCTAAGGTGTTTGGCAGCCTACAGCTGCAGGACCATTACAGCAGTGAATTTGTTCTTACACCTGTACCTGCCTGCAAGCCAGTGAATAAATCCTGCTGCTCGCCTTGGCAGACAAACTGTTCATATCACAGTCATCAGCCTGCTGCTGTACAGTCAAACCTGAACATCTGTAGTGCTTGGCTAGCAGCAATCAAAGCCACACACTATTCTTTGCTACTTCACTCCACTATCACAGCCCAGCGAGGCTTGTTCTCCGCTCCTGTGAGTCAAAAAAGGACAGAGAGCGCGAGTTCAACTCGGGAAATGTTTCTCAGATAAGTTCTGCTTTGTAAGCATTTAGTCTCTGCTTGACTTTGTTCACTGCTATCTGAACTGCCTGAAAAGAAATCAAATGCAGCCTTTCCTAGCAACAGGGTATTAGAAGAAGATCGGACTTACAATACCTGCAGTACCTAAAAATGGAGTATTGTACTGAATACAGTCAGTCAGTTACATCTAAAATTCCTAAATTTAGAGCCTAAAATTCTAGACTTTCAAGGAGTGATTTTCCACTTGAAACTTTTAGACTTTTAACATGTAATTCTTTAGCTCGGTAGGATCAAGTTTGCCTTCTGAAGAAAGTTGTGCTGCACCTCATCTCTTTTTCGGGGGGTCTGGTTGAATTTCCATGACACCTCACCTTGTGCTGCCCTTCTGTGTACAGTGACTCCATTGTAAATCCTATGTAACAAGTAAAGAATAGCACATGGTTGTTTTTCTCCATCAGTAGAAAAAATACAAAGATGAGATGTTTTAGATTAGCAATGGTTAAACTGTTCTAAACTTTGGCCCAAGTCTCCAAAACCAACTGTGCCATATCTTTTTACAGGTTCAGACAAGCTTCCTTTTTTTTTTTTTTATTAGTATTGTTATTATTACTTCTAAACATTTTCTGTGTTCAGCCTTCACCAGGAGCGCTGAGGCTACAAATGCTTCTTGGCATCTGTAGATAACAATATCCCTCATTTTCTGATAGCAATGTACTTTTCAAGCCTCATATTCATAAATCTTCTAAATGCCCAGGAGATAACTAAGTACTGCTGTGTACCACATAGTAACCTAAGGCATAAAGAGGTTAAGAAACTTTTCACGCATTACCAACTGAATCAGAGCTGACTATTGAACCTCCGAGCCCTGATCCCTCATTTTTCTCCAACCACTCACTCTCCTAGTCACCAAGTTCTTTGGTAATTACAGTAAGATTTCCAAAATTTAGCTGCTGATTCTTTTTCTCCCCTTCAGCAAAATTATTAACTTTTCAGATTTAGCACATTGCTTATATAAATGGAAAAGACATTTAAAAGTCTTAGCACGGAGGGCTTGGATTTCCATAAAGCAAAATCCACCTCTCAGCAAGAGAGAGATGGGGCCAATTCCTGCACCATTCAGTTGCCGTTGCCCTTCTAAGGATCCACCTTACAGGCAAACACCTGATCCAGGAGCCACCCTGCTGCCTTGCAGCCACATTTGGATACTCAGCCTAATGCCAAATGTACATTATGACACTGGTGAGACAGTGGGAGGAGGTGAGATTTCACAGCAAGGTATAGGGAGAGAAGGGGAGAAAGAGGAAAGGCAGTGGAGTAGGAGCACCACTGAAAGGCTCTATCTCCTCAGATGAAAGTGGTTTGAAGGTTCCTGGTGCAGCAACCTCTTGCATGCCCCTTTCAAGCCCTGTTGCACAAAGGAGAAGGACAGGCAGTTTATATTACTTTGGCTCCTTGCCTGTGTTGGGCACACAGTCAGGCTGGATACTGATGAATTCGGCCAGAGGCCTCTAAATTGAATTCATGCCTTTTCCAAAGCAATTTCTATAAGGTGACACCATCAGGTGTATTTTTCATTTTAAAACAAGAAGGCTATTTTAACAGGGATTAATCCTGGACTGGAAGAAAAACAAAATCCTAGGTCTAAGGTTTAGATATTAATTTTTTCAGCTTTTTAAATCAAAGTGTGCAAAGGTCACCATCCACTCCATGGCTTTGGGCAATGCTCTACTGCTTCAGCTGCTCAGTCTTGTTTCACCTCAAGCATTGCTTACTCCCCCACATTTTTGTCATAGTCCAGTGCTGTGGTTAAGAGACACCAAAGTCTTACCCCTTGGGGCTACCCAACACATTCCCCAAAAGGCAGTGTACACATGAGCTGCCTCCTCAACTGAATACTCCTCTAGACTTCAACTCAAGCTTTCCTGGACTGGAGGTCTGAGAACAAGCCTACTTAGCAGGAAGCTGCTTTACCTTGGTAAGTAGAGTAAATAACTCCACAACCCACCCAGTGGGGAGGTGGTAGGAAAGAGGGTCCGGAACACCTTTGAATACTGTTTGAAACCTCCATGAGTCCAATAGCTGCTTTGGTAAGAGTGGTCCTCATCCTGCCATCTGAAATCCCTGACATAGGAAGGGCTAAGGCCACATCAATAGGATGATCTCTCCCCATTTTATCTCCTTTCTTACAGACAAAGCTGGCGGAAGCAATGCCATTCTCCACAGGGTCTCAGCAGCAGGGGCTACTGCAGGGAAATGAGGAGCTGGGTATCGAGGAAGTTCTCCTAAGAAACCACGAGGCTGTTGAGAGGCTCAAGTAATCCAACATGCATCACAGAAAGAGCTGAAGTACTGAAGATGCAAGCCTCTGACAAGTTCCTTAGTTCTAAATGATAACCATTGATCACTTAGAATCATAGAATTATTAAGGTTGGAAAAGACCTCCAAGATCTTCAAGTCCAACCACCAACCCAACACTGCAATGACCACTAAACCATGCCCTGAAGTGCACTGTCTACAAGTTTTTTGAGCACCTCCAGGGATGGTGACTCCACCACTTCCCTGGGCAGCCTGTTCCAGTGCTTGACCATTCTTTCCAAAAATAAATTTTTCCTAATATCCAATCTAAACCTCCCCTGGTTCAACTTGAGGGCACTTCCTCTTGTCCTGTTGCTAGTTACCTGGGAGAAATGACCAACACCCCATGTGTCCCAAAAGAGGCCTTATTTGAAGGGAATAATCTCAGATACCCCAAACAAACCAGTTAGTCACAGCTGTCCATCAGAAGTGGCTTCAAGCAGGCTTGTTACAGGTGTGAAGTTTAGAAGAAAGTGAGAGTTTCTGGTATCTATCCCCAGATCTGAGGACCAGCTGACACAGTATTTTCCAAGCTCTCTGCAAATTTGGAAGCCAGGCAGATGCACCCCCTGGCTCTGCCTGAAGCCTCCTGACAGAAGCTGCTAAAGGAGCAGGTGCTTTGTACCAACCTTATTACCAAAGAGGTTAAAAGATGACAGCTGTCAGAAGATAAAGCCATTCTCTGTGGAGTGGTTGCTGCAGGAGTGGGAGAAAATGCCTTGGAAAAAAGCCCTGTTAGGTTTTTTACTCAGGTGTGAAAGGAAAATTGTATATCCAGGGGCATTTGCTGCAACATTGTTTTTCACATTTAACCTTACTCTTCTTTTCATAAGGGGTGGAGAAGTGCTTCTTGCAGTCCAGCTAAAGGGAGACCTTTTCCCCAGTGAGTCTGTCTGACTAGACTTTTGCAGTGTTTGGTGACCGAGGCTGTTAACGCAGGTTCAAAGCCCTATGCTGGGATTAAAATCAACTCTAAGCAGATACCTGAAGGCTCCCACTCCATCTGAGGGTGTTTGTTCTGGATGACCATCATCAATATTCTAATAATTATTTTTAGAAAGAATATGTTCAGCAGATAAACTGCTTGGATTTGCAGAAAAAGGCCTAGTCCATATAATTTGTATTAAAGGAAGAAAGCACGAAACAGCCTAAAAGAGAGAGATGGTCCTGGTCAGGCAGCAGGATTACAGATCACCGAGGGACTTAAGGTCTGGGCAAAATTAAAAGCAATTAAGACCTGGCTGTCTTAACAGAAAGCAAAACCATCAAAGTTTTGCAGAGTCACTGTTGAAATACTAACCAGACTGTCTCTGCCTTACACCAACCTAAGACACCACCTCATGCTCTATTTTCATCATCCTGGATTGTCCCTGAGAATAAAGTATTTTGCCAGAGTTTTTAATAGATCCAGGTAGGTTTGTAAGGAGAGAAGGTGACTGGAGAGTCCTTTCTCAGCTCTGTAGCCACACGATACAACTCTCAGATTTCACTCTTGGTATTTCTTGCATGCAATGGCCAGTAAGATTTTCACATTTCTTTCTTTTCTGGCTGCAGAATTTGATTTCTGGCTGGTTGCTTTTTTCTGCTTTCTCTGGGCACCAAAGAGCAGCCAAATTTCGACACGAGAAGGAGGCTGCTTTTCTGGGGCTCCTAGTGACAGCCTGCTCTCTGAAGTGTGCAGTGCTTTCACTCAACCATCAGGTTTGGGACTAGAGGGGATATTTCCCTCCAGACAAGATTGCCAGCAAGTTTTCAGGCATTTCTGGGCTTGCCTCTATCACGTGCCTTATCTCTCTACCATAACCTTAAGGGAAATCTGTTCATTGAATGTTCTAGTGTCACAAGGGTGTAGGACATTGGTGATTCTCGCAATCTCTTTTGTCCTCTTTTTGTCATACATTTATGGCATCTGTTCATCTACTAAAGGTCTTACATTGATTACAAACCAGTAATAGTTTGCTAGTGTGAGGAGTAGCCTGTGGACTTTTCTCAACTAGCTGCTTTCTTCTTGGTGTCCTGCTCTTGCAAAGCACTGCATTCAATGCCCTGGGTGACCTCTTCAAGCCTAAGTTTTTAGATTTCATTTATCCTTCATTAAATTCAAGAACCAACAACCCATAACAAGACAAAACATTAGGAGGCTGCTAAGATTATATTGCAGCTATACAGGACCTGTCAATTTCAGTGTATCAAGTGAACCAACTTAAAAAACGGGTTCTATGCATTACAAAATTGTTCTGTAATATCTATGCTTTTCCTGCAATCATTCTACTCTGACAGTGTCGTGAACCCAATTCTCAAGAGTTTGAAAAAGGAGGAGGAGGGTCAAACTTTTGCTAAAAATGTCCAGATATTGGTTGCTTCAGGGTGTGCTAGCAACATTAGGTTTCCCATAGTACGAGAGGAATTTAATGCAGCATTTTAACCATATGGTCAAAATGGCCACTCTCTTAGAAGCCACTCATCCTGATTACCACCTCCTGCTTTGCAGAGTCTCTAAAGCAAAGGCTAACATTACAATGCCAGTTTACACAGACAATTCAGCTTCAGCCTCTGAAAGCAACAACTATTGCGTGGAAAAGTATCTCACTTGTGTTTTTTCACTGAACCAACTGTAGCACACAACTGTCCATTTTGGAGTAAAACTGTATTTCAAGCACTACAGACTCAGGCAAGAATGCAGCATTACTGGATAGCTCTCAATCTTGATTACAACAGTATAAATTTGAGGCAAATTCTCTCATATGGTCAATTAATCCAGATTGACACTAAAACAACTGAGAGCCCAAGAGCCATGGAATGTCTTTATAATGCTAATTTAATTATGATCAAGTTTGTTGTCTTAAAATACTCATTGTGTAATTCCGTATAATAGCAACATGTAAATTTATTGTGGTATTATTTTAGTGTTTTCATTTCTAATCTCCCAAGATACACGTACTAAAACAAAGCATCAGTTCCTAGTGGTTAGAGACACAGACAGAGGACCTGCTGTCTAGATTCAGCTCTGCTACACAAGAACAGCCAACCCTCCCCTGTTCAGCTCTGTAAAGTCCACATATCTGATTTATTGTGGCTATACAACTGGAAATAAAATATATTTGACCGAACGCTTGACTAAAGAGATCAGGTACAAGTGGAACTTCTAAGGTGGCCAATGATCTACCATTAGAATGACCTCCACCATACCTCCACCCAACCAGCCTCTTCCAAAGTTAATACCTGTGGACGAGTGACAAGTTCTCTTTTCCTGTATTTGCCTATTTCCTCAACTGTCTTTTCACTTCCAGCACTTTCCATTTCTGGTCACAGTGTTTAATTCCATCAGTAAAGTCACTGAGTCATTTCATTATTCGCTTCCTTTCACATTAACGTAGATGACGCATCAAACCTCCATGCTAACCCCCCTCCCCAGCTTGATGTGGCACCTCTCAAAGAGATGAGAAGTTCCTGCAGAAATGTCACTCCAGAATTTCTGATTTAGCACATTTAGGTGAACTCAATTGCTGGATTGTGTAACAAAAGCAAATAAAATCCCTTGACACAAGCAGAGCTAGAGGCCGTGCAGGCATTTCTGAGGCATTGTCCAGCAGATGCTTTGCATAATATTAAGTGTTATAAGAGTAAAAATACTTGTTGGCTGTGGAGCTTATGTTATGATATCCCTACAGGGTACATGAGACATGTGGGTGCATGGCATCCTGAGCAAGTGGCTCCCACTGGAGGAGTGAGAGTCTACTTTCAAATACATTGCTTTCTATTTCAGTTTGAGGACAGATTTGCTAGTTTTCGTTGTTGTTGCTATAGCTGACTGATCCTATACTCTGGTGATATATTATTCTCCCTCGCCTGCCTTCACCAATCACTGTATGTCTGTCAAAAGTGTTAGAATCAGTTGGCACAGTCATATCATGAGTGGGAACAAGCCAGGTCTTTTGGAATTACTATGAATTTTCATAGCGGGAACAAGTTAGCTACAGAACCTGGCTGAAATTTTAGAGGTCTTCAAGACGTTGAAAAAACTCAGGCAGCACTTAACAGGTTTGAATTGTTGAGGATGGAGGTAAAAAAACCCCACCCAATAACAAAAAAGCAGTCAGTGACAGAGGACAATTGTGAATTCAGCAAAAGCAATTGGAACATTTAATAGACTTTTTAAAAGCCCCGAATGAAGTCACAAAGTCCTCAGACATTGAATTAAAATATCCACAATAGCCTGTTCCGAAATGGAGCCTGGGAGGTTTTAGAAGTTGAATAAATGGCAGGCTTCCTACTCAGTGCCAAGACTTCAATTCCAACTTTTAGTTGCTTCACCTCAATATTGTCTAAACCTACTTTTTTTCTGTGAGTTGAGATTTTGAAATGATATTGCTGTGCTGGCAAGAACTGTTATTAGGTGCTGAAAAATTCAATCATGCAGAAGGGAGTGGGGTGGAGGGGAAATGTATGCCAGGTTATTTATTATCTCTCTATAGAAGCTCTGTATTTTGTCAAGGCAGCATCCTAAGGAAAATTTCATTGTAGTTATAAAGACAAGACAACAATGGAATATCCAGTTAAAAATACAGAAATTCTGATAGTCGGTCTTTATTCAGTCTAGTTTAATTCAGCTCCATATCTTCAATACATGCCAATCTAATTAAAAACTGGTGAACAGTTATTAATAGAAATGTATCTCGGATGCTAATAATGTGGGCTTTATGCCCCAGCCTAGCAAACCTGATATGTTAGAGTTAATAGGAGCATTAATGTTAGAGAGCTGCCACACTTGCAAAGGCGGGTGAATAACTCTATGTGGGTAGATCTTCCTTTCCAAGAGCCCCTGTAAGCATTAGCGGTGCCCCTCTGCCTACGTGATGCAAAGGATTATCATTTATAGTTCCCAAGTGGTTCAAAGGGATGACTGGTCTTCAAAAAAACACAGATAAGGAGTTATCCAGGAGGCGAAGCAGTTTGTGAAACAGCATCTAATAGCTATCACCTCCTTCACCCCTACACACAACCCTATCTAACTGTTATAGACCTTTGTGTGCAGTTCTGAAAGAAATAAAGTCACAGCCTCTATCAGAGAAAGCTGAGCGGAGACTAAGCACATAGCAGAGCAGGACTGGAGGCATCTTGTGCAGAGGCAGAATCTAAGGCATTGCCAAAAATGTTGAGCGCAGCAGACGTGGCTACCAGTCCAGTCAGGATGTCTTCTCAGGTCCAGTACCACTACCGGCTGCTGCAGAAACTCAGCATCTTCCATGTTAGAAGGAAGAAGAGAAGGAAGACCCTCATCGCAAAGCTTTAATGGATTTTCCTGTCATCATGGACTAGACTTACACCTCTAGATACCATGAAGGGAGGAAGAGAACTCAGTGAGACCTAAACTATTAGGTCAACCAACAGAAAATCAGACACAACACAGATCAAAACTCTGTGTTGATTCCTTTCTCCATGTTGGTTATCTAAATGCAAGACATCCAAATCTGCCTTTCTGTGCTTTAGCTTAGGTATTTCTCTTGGTTTTACACAAAATGTCAGAAATGACAATGGAATAAAAACAAGTCCAAAAAGGCTACTTGTTCAAGTTTTACAACAGTAAGTGCTTTTCTGACAGAATCGGGAAATTTTGCAGAAAGGTATCAAATTCCATCAGTGCTTTCACTGGGAAATTATGTTTCACTGTGATACATTCAAATCGTTTTATTTCAATAGAATAATTTTAGCTACTATTATGACAAGCAGAAATAAGAGCAAAATGTTCTAAATTACCATTACGAAGCATTTCAAGAAAGTCATTTCAATGTTTCAGGAACAAAAAATTCCCAAACTTCAGGTGGTATTTAATTTTGACTTCTAGTGCTGGTTTGAAAATAAAATCATAAGTTTCCTGCAGAATGAAAATTCCTTTTTTTCTGACCAGCCACCTTCAATAATAACATTTCAAATGTAATTTGTGCCTATTTCACACTCTGCTGTGGGGCACTGCTCCAGTTGTTTCTTGGCCTATTACCTTCCCAGGACCTTCTCTTCTTGCAGGGCAAGCACCAAGGAATATTTCACGGGTAACTGCAGTGACCTGCACACAGCACATCAGGAGAGGTCTTGGGTCACTTTAAAATGCTACAAAGCCAGGTTCAGGCAGATCTAATAAAACAAAAGAAGAGGAAACCTATTTCAGAGAGCACTAGAAGGGAAGAAAAGGAAAGGAAATAGACTGAAGGGAACCCATTTACCCATTGCAGGCTTCAGCAGGTCTTGTGCAAAATTTGCAGTGATAGAATAGGTCACAAATGTTTTGTCCCTGCATTCAATAACTTAAATAACTTAGTCACATACCTTCCACTAATTATTTTTTTTTAGAAGTCATTGGTATCTGAGAAAGAAGGGAGAGAGACACAGTTAGGAATTTTTGTTTCCCCGTGTACTTGATGTACATTTCCTTCCTAAGCAGACCCTGCTTCTCTAGGAGGGTGAGTGCCTCATGGGAAGGCACTTTGGAAAGGTTTTTTTCTGCAGAGAACAGATCAGACAGGTATTTCTGGTGTCCCTTCTGGCCTGCAGAAGCTCACCACCCCCACCTGGACAGTGGGAGCAATGGAGATTCACAAAGAGGTTTATTTGAGGAATCGCTTCCTCTGCAACATGCTTAAGGGCACATCTGAGGACATTTAAAAGTTCTCTTTTTTTTCCCTTTCTGATAAATTTCACATCTCAAAACAGTGCTTCCTCAGCTGGGGGATAACATGGAGGGCTCCAGAGATGAGCATTGCACACTGCAAAATTCTTGAGCAAACTTGCCTAGGAGAAAGGGGAGAAGGCAGCGTGCACATGTAGGGGCTGTGATGCACAGCTCTGCACTGGGGTACTGCCAAGACATGTCGTGGTACTCCAGCCACCAAGTATCACGAGAAAATCAGCTTGGATTCAAATGGGCTGGGACACATATGGGTCCTCTTGGTGCACACACAGCCTTGCATAGGGAGAGATGTACAACAGGGAGGTCTAGGCTGCTCCTCCACATTCTCTGCTACTCCATGATATAAAGGACAAAAACCACTATTTGATGACTTCTGCCACCTCCAGAGAGACTCCATCATGTTGCCTGGCCTCTCAAGTGTGCTGCATGCCACGAAGTCAAAATTATATCTTTTGAGTGGATCACAGAGGTAGTTAGCAGCCAAGAGGTTGCTAATGTGACCTTTGCCAGCACACATGGTGTTCTTCTGTCCCTATCCTGTCTCTGTATCAAACCACTCCTTCTGTGCAACAAGGAGCAACGTCCTTCAGTCCAGCTCTCTGGAGAACTTTGCACTGGCAGCAAAATCTACAGGATTGTCTAAGACATCACAAGTTTCCTGTGCTTTCTGTCTCCTCACTGAGGAGACTTTAATCTGAGTTAAAATGGGTAGGAAATACAGGAGAGGGAGGAATAAAGTTAAATGGTCTGAAAGATGCCACAAGCATGAACCTGGGGATGATGGAAAAGGGCAAATGGCCAAATGCCTTTTTGGAGAGATTGCAGAGTCGGCTGCACTGCACCAAAGGCTGCTTTCAGCAGAGGGGAACGTTGCCAGGGTGTGACCAGGGTGTGCATCTGAGCGGTTCTCAATCCTGCCTTTGCCTTTCCTGGTGTGAAAGACACACTCCGTCTGCAGGCTGTGCACTAGGGATGGATTTCATTTGTTTTTCATAGGCATCTGTCCTGAATATCAGCCAGAATGCAGAGATATGATGTTGACAAGCCAGCCATCAGCAGGATTTTATTTCCTAGCCTCTCTTTAATGGCAGTGCTAACTTGTCGAATACCACAATATTGCTTTCCCATGACCTTTGCTGTTAACCAGAGACTGCAGGGCAAGCTGGATTGCTTCTCATGTTCAGCAGCAGCTGTGGAGAGCAGCCGACTGCATGGGGCAATCTGCAACCACAGGGACTGGCTCAACAGCATGAACTGAAGTGTGAAATTTGTCTTCCCCTCTCTTCCTAATCAGCCCTTCACATTTAAAACCCCTGTATCTACTTTGACGCCACCATTCAGGGGAGGGATAGCTGAGTGAATACAAATTATGGTATATTCATTAATTATGAGTATTCATTAAGGGGGCTAGCTAGTGCTAATGTGCTCCTGTTTGGGAGGGTCTCAGCAGCATGAGGGAATGCTCTTTGAGAAGCAGCATTACTTTAAGGGGATGAAGTATCTGGGGGAAATGAACAGTTGTCTGAAAGGCCAGAACACGTTATACAGATCCAGACCCTGCTGGGAGATTTTCTTCCAGGGGCTGTGTGTATCTTCTATGCCCATTAGGTCAAACTCTGCTCTGTTTGTATTCCCTGCTGATGATCCTGCCTTAAGCATGCAAGCACACAGAAACTAGTGCTGTTTCAGGCCATGCAACAGTGCTGATTCAAAGGAAATCTGTTCTGTTGGCTCTGCTGGCTTTTGTGTGCATTCCTGTTCTGAGGAGTGGGGGGTTGGGGGAATCCAGTTCACAAAATGAAAAGATCATCCCAAAGGTAATTTAAATTTTCCACCTGAGCCACAGTCAAAAATCCTTTTGAAATTATTTGAATTATTTTATCCAACATTACCTTCCTTTTATCTCACATTTTACGAGAAAAAATCCACATATTTGGAATATTAACAATGCCAGGCAATAAAAAGGTAGGGGGAAAAAAAAAAAAATTAATGGCTTCTAACTTTCCAAAGGGCTTGAATCCTTCCAAGAACATTTCCTCTTGACAGATGAACATGGCTGCCCTCTTCATACATTCCCCAAGGAGAGGCTGCCAGAGCCAGACATAGCCTGTATCTGCTACATCAGCCCTTGTCATCTCACTGCAACCTCGAGCTTTATCTTTACCATTGGAGAAAATAATCACATTTTCTTAAATTATAATGAAATACTCTGAGTTCAGACACCTCACAAGCAAATTTCTAGGTGTTACCTACATTGCATTAATAAGGCAATAGAGACAGAAAGGCAGGCAATGCCAGAAGTAAGGTAGTAAGCTGGTGATAGGACTGGAGGAGGACACCAGCCTCCAACCCTCCAAGCCTATGCTGTCATCAGTTTTCTGGAGCTACTGTCCCTGCCCTGTGGCAGATGGTGGCTGGGAGCATGGGGATGTGCTGACTTGAATTGTCTGGAGTCCCAGTTTCTTTTTCAGGCTCTGGACCAGCATATAAAGAAGAAGTACACCCAAGCCAAGTCAAATTCTCTTGGCAGAAGCACCATAATATTCTTTTATCAATAACAAGTTACAGTATTTTCAGCCTTCCCTTGAAGAATTTTCATATGTTGTTAACAGTGCTGCCTGTTGGAGATCTGGAGTTGATTCTGGAGGAGAAAAGGTTTCTTTTAAAAAAGCAAGAAGCAAGTAAAGAACTACAATGGTGGTGGAAACATGAGATCTGTCTTCTACCAGGATACACACAGCAAAACACCTAGTTATAACAATTCATTTTTTAAATTTATCAATGTCTTTTAGGCAGAAGTTCACACCCTGGCACAGTCCTTTCAACACTTCAGTATTCCCAAATACAGAAAGAATAATACCAAGTGTTTAATCAGCCTCAGTCCTTCAGATCAGAACTAAATCCATCTTGTGCTGAATAGTCATTCAGGGGTTCACAGAACATCTTGTCCACAGGACATGATTTCACTCATCCTTTGGCTACTTATCCTCGTACCCACAGCCACACAGTATATATGTCACTCCTAAAAAGGGTAGCATTTCAGTGTTGTAGGGTATTTATGACTTGGGAGATGCCTCTGGATCCTCCAGCACAAAAGGCAGAAGAATCTGAGGCTTCTGCCTTCACTGCTCTTTGAACCAGCTCATGCACACTTAGCAAATACAAGGTAATCTTCAAATATTTCAGTCTCAGGGCCACACAAGTAGGATGAGTTTGTGCAACAAGATCAGTAAGACATATCCAAGTGGTCTGAAAACTCAATGGCTCAATTAGAGGGAAATGAACTCTCCCAGTTCAGTCCATGATAAAAAGCAGGCTCCTTTATAGCCTTCCCTGAGTGTTATGATAATCCAAACCACAGCTCAGCTGTTAGCCTGTGATCAGGAGCTGTTTGGGATGGGAACAGCAGAGGATGCTTCACGCCAAGGGATCAACACATCTATCTGGGGCAGTCGCAACACAGCCTACCAGTCCTATGTCTGGCTCATATCCATGCTACTCATCCCTTGCTCTCATAAGAGCTGAGCTCCATCTGCAAGCTTAAAAAAGGAAAAAACAAGTAAACTTTTTTCCTCCACCAAATTTGGTCTAAGCAGAGAGCTTTCAAAAGGCTCAGCATTTTCTGAGTGCAGGTTCCCTGTATGTTTCACAAAAAGTGCTTGCCCACAGTCATCAGATTCATTTGAAAACCTTTGCTTTCACCACTATGAAATTAGATGCACAATTGCATTTCTCCAGGGTTTTGGAATGGTCTCCCTGGCTTACAGAACTGAGTGTGAAAGAAGCAGGTTTGTATGAGAAATTCAGACAAATAAATGGTACCCTACAGTGTGAGGATTGGTTTATTTAGCAGAGACTCAGAATGAAAAAGGAAGAGTTAAAAGAAAAGGGCAAATGTCATCCTTATTTTGTCCACCACATGGAACTTCTTTTCTTAATCCTTTATCCATTTGCATATGACTGCTTCTGAAGGCTGCCAAGATCATAGAAAGGGCAATCCTTCATGTAAGCAGCAGCTCTACACTTTAAAAGCTTCCTGTGCACTCTTTCAACTTATGCCCCAAATCATACATTTATTTTAACATTTGAAAATGCTTTAGGATAGCAGGAGCCTTTCTCGCTTGTGTATTGTTCACACACCATCTCCTGCTTTCCCCGTGGCTGTCCTTTCCCTCTTTAAAACCTCACATTTCTATGACAATTAGAATAATAATCATGCTTCCCAAAGGGGGAAAGGTGGGAAGAGGAGGTGCAGTCCTCTGGTACGTGCTAACTATAGCATGACCTGTGACAGGTCTATGTCCTGAGGTACTTGGTACAATTACAACACTTCTGCTGCAGGAGAAACAGTCAAGTTTGAGGGCTATACAAACCACTGGTCCCTCACCATTGAGGCTCTGCTGGTTGCAGCCTGAGCTGAAAACTGCTGCTGAGCTTGGTGACCTGGGCTCCAGGTGGAGCTGGCAGAGCCAGAAAGGAGGCAAGGGCCACCCAGGCCCACACAACTGTGGCTGGGGTGATCAAAGATGGGGCAGTGGATCTTATCTGAAAGGGTGAAGGGATGGTAGCAGACCAGGCAGGGTGGGTTTATTGCTTGCTTTTTTTCAGCGTGGAAACACATGAAGTCATATTCTTCTGATATAAAATGTGTGGATAGTGGTGCAGGTAGCCTGACTTCCAGACCGCTCTGAAGATGATGATGCTATGAGGTCCATGCCACCTGTCAAAGGGATCCTGTGCTTGAGTACTGAATCCCATCCAAGGGGATTCCTGGAGCTACAATGGACTGGAACAATGTCAGCTGTCTCTGTTGCATTTTGCACTCATAAAAACTGAGCTTAATGTTCATCTAGTTCCACATCCATCCTCCTTGCTATTTGAAGATGAAGCTAGTAAGCCATGTCTACCATAATTGCCAGCTAACATCTGATGAAAGCTAGATAGCTCACAAAAGACCCAGGGAGAGAGATTCTGTACCTTGGGTTACCCAACATTGGAGTCTCTGCAGGAAATCAGAACTTAATAAAGATATACCATTTAAAAATTCATATCTACATAGTGAGTCCTGCAGTGGCTTTCTTTACCCCGAATAAGACGGGCCCATATGACTGGGAAAACACTTGAAGCAACAAGAAGGCACATTTCCTTCAGGTTGTTCACATTGACATTCATGCTGCAGAAAGAGTTTGCAAATCACCACGTCCTGCTGCAGAGCAGCTTGCACAGCTCAGTGCAGTGCCTGGGCTGCCATCTTGGTCACCCTTATTAAAAAATAAATCACGTACGGAAAGGGAGGAGCAGCTTTGTGCTGCTCTGCAAGGGCTACTGATTAAACACAATCCTGCTTTTAATGACCCTCAAACCTGGCATTTTAATGCCTGGCAGGGGTGCAGTGTTTGATTTTACAGTATAAAGGGCACATGAAAAACAGATTTAGATGATTAAGTTTATCAATATAACCTTTTGTTTCGCATTTATTTGTAGAAAACTAAGGCACAGAGACAAAATTATCCTGATATGTCCTCATTACCTCTAGCCTCATCACAGGTCTCACACTCATGGCCTGGTCACAACCAATGACTACCAAACACCCATTTTTACCTGTGAATGGAGCCTGGGAAGGACTAATGAGAACATTTTGAAATGGGAAGGAGGAATTTTAGTGCCTGTACAATTCCCTTGGCCTTTTTTTCTCCATCACTATCTGGCAGGGCTTGTGCTGGTCCATCCTGACTTACTACCTGCTAGGAACCCCAAAGAAGTGGGAAGATGTGATCCTTACTGCTTTAATGCTCACCCTCCTACCACCTGAACAAAAAAACCTCAGGAATCTAGTGTGTCTCATCCCCCTTCACCTACAAGAACACTCAACTAAGCCTTCAGGAGATGCAGCCATAGGACACCCTTAGAGGAATTTTCTGCTCACCAGGGCTCCTCAAGGGACATAGGAAGAGAAGAAGAAATGTGTAGGGCATTTCTGTTAGCAGGATAGCAGCAGTAAAGCTCAAGGAATGCTCTCTGAATGCAGGTTCATAGCAGTGAAAATGTCTTTATTGCTACTGCCCCACAGCCTTTCCTCTCTGGTGGTACAGCCTTACCATGTGGTATATAATAGATCTTCAGGCTACAAGGTCAGGAGGAAGTACTGCTATTATCTACTCTGACTTTCTGTGTAATGTAGAACTGAGGACTTCTTGGGATTCCTCCCCAATTCAAGTACAGTTCCTTTCTGAAAAACTTCCAGCAATAAACGCTGACAAGAACACTTCACATTTGCTCCAATGACTACTTGCCATGGCCATGAAAAACAGACTGGTTTTTAGTCTGGTTTTGGCTTGGTTTGAATCTCCAGTGCCTGCACACAAGACTATGAAAAAGAAGTGCAAGTTTAGCAAAGATGTACATGCCACGATTGCCTTTATGAACATCAAGAGCACGAGGAAAAGCTCTTTCTTACACTGGGCTTGTAACCCATTTTTCTCAAAGACCACATGTACCAGCCCTTCACAATGAATTCAGCAAGAAGCTACACCCAGGTGGTATTTTCTACTCTCTATTTAGGTCTGTCACTGTAGTAAAGATTCCCTTTAAAGATCTGGTTCACAGAGGTTATTGCAGACGTCTGAACTTCAAATACCCTGACCTACCCATTAAAACTGTAACCTCAGCCTATGTTCAATAAGGACTAACAGTGCTTTGAGTTCAGTGAAGTCCCTGGATTTTATCCATTTTTCAAAATCTAATTCTAGGTGGGGTTTTTTGGGGTTTTTTTAAATTTGAAACCAACGTGTTTAGATAAGAATATTAAAAATACAGATTTGTGATATTTCTCTCTCACCTTCCAACCCCTGTTAGCAACTCAGATTGCACTGAATCCAAAGTGCCAGTTTTGGACTATCTCAGAAGATGGGAGTAGATGCAATTACTTGCATTCTTTAAAAAATGATAGATCAAATGCTATCACAGGAGAACTCATGCTGGATTCTGATGGCACAGACTCTGCTGAAGTGAACCTAAAGTGTCACTCTGTGACTAAGATACATAGCGAAATGCAGAATAAATTTTTTTTGAGCTTAGGTCAAAGATCTCAGATGCCTCATGGAAAATTCTGAAACATGCTTGGAGATGATTTTGCTGACATACAATTTTCTATATTTTTCTGTCTATTTTAAGCACAATCCTGTGCTCGCTTTGCCATCGATAGCCTACATACTTATGCAATAACCTGGGTTATGCATCCTGATGCTTGGATGAACAGAGGATCTTTCAAAGATTCAGACCTCATCTGCTCCCACTGAGTATTTAACCAGATTTGTGATCTTCTGCTAGACAAGCAATTAGGAGACCTGTCTGGAAATTTTGGAGAGGGAGGTAAAATTACTTCTATTATTCATCAAAAACTGACTGAAATCAAACTCTTTCAGGGAAATATATTGATTTTGATTATTACTTTGATTAGGTAAGCTTTATTAATGTCAGTGCAGAATTAATGATTCAAATGGGACACAGTTTCACCAAACTGGAATAGGAAAGGGGGTGTTAACAAGGTTATTCTTCCTCAGTATGAGTGTGTGCCAGTTGCAGGTGTGTAGTGTAAAGATTGTGATTCCAAATCTCCTGCAATCTAGGCAAATGTCCTTACAACCAAACACTTGGCTTGTTGTGCCTGTCTCTTTTCTACATTTCTCCTTTTGGAGCTGTTCCCTTCTGTATTGTAAATAAAAAATAGTGGGGAAATCAGCCATTCTACAGACTCAGATTTAGGACACTGTCTCCCCAAGAATTTCAAAGAGTTTATATGTGAGTTTTATATGTCAGCAAAACAGCAGGCATGTAAAAGAAGCCAACAACCATGCTGAAGTAGCTACTTGTCACTTAGAAACTGGTTAGAGTCATCTCAGGAATAAAACCAGAGGGAGAAATACATTCTGAAGTAGGAAACATACTTGGACTGAATCTCATGAACATGCCTTATCCAAGTCCCTTCCCCTTTGATCAGACACTTTGCAGTTACTATCTGCAATTGGAGATCAAAAGGTTCTGATCTCCTAAAGAACAGGGTTTTCCCACAAGGTATACATCAGTCCTGCCTAGGATATAAAATAGCAGGGAACAAAGATTGCAGACCAAATAGGGCAGCCTAGCCCTGGCCTTCAGACTCCCATCCTGAGCTATAAATACAAAAATAAAGGAAAACAACAAAATTAGTCAATGCCAGACTAATAGAAAAGAGCATACAAAATTTAGAGGATAAATTATCTGGGACCAAGTTCTCATCAGCTTTGTGTTGAGTGAACAGACTGACCTCTGTGGATTCATACCAGTGCCAAGAATCAGCTGCATACCAAATGATAGGGGTGAGAACTGCTGAAAAAATATGCAAAGAGAAAGAATACACAGATGTCTACAATTCGTAAAAGAAATTAGAATTGTTTATGAAGTAGTAATTTGGTTCCCAAGTGGATCATGATATGAAGCTGAAGGCAACAAGTGAGGTGAGGTGGTTTATTGGCTAATAAAATCACTGACAATAAAATCACTAAACTGCATTTATTAAAAATAGATTAATATCACATTTGGCAGAATAAGTGGCATAAAGATTCAAAGCAAAGTGGCATGGCAAGTCTAATCAAGTCAAACCAAGCACAGCAATGACACGAGTAGACAGCAAATGTCTTCCTCAGCAACTCGGTTGTGTAATTGACCAAGAAAATATGGAAGGCTATTGAAAAGGAATCTGGTGCAAGGAAATTATATAAGAGGAACAAAATCTAAAGACAAGAACTCCTAAAAGGTCCTTGGATATATTTATAAAGGGGTGTCATACACTCTGTTGATGTCTCCTCCACATATAGAATAATAAACTCCCTGGGGGAACATCCACACTTCTGAAAGGATATTGGGAAACAGCATTATCTTAAAGGCATATCTTGAAAAAAAGAGAAGGAGCCCAGGCTAACCAGCAATTTTCCAATAGCATAATCTCACATCCAAAGCTATCTTTTCATAAGAATAGTTTTCAACACAAAACTGCCTCTTTAAATGAGATTTCTCTCAAAACCAGACTGAACTATTTCAGTCATATCAAAACATTACAGTTTGATGATGCTCCAACAAGCTACCTGCATTTTGCAATAGAGTTTAATTGAAGACGTGCTCTGACCCAATTAATGTAAATACCATAATCCATTATCTTTTGTGGAATGGACCTTCTCCTGATTTCCATTTATGTTATTTTCTTTATCAGAGAAAAACTTAAGATCTGATTTAAATGAAAGCAATAGACAGCAACAGTGGAAAAAGGCCTCATGTGAAGTCCAAATTCAGAATACAACATTATTAATGGTGAAACTAACTAAGCATTGGAGCAGAATGCTTTACTAAAATATAGTGTACCATCATATGACCTTTGTAAGTGAACATTATGTGTTTTATTAAAAAGTATATTCCATTTCAGTCACAAAGTACCTGCCTCCAAGAAAAATAAGCTTCGCTGTTCAGGAGATCAAACCAGGTAATTACAATGGCTTAAATTCAATGAAATGTAATAGCAGAATATGTAGGTTGCCAGGGTATATGTGCTACCTGTGGATGGTTACAGTTCTTTGCTGGACTATTTTTGTATACTGGAGAGGATGAGACTTTCATCTGGGTGAAGAAATGAGTGATTTTGGTGCCGTGAGTGGAATATTGCTTCTGGGTTAACAAATAAGCAGGTACAAAAAAAATCTGGAAGGTTTGCTTTGAACCATACTCACTACAAAGTTCAGTGTTTGCTCTAAGACTTGTCCAGCATGTCACTATTGCAAAGCAGCTTAGAAATCCAGCAAAAGTGGTTTTGCAGCCAGAACAGCACCTTTTCCTTCTCACCCTGCAGATGTGCCAGGCATGTGTTGTCCCAGCTCTGTGGGCACTGTGAAGGGGTGGTTTGAAGTAGCACTTATTTGGCCAAAGTGCTCCCCCTTAAAGTAATTTCACTGTGATTTAAGGAGCATTTTGGGGAGGGTTATTACACTGTAAAAACCTGGAGAGACATGCAGACTTACAGGAGCAACAGAGGCTCTAGGAAACCCTTGTGTCATGGCTTGTAAGTACTTCAGGCACTACAATCCAGTTCTGGATTATCATAATAATAAACCTTTTGCCCTGGTACCTCTGCCACTAGAGACTCTTAGCTGTGAAATGGAGTGTGTGCTCTCGCCAGAACTGACAGAAGAAATGTGTTTCCACACAGAGTTTGCCAAGGATGTACTCTGTAACCAAGTATGTCACCTGGCTCTGCTGGGAAGGTGGCTAAATATTTCGCTTTCTAAAACAATGGACAAAAAAAATAAAGGGACATGGAGTGCAACCACCATCACAGTTTAAACTAGTAAGAAGGTAATGCAGAGTTTCTGGTGTAATCTCAGATCCTATTTGTATTCCCAGAAGCTTTTCAGTTGTGATCACATTAGCAATCTTGTGGGACACATCTTAATTTGGCACCAGCAATTCCCAGAAGTGAGGTCAGAAGTTAGGAAAGTTAACTCAAGTGGAAAGATGCTCACAGGTACTGACATCATATTCCCTGGTGGAATTCTTTCTGTGCTGCAGCCGGTCCTCTGCTGTCAGGGGGACACAGCTCACAGAGAACAGCTTTGAACCACCACACAGCAGAGTTCATGATGAAACTCCAGCCACAGGAATGCTGTCACTCCAGAGAAGTTAATAATCTCTCCAAAAGAGCAATCCCCTTGGTTTCTCTGTCTCTGAGTGACACATTTGTGCAGAAATTTCCTTCTACTCTCTACTTCTGTTTGCTTATATAGTTCAGGCACTACTGAGATTTTATACCTGCTTTATGCCAGAGTCCCATGGAGCTCAGACCTTCAGCCCTCAGACAGAAAGAGATGTGAGATTGATTTGATTGCTAGATACTCTGAGGTATCTAAGGAAATCTTTATGCATAGCAACACTGTACTTTTAGAAAAGCACCCAAGCAGTAAGTTTCCCAAATTTTTTGGGCAACCACTCTTTGCTAAACACCCGGCCTCCAAACAGCTGCTATGGATGCACAAATACCTCTCAGGAGTCCCACCAGCCCAGTCCTCGTGCACCTCATGGCTGAACTATACACACAAATGGACACCATCACATTTCCAGTGCATATGCCTGGGATGTTAAAGGATCCCCAATCTGCACAGGGCTCACAAAATCTTTCTAACAGGATCCCTCAGCTCAGGGAAGTCCTTCACCCAGCTGTTTTTTCTTGATGCTTCTCATGACACTGATGAATTGCTGCCTTCTCAACTCCACACTGCTTCCCTTGATAGCAGGGGGAATTTCAGCACGTTATCCCCAAGGTTCAGAGTTTAGCAAGGTTACTTTGATAGCCAAGTGTACCTGCCAAACACAGATACTTATTTGGAGATCCTAAAAGCTGTCTGGACCTTGCACTCAGGGAAGCAGAGAAGTGAAATTATTGAATCTGAAACAGGAGCTGGTAGGCATGGCCTGGGCCGAGCATGTTCATACCTGGCACTGCCCTGAAGGATCACAGAATCACAGAATGTCAGGGATTGGAAGGGACCTCGAAAGATCATCTAGTCCAATCCCCCCACCAGAGCAGGATCACCTAGATCAAGTTGCACAGGAACACGTCCAGGTAGGTTATGAATGTCTCCAGTGAAGGAGACTCCACAACCTCCCTGGGCAGCCTGTTCCAGTGTCTGTCACCCTCACTATGAAGAAGTTTCTTCTCATATTTATGTGGAACCTCCTATGTTCCAGCTTACACCCAGTGCCCCTTGTCCTATCATTGGATGCCACAGAGAAGAGCCTGGCTCCAGCCTCCAGCCTCGATGGCTGGGCAGACAGACCTGGGAGGACAGTATTAGTCCTTAACTCACTTCTGGTAAATATCCCTGAATTTAAAGGCAATCACTTCATTTACCCGCACAGCCAAAGCCTCAACTGGAACTCAGACTGCGTTTAGGAAGAAAAGAATGTCAAAATGTCATTTTATAAGCTACTGACAAAAAAAGAAGAGGAGTCTCACGCTGCTGGTCAATGATGCAGAAAAAGCAGGGGGTTTGTAAAGAAATGCATAGGCAATGAGTGGTGTGAGACAGAGCCATCCATCATCATTTTGTCTTTTTATCATTTTGTCTTTTGGGGTTGGGGGTTTTTATTGCCTGACTGGCATCTGCATAAGAGCTGGACTGCTCTTATTACCAAAGGAGATTTAAATAATAAATATGATTAATTAACAGTATCAACATCAATCACATATTTGCATTACTGGAAATGCTAATGGCTATAAGAATAACCTTAAGATACTGGAGCAGTAAAAGTTACAGCATTTCTTAGCTGTCCAGAGGAAAAGGTGAAATGAAATGGACCTACAGTGCCTGCCAGGTCTGCTTCTGACATCAAGTCACCTTTTTCCAGATGAAGAATTGCAAGATTAAGCTCCTAACAGTTAGCAGATCTATTAAAAAAAATATTTCATAGAAGAGTTTAAAGACTCAGGAATATTCTGAGGTCTATCCTCCCACTCAGGGGCTTGGTTAGAATAAAAAGATTACCAAGCAAAGCAGCAAATTCTGCACCTCAGTGTTCTTAAAACATGGATAAATCCCTACTTCTGAGAGATCTGTTCTAGCTCAAACAGAGGCTGGGATGCAATATGCAAGGCAGGAATTACTGGGAGGAACTCTGGCCCATATTAGGCAGCAGCTGAGAATGGACTATTATAAACAGCCTCTCCTGGATTTAAGTTATGGCTTTCTGGTGCAGTGAAGTACAAACTTCATATCCCTGAGCATGTGAGGACTCTCAAGGGATGCAGCCCCTGGGAGGACACACAGGATCTGACCCTTTACCCTGCTCTCTGGTGTTCTGCTTGATCCACAGCTCCAGCCCACAACCAGGGAAGCATTAAATAAACTTCCTCAGCAGTGCTGATTTCACACACCATCCTGGCTATCACTCCCATTTGTGGCTCTGGGCAACAGAAAAAGCCCTGAAGAAGAATGAAATGCTGGTATTTCTTTCAATTGCAACCTCCCTTGAGGGCATCTGCTTTGAACCTTAATGTCTCAGAAGCTAATGTGAGAAACACAGAGAGGATGGGCACTGAACTCTGGGTCTAAAACAAAGGGATGATATAAGCAGACTCTGTGGTGGATGAGGTGGTGAACCAAAGCTATAGGTGAATACAAAAAGCTACTTAGGAAAGAAGAAGGGGAGACTTGCATTACACACCAGGAAGAGGGAGAAGGGAGATGTGTTTGATATTAGGATAAGCTAATTCCCCGGGAAGAGCACCTGGTACATCATCAGCACACAGGCTCAAGCTTTGGAGCAGGCTGGATCTCATCAGTGCTCCCCACTCTCATCTGTGCCTCGAGCATCTGCTTTGGAGCTTGTCTGTAATGTGGTAAATCCCTCAAGTTCTGCCTAAGAGGATGCAGGCACCTCTCTGGAGACCACAGGACGCACAGATGTGCATATTAACAGTGACACTGGGGGTGTGAGCAATGCACACACTTACTTCTCAGGTCATTACCACTTGCATCCTGTGCCTCACCCTCTTGGAGCACCTCTTATCACATTTGGCTATAGTTTATCAGCAGTGTGTCCTTGCAGCAAAAAAGACCAACCAAGTTAAGGGAAGTCATCCTTCCCCTCTGTGCAGTGCCTGCGAGACTGTGTCTGTTTTGGACTCTAGTCCTTCAGAGTTCCCTTTCAACCCAAATTATTCAACGATTACAAAGGTACCACTACACATTTTTTTTTAAGATTTTAAGATGGGCAAGCAAGAGGAGCAATTTGTAGGGATAAGAGCAAATAGATGGAGGAGTAAAGAGGTCTCATGCTTTTTGCAAGTCCAGAAAACATGCTAAGCTAAAAGTTTAGACCAGAAGCTGCAGAAATCTTTCCATTCCTGGATCAAACTCACTCCTCCTGAGACATAAGCAGGGGCACTGAGTGCAAGTTACAGTTCGGTTTAGGTGTTGCCTTGAACAGATGACATTTCAAGAAGCTTGACTTTGTCTAAGATATTTTTAAATCAGATGCTAGACAGAATTACTTAAGAATAGTCACAAAGCAAATGTCCATGAGATTTGATACAAGATGGAAAATAAGACAGTGAAGTCCTGTGTTGTACTTCTTGGCTCATAGGCTTGGGCTGTGATGGAAAAAGGGTGATAAAACCAGCATGTCAAGTAGAATAAAACCTACCAGGAGCCATAATCCATGCAGATGTTGAGTGCATAGTTGGGTCTTGGCACATATCAGTGGGTTTGACTTAAATTAGGCATTTATGAAGATACTTGGTGGGACTAGAGCTGTCAGATACTCAAGTTCACTGCCTGGACTACATCTGATCCCTCCATGAAGGAGTCTGAGTGCACACTGAGGCTTTTCACTCATGGTGCCTGGCTGGTGCCTACAAGGGGTTCCTGGACCACCAGCTCATCCTGAGGAAAAGGCCTGGACCTGCACTTTGTAACATGGATACAGGCTGCCCAGTAACATTCACTTCCCAAAATATCCACAGGAACGAGGCAAGACCTGGGAACACAACTGGGAAGAAGAGTCAAAAGAAAATGTGAAGAGTAACACAGTCTGTACAAGACTCTTCCCTCACCCAGGGCAGTTTTATACAGCTAACAGAGCTGTGCCTTGGCATTAAATGCCTGGTGTGGATAATATTTTCATACTGGCTGGGAAAAGGCATCTTTGCTAATCTACTCAAAAACCACACCACAGCTCAGTCTGCATTTCCATTCACTTAGCCCTGTCCAACATTAATAGCTTCTTTTTTTGGATCCAGACTTCAGGAATATTTTTAAATGGTAGAAATGACAATCTCTAACAAAATCTTTCTTTCTTAACAGTGATGTTCCTTCTTCAAAAGCAAGCTCAGCTAAAACTTTCTTACTTCAGGTAATCCAGGCAAAAATACAGAGACAAAACCTCAGAGGAAATTCTAGTTAAAAAAAGGAAATCACATATCAGGAAAATCAATTTCAAGAAGACTTTCACATGCAAAGCTTCTTATACAGAAAACTGCTAGCTAGCAAAATTATTTCATTTATTTATCCCAAGTGGAGCTTTCTCCTATGAGGAGTTTGAGCTAGAGAGAAGGTGACTGCATGAAAGGGTAGAACTGGGAATTCCTGATTCCTCTAAAGCACACTGATAAAAAGCAACACCCAGTACTGAGCAGTGATTTTTTAAAATTTTATTTATTCTGAATCATGGAAATGTTGGGAACTCCCAAGTGTTCCCACCTTACCTTGGGAGGAAATTAGGGCTCCATGGTTTTTGCTTGGGCAAAGAAAAGAGAATGTGACTAATTGCAAGAAGGATGATGAGCCAGGCTCTGGCAAGCTGAGGGACAGGCACTGCTCTGCCAGCTCAGATTGAAGAGTTAATCCTGTCTCTTCTGTCATCTCTAATCACTTTGAGGATAGAGGTGCCAGACCCTTCCCCTCTTGGAGGAGATGTTCCACTTTTTAATCAAACTTTGGGCAGAAGAGACAGACAGGTTGATCCTCTGGGCCAGTTAGGGCATTCACCTGCAAAGCAGTAAACGTGTGCTCCAGTGCCTGCTAAGTACATCATGGCCAGTTGGACAGCAGAAGAACTGGAGTTCACCACTTTCTGCAGGGTGAGCTACTGCAGCTGGTCACAGTGCTGTGTCTCCATGAGGATGCTGAGCCAAGGCTCTTAATTCTGGTTTTGTTCAGGGGGGAATCTGGGCAGCCACAGCAAGACCTTATATTACTCATATAGGTAGAGTATGTTCCTTAACAGAATCATCTTCTGCATAGGCCCCAGATGTAGGGCAAGCTATGATATTCACATTGCATCTTCTGGCAAAAACTGTGCTATATATTGGGGCCAATACAGTTGCTACTGCTTGTTTTTAGTGCAACTAAGAACAGGCTAAAAATAGAAACCAGTCAAAGAACCAAAACTCAACAGCAGCCTGCATCACTGCTGTATATCTTCAAACCATAGCAATATGAGATGATAAATAAAAAAAGAGAGAGAAAACCTCCAGGCCATAAAAACAAAGAAAAAGAATAAGTTTCTAAGGGGAAGAAATCTCTCAAAGGTTGCAATTTTAAATGAAAAACAACATGATGCTAAGATTAGCATTTTATTCATTCCAAGACGCAGAGAAATACCCCAAGTATGTAACAAAAAAATATTGTGGCATGTAAAATCTTCCCCCTAAAGAAACATACAGGATTGCTTAGAGACTTGTACCACCTTACAGCTTGTGGACCAAAGATCCCCCACCCCAAAACCAGTATCAAACTCCCAGTTTGTTTGAAGATCTTTCCCAGATTTAGGAGGCTGTTTGGTTAAGCCTAGGGTGGTGATGATCCCATATATCTCTCCTCATAAGCAGTTTAAGTAGGGAATTATCCTTATTGTCAAAATCACACTCTTTGTTTCCAGCACAACTTTGTCTGAATTCCTCTTTCACTTCTTTGTTCACAACCTGTCTTTGCTAATTTGAAGATCATTCCCCCAGTCTGAGGTCACCTGCCTACAGAGCTGGTAAACTAAATTAACCTTCAAGCTCAGTCTCTCCAGGGCACAATCCCAGGTCTGAAGCCATTTCTGTAGCCCTTTTCCAAGCTTTCTTATCTTAGATTTCAGGATGGCCACCAGAACTGAACATGTTATTCCAGCAATGGCCGTGCTCATGTCACTTCTCCTCACCTCCTAACCAACACCACCTGGTCTGTGATACCTGAGGGTCACACTTGCCCTCATGCCTCACCTGTGTCTCCACAGCCACCTCTCTGGAGTACCTGTCTCCACACACGCAGTTGCTTGTTCCTGTCCTAAGGCCACCCTGTCCCACTTCTACCTCCTCAGGGTGGCTGCCCAGCCCCCTGGACAGGCGCATGGTGAACTGGGCTGAGCAAACAATGAGATGAGATAAAGACCACGGAAGGTAAGACTCCAGCTTTTGGCAGCAACATAGGCTTTGATCAGTTTATGGGTGCTTTCAGAGCCTTTCAGTGCCTCACCACAAACCCACACCTCTTCTCCGAACAGAGGCAAACCCAAAACACCAACAGGTACTTTGTGCTATGCAGACCACTTAAATCTAGTGAGGAGGAGTGTTCAGGCAATGGGAACATGCCAGCTAGGGAGCAGAGCAGACAGCTGCCTCTTGAAATAAGGTCCTCAGTGACTTAGGATGGGCAAGAGTGGTGTTGGAGAATTCCCTGTAGAGCTGCTGAGCAAGTCTTTGGATGGGATTAAAAGGAAGCCTGGGCTACACAGACTATCTAAATCTTGATTCCCAGACTATTGTCCTGTTGCTCATTGGAAAAATAATGAATATTTTGTCTGTTCAGTGATATTTGCACTCTCTGAGGATGAGTGTGAATATCTGCTCCCTCTTCCACCCTTGCTGTTTATCACATTCAGGGGTTGCTGCCCCAGCCAGAACAAACTGATTATTTTTCTCCCTTTTTATGTTAACCTAACTGCTTAAAATAATGAGAACTTATTAATTCACCAAATATTTATCTAACAATGAGAGGGCAAGAGGGGAGTTGTTTTCACTTGCAGTCGTGACTGTGGACACCATCCATGGTGCCACGAGCAGAATCCTTATTGTCTTCACCCCTGCATGGAAAAGGGAAGCCTTGCTGCACGGGGCAGCTCTCTTTGATCTGCAATATGAATGCTAAATTTAAATGTCATTAAAATTACATCATGGAGCCTGAAGCTTTCTAAACAAAGCTGGTTAGATTGCATCCCAGAAGAAGTTACTGCTGAAGGATAGAGTTTACTTATTTACCTTCTTTTAATAGCATTATGCACTTAACTCTTCAGAAAGAGTTTTAGGAGAGATAAAGACCCTGATCACAAGTCTCAATTTATAATAATAAATTTTCTTCTGCATTTTACATCTACATTAAGAATGCGACATTTCTTGTGTTAAAGCTGAGGAGGGCAGATTTTATGCCACTTCAGGCAATTTAAATACAAAATACAAGCAGTTGTGTTCTGTGAGGTTTATCAAGTCCTGTAAATTAAAATTCCTTCTTAATTCCCACAGCTATTACTAGGCTGCTACATGATAACAAAAAATCTTTTGTGGCTAGAAATAGATCGATACAATTTCCATTGTCCAGGCTGAAACAAATGCAAAAGCAGGATTAGTGGTAAAAATCAGTGGAAGTCTGTAGCACATTAAAAAGCCTCCCTGGGTGAATTAGACAAAAGCAAAAATATTAAGACCTTTCTTGCAACTCTTTCCTCAAGAACTTCAGTAATTCTAGAGAAAGTGGGAATCCAGCCTGGCTGATCATTGTCTCAGCTTTGTGGAAGCAGCAGCACTGCCTCCCTGCCTCACCTCTCACTTTTATGATTTTACCTGTCTCAGCTTTAGCATCAAATGAAATACAGGAGGGGATTTTTTGTCTAAATTGCTTAAGAGCAAAACTCTCAGTCTTCAACGTACCAGCTGTACCCACGACACCAAGCTGGTGGCTTTTGAAAGCCATGGAGAGCACGTCTCCGTTTTTTATAATGGGATTTTCAGTCCTATAGACTCTTTGATAACAGCTCAATGTCTCAGAAGAAAGCAGCTTGCTCAGTTTGCCAGTGACCACTTCTAAGGCCTCTATTTGGCTTATAAACGGAATTAGTGAGATTTCCAAATGTCAGCACAGATTCACCACCAGAAGTTCACATCTCTCATTGGTAACTCTGTGTGCATGAGATAAAAGGGAAGCAAAATTGAAACTCAAAGGACAGTTATCCCCACAGATGCCACAACACTGAGGAATGCAACATGAATGCACCTCTCTACATCCACTGGCTTGCTTTCAAGATACCAATAAATATATATTTATGTGATACCATGCCTGTATGTGACATAGTGAAATTATAGCAGCCTTTTCCTTGATTTCTTATGCTCCCTTACCTGGGGTTGCATCTTCTTAAATATCTAACACCAAGCACAAAGAAACCTCAAAGTGTTTCTAAAAGAACTTCTTTATCAACCCTGTGCAGTACTAGCACTATCCTATTGACAGGGCATCCATATCAAGGTATTAAAAAAGATAAGGAAAATCAGCATGTTTCTTAAACACGCCTTCTCCAGTGTCACTAAGCCAAACACAACCAATAAACCACATCACTGTAGGACTGAGAAATGCAAAATATATTGAACAAACAAGGGATCAATGGAGTGAAAGGACAAGGTGTTGCTCAATAGATCACTGAAATCCCAATGTGCCAATGGGAGGCACTGGATTAGGTGTAGGTTGTAAATATGAGTTTAAGGACAGAAGTAATCTCATTTTGTTCCCTGAACTAGAAAGGTATGTGTCTGACTTCAAATGTGAAATCTTATCTAAGATACTTTATTAAAGATATACTATGATCCTAATTATAAATTCCCAAGGCTCTACTGGGGCAAATTTACAAAGGTTTATGTGCAAGCCTAATGCTGGGGGATGAGAACATGATGCTCTTCAATATGCAAAGAAAAGTTGATCAGAGCACTATGATCAGACAAATTCATTAGTACCAAAGATGAAAAACCTATGGAGCTTGCAGCCAGCAGATCTTACAGAGATGTCTCAAGAAAAATCCCATTTTATGACTACCTTACACGCTGCAGCAGACAGCTTATTGCTGAAGTTGATCAAAACATTTTCAACAGAAATTGAGAGAATGATAATTTCTTGGGGGTTTTTGTTTAGTTTGGGGGTTTTACTTTCCACAAGAAGCGGAATTTTGCTTTTCTTGAGAAATTTCAAACAGACGAAATGGAAAACCAAAGCACTTGGATTCTGAAAAGTTCTCAGATTTCAGCCAAAAAAATGACATGTGACTGGCATGATGTTGAAATGCCACATGCTATCTTCATCTCTGTGGTCTGAATTTCCTATGGGAAGCATGGAGACAGAATTCAGGAGTCTCAGCAGGATGCATTGGAAGGAGGAGGGGTCAGGAAGCCTCAGGAGAGACTGGATGCACAAGGTGTTGAACTAGAGCTCCCACGTTGTGTTTCAGCAGCATTTTTAACCAGACCAGGAGGAAGAAGTGAGGGTGCATTTGCTTTTTTTGGACAGGAAGAAACAAATAGCCTAAAAATTGACAGTTTCTAGTTTTATTGTCTGAAAAGTCAAAAATCTTCCATAGGAAAGCCTCCCACCCCCTCTCTGATCCCTGACCACATTTGTCTGACCAGGTTTTCTGGGTACTGGCATGCTGGTGCAGTGTTTCTTTTTAGGGAAAAAGAAGAGACTTTAGTCTGTCATATCTGAGGGAACTGGGTTAGAGACAAGAGACAGATGACAAGGGTGGTTGGGCATGGTGTTGGCAGGGTGTCAAGGGGAGCTAAGAGGGGGTGGGAGCCATCTGCCTGAAGAAGGAGGTTGCCGAGATGAAGGTAAAGGGGGTGGCAGAAGGAGAACAAGTTTGTACTGCGTTTCAGAAATACTTTTGGTTTAAGTTTGAGAGTAGGGTAAATGTAGACCCATCTGCAATCCACACATAGGGAAGTTACTAATCATGCTCAGTATGAGCCTATTTTCATTGAGCAAAAGGTGGGTGAACTCACAGTCAGGAAGCTGACATTTGCCTTGCCTCATAAGGGTATGGCAACATTGAATTAACCTGCAGGGAAGTGACTTTCAGCTACAAAAAAAGCTTAAAGTGGATGACTCATGTTCCTTCTAGGTATACATGCCAGAATCTGAATGGCAACCAAAGATTCCTTCCTAGGTTTAAGTTACCCTTTCCCTGCATGCATCATTCATCCCAGGATAAGTGGCTTCAGAGGAAAAAGTAGCTTCAGGTGTGTCTGTGTCTATAACCTTAAATGGGAAGGCTGGGAGAAATCAGATCTTTGCAAGTTTTCTGGCCTTACAGACTAGTGGGTATAGTCATGAAAAAAATGCACATTTCTAGTTCACACCAGCCTAGGTAAATGCTAAGCAAGGACCTCCAGCTAGGAAGCACTGAGAGAATACCAGCTATAACACAAGCTTGAGGAAAGCAGAGCTATAGACCATGTGGGAACAAGAGCAGAATGAAGAAGAAACCAGATTCACAGAAATAATTGATAAGGAAAGAGGTATTTTCTATGACTGTCCTAAATATTCAACTGATTATTAGTGTTCTAATATAAAACTGAGAAATTAGTTCAGGCAAAACAACAAAACATTGAGGAGCTGCAGGACACTCAGCACTATCCAAAAATGACAACTCTTGGTCAGTAGTTTAGTAGTACTGGGAGATGAACCCATGTGAACCAGAGATCTTGAGTGGGTTTGTAATGGCCTTACCTACCTGGTGAAAACAAAACAAAACGAAACAAAAAACCTCACTCAAAAATGTCACATTTTATATGAACTTGAAGCAGAACACTCCTTACAGAAAGAATAATTGAAAATCACCAGGAAAGCTAGAAAGGTAGAAGACAAATAAAGAGGGGCTGATCAGCTACCTTCCCTCTACATCTTGGCAGAGCTGGTTCCAGCCTTCAGGATTTCCTTTGGCCACCTCAAGAACTTTCTCAGTCCTCTGAATGCCCTCTAATGCTAAAGGAGATTTTGTCTCCATCTTCTGTGAGGTCTATCTCACGCCCATGCTCTTCTCAGAGCTTTTACTGTAATGCTTACATTGTCTTTCTCCTCTTATTACCTGCACCCTGGAAATGTTCCTCTTTGACCAGGCTCCACTGTCCTCCAGGTGCAAAGCTCTCTAGAGCTGCCACTCCAGGAAATTATTCAGATGGACATAACATACAGATCAAAACCAATCCTGTCAGACACTGCCCCTTGTGTACTTGAGGCTACGGCTGCCTATAAATTAGCAATTTTTGGCCTCCCCTCTTTCCACACCAAAAACTCCAGGCAGAAATATGTGTTCATGAGCCATGAAATGCTTACAGACACATCTAGTGTCCAGGCACTTCACAAAGCCTCTAAGACTGGAGCTGTTCTGGAAGTCATGTTACTTATCTTCATGGATAAAGAACACTGATCTCAAGCTGCCCAGGGAAGCTGTGGATGCTCCATCCCTGGAGATGTTCAAGGCCATGTTGGATGGGGACTTGAGCAACCTGGTCTAGCAGGAGGTGCCCCTGCCATGGCAGGGGAGTTGGAACTAGATGATGTCTGAGGTCCCTTCCAACCCAAACTATTCTATAATTCTGATAAAGACAGGTCTTTGGAGAAATTTCCTGAATTGAAATGTAGCCATAGAAATACAGATTTACTTATTTATGTGCCTCTGTAGAAATGGATGGGGAGGATGGCAAAGGTTGAGGTTCAATATTCTGAGTCTGTTGTTTCACAGGCAAGCTCTTCACACATCAGAGGTCTCTGATGCAGTCAGGGTATCAACCTGGAGAGCTGTCTCCTGCAGTGCAACCAGTCAAAGAACCATAGAATCATTTAAGTTGGAAAGACCTTTAGGATCAAGTCCAGCCTTCATCCCAACATCTCCCTGACCACTAGACCATGTCCCAAAGCACCTCATCTACTCGTCCTAACTACTGGTAGTGGAGTTTCAGTCCCTCCTCCCCTTTCCACCTCTCTGAGGAAAAAATAAACAACTCACCTCTGTGATAAACTGTAGCTGTGAAAACATTGTTTCATCAACATGTTCAAAATTAACTATATTTGTGAACTTGAGATCAGCATAACACTTAAGTATATAATGAAATCCTACTGAGGTCAAACTACTTGGTACAGCCTGCTCTGCTGCATTGTCTGAAGTATTTGCATTAAATGAAGGGTGACAAGCTTGCATATATGGTAGCTCATTTCCCCTATTTCTGACATACATAAAACTCCTCCCCATTCAGAATTCAGGATTGATTCTTTTAAACAGCTCTGCCTGTATCACTGTCAGTTCAAGAGAAAGACCAAGCAAGAAAGGTACAGGTGGCAGATGAACAAAATCCCTTCTTCACAGCAGTGATTTTCATATAGTATAAGTTCAAATGTTTGGATTTATTTTCTTATATGTTAAACTGAATAACAAACATTTGGGTTATCCCAGTATTAAAAGAATAAACCCGGTTCTACTTTTATCAGAATCTGAAAACACTGAAGTGGGGAAATAACTGGAAATCTCATCAAATCCCCCAAAATACAAAATAAATCTAAGATAAAATCCATGAAAAACTCTCTTTGCTTTGCCAAGCACTCAGTGATTCCAGGACACCTGCTGGATAAACTGGTGTTGGATGGGAGGTCTGTGTGGAAAAGAGAAGCTAATTCCTGTCATGAAGGCAGATGCAAAACTTCATTATGGGGATGAATCCAATTACCCAGCACATAACCAACCCTCCTGCAGTTGGGCTGAGTGGAAAGTGAGAGCATCCATGTCTGATGTCCTGAAAATGTTTTGGCATGCTATAGCACAGTGGCCTGTTCCAAGAACCACCAGTAAAGCCACTGAAAGCAAGAGATGTCTGAGGATCCCAGGCATGCCTGGGTCTCCTGCTTGCCCATGGGACCACCCTACCTCCTTGATTGGGCTGTTAATTGTTCAATACATGAGTCCCAGGGGATACGAGGACACATCTGTGAGTGATGTGAGTGCTCCAGAAATGGAAATGTGTTCAGGTAAATCATTTGCTCAACACTTGCAGAAATAAACACTTCCTCTCGCATAAAGGGAACTAATTAAAGAGGAAAAGATGAAATTTGTCAGGTAATTTGTTCGCAATGACTAGTTCAACTAACTCTAAACAATTCCATTATTTAGTCTTCCTGTGTCCTACTAATCTGAACCTCTTTCTCCCACCTCCCAAGCAACCCCGCTCAAAAAAGCAGAGGAATGATTAATATTTTAGCATGAGAGAGCCTGACCTTGTACTCCATTAAGCAGAGTGTTTCCATAGTTTCCATGTAATTTGTCATGGATGAGTTCACCTGTGTACCAGACAAATTCTTTATATCACCAGACTTGCATGGAAAATAAAATCTGAATTGCTGATGTTTAATGAAAATATAATACTCAAAGTGAAACTTTAAAAACCAAACATTCACATTGTCTGTAGAAGGCCAAATCCCACCATATACTTAGGTCTGTGTCTGGGAACTTGTAGGGCTTTTCATCAACTGAGCAGATACTGCAGCATCCTTAGCACTTCTGATGAGGTGAATAAATGAGGAACACCTTAGGACAAAGCCCAGATCCACTGCAATCAACAGGATTTGGGTCATTGCTTTCAAAGGATCTTAAGGCTTCACAGCAACTTGCTAGAATTAAATTTCAGACCTTTAATTAAAGGCTTAGTACCAGAGGTCTCATTGCTGAGGACAGACATTAAAGGTTGTCTCTTGCCTAAGGATTTACAATCCTTGTTTGCTGTTTTCTGCTGCAGCAAAGGCAAAATCTCTCCTGAAAATGCCAGGAGAGCACACACGGACAGCTCAGCACGGTCCAGCATCCCATCCTACGGAGATATCAGATGGCTGAGGCAAACCAACGGAGGAACGGAGTGAAAGAAAGGGCAGCAGCAAGGTGGGTTTGCTCGAGTGCTTGCTATGGGTGGGTTTGCTTTGGTAACAGGGCTGACTGACCTGACAAACTGGTACATGGCACTTGCCAGCATCAGCAGGCAACGAGTGATCCAGACATGTAGCAAGAGAATTACAGCGTGGTTTTGGGATGAGGGGTTTTTTCCCCCTCAGCTATGTGCAAATGAGAGGGACTGGCAAAAGGAATAAAAGGTTAACACAAAAACCTTTCAAGAATCAATGCAGTTTCCTGAAAAGGTTTTTTCTAAATCAGCCAAAGGATTTAGCTGTGATAAAGAAGATAAATGCTTTGATTTAAAACAAAACATCTCTTTCTGGATGCCATAGTCCACACAAATTGGAATGTTAGGGTTCTCTCGCTTAAATCTGCTGAAGGAGAATATTTAATGCTGAAATACAACTAAATACCAACACAGGCAGAAAAAAAGCTTCTGTGCAATCAGTTTTACGTATCCAGGTGTGTTATCACCTCTGAGTGTAAAACACATGAATGATATTGCTTGAACAATCTCTCAGAAAGTATCAAGGAGCACTGAGCCCACGTGAGCTCCCAAATTTAGGAGTTTCAAAGAAACTATTGAATCCTTTTTACAAAGGTAACAGAAGAATTGCTTGTACCACCCTTTCTCAGTGTTCTGGTGGCTGATTTAAAAGATAAAAAATATGCTGCAGTCTTCAAACTCACCTCAAGCTAGATGCAAATGTCACTAAAACTAGTAGAGCTAAGAGAATAGGGGGGATTTCTACATTAGGAGAGCTCCTCAGGCAATGTAAAACATCTTCATTCCATTGATTGCAAAAGGGCAACATCAACTTAATCAGACAAGGATTGGTACAAGGAATAATGCTGCAGGATCCCCAGGTAGGTGCTTAGTTGGAATTGCCCAACCAGGGAGTCAATACCATTTGGAAAAGTGATAAACAAAAATTGCTATTGCTTTTCAGGGAAGAACAGGTGTGACAGCTTTCTTCTCCCAAATCTGTTCATCTGCAGGGACGAGCAGTAGCTAATTTTCTGCTGCCCTTGAAAAATCAGCTCTTCCTGGCAAAAGCCACTGAAACATAGATGTTTATTGACACTCTTGAAAATGAACAAACAAAACCTCCAAAACCCCAAACCCTCACAGAATTATCTGTAAAGAGCTAACTATACAAAGTTGTATTAACGTGAAGAAAATCTCCCCGCCTGCAAACTGTAAAATTCTGTCACCAGTTTTGATGTGATAAAGTTACACTGGTGAAATAAATCTGCAGTGTGAGCATGAGCATGTGTGCACCTCTCTAATTTTATTGTGGTTTTAGGTACTGCACACCATGGTGGGGAAATGATTGATATCAGTAATGGTAACTCAATTCTATACCAGCATAGACTTGTCAATCTTCTTATACTCTCAAAAAAACCCTGAATAATGTTCTATTGATGTTCTGTAGAGCTTCTACTTTCTGATGTTATGTATTATTGCTGCAGCTTCTTCCAAAATTGTAGAGATTTTTATTGTTTACAAAGTGAATTATGCTTTCATATCTTTTTCCTTACTGTTTTCTCAATTGCTTAGCAACAAGTCTCCACATAGAAAAAAAAAAAAGCAGAGCACTCTCTCTTTCATGTCATACATCAGCAGCATCTCTGGTACAACAGTGACCTCAGAGAGCTTAACACCCGGGGTGCATTTGGTCCATTTTGTTAATACTGATGTTCTGTAAAGACTCCATACAAGTTAATATTTAAATATTCCCTTTCTGAATCCGTAACTGTTCTTGTCCTGCTTTATAAACATTATCTGACATGTTCGACATTTTAAAAACTGCTACTTATTCCAGTTTTTGCTTCTCACTCAGAAATCAGCCCAATGTCAGAATTTCACTTCAGGCTTATGCTAGGTTGAAAAAACCTGTGGTTACTGATCCAATAATTCGTAACACTGGAAACAGATTTGTGTAGCTGTAACCAACATATAGTATTTACAGAATTAGTGCTACTGTTGTTATTTTAGACTCAAACTGCCACAGTGATGCCCACCACGTAAGAAATCTTTATTTGTACCTTGAAAGCTACATCTCCCTTCTTTGGCTTAGAGTGAGCCCAGTGTCCTAAACTGACTATTGTTATATGGTAGATGGAAGACCAATAGGTATGAAACTCTTTTATGTAGGTATTCCATGCTCCCAGAAGTATTTCAATGGGAGAAGACAGAGTGGGTGATGATGCTGTGCAAGAAGCACAGGGAGCAATCAGAGAAAATATCCCAATAACATATGAAAATAATTTACATCTCAAAACAACACAAAGGGTCAAACTGGAACATCAGGGAGGTGCCAGCCTTGCATTACCAAGGGAAAAGCACTGCATTACCTGATATTATAGTCTATTTTTAATTTTAATGAACATCAAGCTGCTATATTCAACAAAATGCATTCCTAAATGGGAAGGTTAAATAGTTTTACAGACTTATATTGGTTTTAGAGTGCACTGAGTCAGATGACTTCCAATAGAGGCTAGTGAAGCTCAATCAATCTTTAATATAATTCAGAAGATACGCAACAAATACACAATGTGTGCACACAGGCCAGAACACCCATGCATTGGTTTAATGAGTTTGCTAGTGGCTGAAAATTATAACAGTAGCCTGCTAAGATATTTTGGATTAGCGGAGGGCTTCTGCCATTCAAGTGACAAAGATCCTAAGTTTCCATGCTGAAATCCCCTGCCCCTGCTGTCCTGACTCCTCAGTGTCTATGTGCAACACTGCTTCAGGACACTCCCATACACTAAATAAAATATTAAATGGAGTTTCTCTGTTGTAGAGAAATTAAGACATTTCATTGAAAACCTAAGTCAAAAGCAGGACAGCTCCTAGAATGTAATGTATGTTACTAAGGAGCTCACATTTCCAGTTTATAAAGCTCTTTTATTTAGGATTTGGCTGACAGGTATCCCATCCCTGCTAAATTAATATGGTGGTGCCTTTCTAGCCATTGATAGACAGGATTTAAATGGCTTTTGGGAGTGAGGACATTTTCCAGTTAAGCGGTTCCGGGCTCCCTTTGTCCCTTTCCACAGCTCACATTTTACATTTCCAGGTGCATTTAATTTGTTCATGCAAAGTAGAACTTGCCAAGAAAAAGGGAATGCCCAACTATGCTAGTGGAGTTGGGCATTCTTACAGGGAGGTCTGAATATTGTATGTGGAGGATGGATACTGGAGATCTAGAATTATAAAGTTCTCTAAACCAAAGGAAGGTTTTCAGATCCCTTGAGGCTTATTTTAAAAAGTAGAACCCATATTTCTTTACTTTGAAATCTGAAGCAATCTCCTTGGAACCTACTCAATGCACTTAGTGTTTTCAGAGCACAGTGCATGCTCTGTGCCTCAGTGTTAAAGGTCTGTGATCAATAATTGTGAGGGGTTCTTCTAAACGC
>VYZX01017002.1:0-243156 GCA_013401335.1 Brachypteracias leptosomus | reverse complement strand
TTCACAAACTGTTATTTATTTTACTGTTGGCAAGACAATAGATCATACACCCAGTTTTTATTGCATATGTAAATATGACTGTGTGAGATAATTTGGAGATTCAAAGCACAACAGCAAATAATTATGATGATAAAATAATGTTGGGAAAGGAATTTATCAAAGCTAGTTTATTGTTGAAATTATCAGAAAGCAATTTGAATTTGGACGAAAGCAATAGTGGTCTAAATGTTTATGCTAATAGTTATGCCCTGATTTTATTGCCATTCATGAAAATGGCAAAGTTTCCACAGAGAGCTACTGGAAGCAGAACTAAACCTGACCTTAGGTTCTAAAAACATGGACCTCCCCACATACAGAAGATTACATGCTAAAATAGAAAGGTTGGTTTTGTTTTGGGTTCCCCTCCCCCAGCCCCACAAGAAGAACAGGGGGTGATTTTAATTAACTAGATGAAAATCTGAAATTTTCCTTTCCCTTCTCACAGAGGTAAAAACAAACATCCCTAACATCTTTGAGTTGAATGCTGTTAAAGGCTAACATGTGGCAAATCAACACTGTACAAGTTATAAATGATCTTATTTTTCACTTTCAGAAAAGCCATTATGAAGCTTAGCATGATATTAGCCCATGGAAGGACACTTTCAGTTTAGAGCAATCACCAGGTTCAGTCTGCAGACCAAGGTGGTCAACTGCCTTTCATCCAGATCAGCTGGGAGATGAGCTGGAGCAGCAGAACCCATGATGCCAGGCAGAAGAGGATGTTGTGATGTAAAGGGGACATGACAATTTCAGTAAGTCGCATGTAGAGGATGACAGGAGGAATTTTCCATAGCACAGCAACCGAGAGGAAAAGCTAAAGAGTCACTGTGTGGACTGACAAGGAGGAGTGGCACTTCTGAAATGCAAGGGAGACAGGAGAAGAATAGTACTTCACCTGTGATGATGTAAGACCCGGATGAAAGATGCACAATCCCAAATTCTCTATTTTAAACACCACTGACACACTCTCCAGGAAGCATGAGACAGTCTAGGTGTTAAAACCTCAGTGTGGCTGAATCAACCCTGTCCCTAAACAGGGATCAGCTGTGCCACCAGAAAAAGGCAGTGTTCCTGCAAAGATTGCAGGAGCCCTTTCCTATTTCACTCTAGCTGGGCATCTGAACACCAACACCTATTAGTGTATGCCAAAGAAAACCAACCTAGTCTGCTGATCAAAGCTTAAAGTGGCTTGAGCTCAATTTAAATATCACCTTCATATTTTTAGAAGCCAATGAGTGCTACCAAAAGGATCAGAAGAGGCCAGAGCAGAATTAGTTACTGATTATTAAACTAGAGAGAACACTCAATACATTTCAGTCTCTCAAGTTAATGCTGAGCTGAAGCACGTGGCCAAAGGTGCATCTTTCATTAAAAACATTACACCAAAGTGAAGATTCAATCAATGCTCTTTTGACGNGTATTAAAAAAATGTCTTTTTTAGCAAAAAGTGTTTTTTAAAAAAAAAAAAAAAGCCCAAACACTAACAAACCTTTTTCTTTTTTGTTTTCTTTTTAATGCCATGTCTACTGAGGGGGCAGGGGCATTAAATATCCCTGAACAGTATCCATTCAGCTGCAATGAGAAAGCGGGGAGAGGAAAGGAACAGTCTATTTATAAAACTATAGAAGACACAGAAGTGGAACCTTTTGCACTTTCCGTGGGTGCAGGCAGATAAAAGGGCTTTGTTTAAATTTATTTTTTGGATGAGACCAAAAGTTATTTATGCTTCTGGCCACATTGGAAGTCAATTTTTGCTGACAATAGAGGCCTCACAGGTATATCTGCCTACACCTTTATGCAAGGAGAAGAGAAAAGCTGCAGGAAGTAAACAGAACCAGAGACCCTGCCAGTGTGGAGCCTGAGCAGGGAGAGCTGACAAGACAAATCAATACAGAGTTTGCAGGTGTCTGTAAGACAAAGACTCCTGCAAAATAAGTCTCTGTTGGAAAGGAAAGGCCTGTGGCACGTGGTTATATATTAAAAGGACTAGTCTGGCAGTAGTGTAAACTGGAAGTCTGTCCTTTGAAATGAAAAGGCAAAGAGCTCCCAGGGTACTGCCCGTGATGGTGAAGATGGTGGAGTGGGATGAAAAGCAAAGCAGCTTTAAGTAGGAGAAGATCTTCTTGTCTTTGAAAGGGAGAGATGGCATCAGTGAGAGACGCATGTAGCAAAGGCAGGGAAGCAGGAGACAAAACAGAAGACAGCTCTGCAAAACTAGCTGCCAGTCAGAGATGATGGACTGGCAGGGAAGTGTGTGTGTGCACGTGTGGTGAGGGGCTACAAGGAGCGACAGCATAAAGGCAGTTTCTGCAGACAAATTATTTTGGAGTGTGATTAATGTGTGTATCCCAAGCAGTTCCACCAGCTTCCTCAAAACTGAGGAGTTTCAGGTTCTTCCTTCAGAGAGGCCAAGAACAGCAGTTTACCTCAGACCCTGTCCTAGAATAGCCCAGGCAGCAGCATGAGACTCACAGTCACTAGTTGGGAAATGCCTCCTCTTTACAGTCCAGAGCTGCCACCAGCAGAGAACAAAGCTAGGTTAGGAACTGAAGCCCTGTCTGCCAAAGTCAGTGGGGGGCAGCACAGGGACTTCAGCTGGCCTTTATAAAGGGCAGAGCATACTGGGATACTGGGAAGTGCTAGTGGAAGGATTCAACTGTGCCAGTTAAAGGATAGACACAGAAGTTTCCGGCAGAAAACAAAATGCTTAATACACAATTTTGAAGGTTATCTGTGCGTGCATTTGACTCACTCCACCTTTCCTCATCCATAGAGCATCTGACTGGTAATAGCACACAGACCATTGTGGCCATTCTCCATCTGGGAAGTTTCTGATCACAGAATAGCTAAGGCTGGAAAAATTGATCTAGTTGAAGCCCCATGCTTAAGGCATAGCCAGGGAGACCAGGTTGCTGAGATGTGTGCCCAGGTGGCTTTCAATAGCTGTTTCACTCTTTGACAATATTCACAGTAAAAAAAGAAAAGAAAAAAAAAGTTTTTTCATACATTTAAACAGAGTTTCCTGCACATTTCTGTCCATAATGCAAGGTCTAAAAACACATTCACATAAGGATAACCCATCTTGGCCAATGCTACATTGACCCTCTTCTCTTCCCCAGGATTGCAGAAGGAACAGTTGAACAAATGCAAATCCATATGGTCCCATTATGAAAGGCGTAATACTCAGCTAAGAGAGCAGAAGAACATCCTTATGGCCAAATCTCACTTGATTTCACAAATAACATGACTCAAGAAGATATTTCTGTCTCTCTCTCTTAAGAGAGGATCAGATGTCTAGCCCTCCCTGAGCAGCTATCCCTCATGTTCTGTCTTGAGGAGTGGTAACCATCATGCTTTAAAGAAAACACATCCCAATCCAGAGCCTAGCTCATGAGGGAGACCAGGGAGATATGGCCACTGCACTACATACCACATATTTAATTCTAATGGCATTTCCAGATCCTTTTGACTGTCCAGGTTTCCAGGGCAAAGGGGAGAAGGCTGAGAGGAGGCAGAGGGGGGAGAAAAAAAAAGCAGCTTAGAAAAAAAAAAGAGTTGCTCTGGGTGGGGATTTATTGTGCTACATTGGTCAGATTTTGCTCTATGCTGTATTCAGAAACACCACTGAAGCTCTGAATTTGGCCATATTACACTTGACTTTTTGCAAGAAATCTGTTCAGAGAAACTGTGGATACACACAGAACAAGCAAGCTGCAGGAAACACTATTTCAAGGGGAACCATACTTTGAACACAGCCATCTTCATTGTCCTCTGTGAAGGAGGAATATCCTCAATGTAACTACATAGCTTGTCTTACTCTATTTTTTTTGCTCCTCAGTGAAGTTGATGACATCACATTTTAAGTGTTCTATGTCACAGATTGCACATATATCATGCTGTAATTAGCAGAACATTACTAACTGTGTACGTGAACTCAAAGGTACCATTTCTGTCACTCAAAGGATTACTTAGCACAAATCTGAGCAGAATGGGAGCAAAGTATTGAAGACTTACTGAAGTACTTAATTTCTACCACACAAATGTAATTCTGTCTCCTGTACTTCAGCTCTGGATTGCTTCATTTACATGTGCAGGTGTATTAAATATGTTTTTGAGTTCTAAACCTAAATAAGTAGAGTTTTCTCTTCACAGGATAGGAAATGCTTCAGAACACCACAGAGCTTACCTCCTCCCTTAGTATTGTCCAGTTCTCCAGGGAAGCTTTCTTTGTTTCCACATCCATTTTGGCCTGGGTTCCTGTACTCAAATGACTAGCCAAACTTATTTATTATTTTGGAGAGCAGTAGTGTTTGCAGAAAGCTGGCATCTTAAATCTTGCAGAATCACATCCCACCAGAAAGCATCTTTCCCTCATTTTTATGCAAACCTGCCCCATTCTGTTCATGTACGTGGGACAAGGACACAGAAGAGGAGAAGGGAAAGATTTGCAAAACTCTGCTGAAGCAATAGTACTAAGGACAATCCACCCAAAGAGAGAACTGTAGCATTTTCTCACATGCTGTGAAAACCTCTTACCAGTCTGCTCCAACTTGTTCCAGATACATAAGCAAGCTGATAAGCAGCTCTTGTTGATCTTATTCCCTTAATTTTAATAATGCTTTAATATAGCATTGACAAGCTTGTGCCTAGTAATTATTTAGAAGCTGCCTCATGGTCAGGTTTTGTAGCTTATTGTTGCTGTCTACAGTTGAAAAAGGGCTAATATTAAAATACCTCATCTAAAGTCTCCTTTCTTATTATGTATTGTGATATAAAAAGAACTGGAAAAATATTTCATTGCATATTTATGCCTTTCAAATTCTCAGATTACTGAAGAACAGGAATGGAGGAACGAAACAGCATCCTCATTGTGCTGGTTCCTTTTATCATCTGGGTGTTCAAATCAGACAGTAAGATGCATATGTGCATCTCTTTTTTTAATAAATGGTTGCTCATTGTGCTTTACCCCATTACGTAGTGTCTGCTTTAGAAGACTGGCACTTTGTACCTATCGTAGCGCTACCAGGGGCAAGATTTCGGATACAGTTTAGTACAAAACTGGAAAAGAAAAGAATAACAAGACTCAAGGACTGGAAGCTGATGCTGGAATATATTAAAGCAAAGAGAAAGAAGTAAACTGTGAGTTTGTTTAACCACAGCCCAAGGTAAAGTATGCCAGGTGTGACCCTCTTTCATTCGAGGTCTTTCAATCAAGATTGGGTCTCTTTTACAAAATACATGTTTTTCTTTACAGCTTTAGCAGAAAATGAAGAAGAACATTTCAGAGAGAACCCAAGTCACATTTTGAAAAGCCTCAGAAACTTCCCAGCTGAACTCAAGCATTTGAACAGTCAGAGCTCTAGCACTTTGAGGCCAGAATCCAAAAGGACACCGGCATGATGGCAAGGTCTGTGGTATGTAAAAAAAAACTCTTCAAAGCATAAAATTCACACTACTTAGTTATACACTGCACAAGGATTCACACTGCAGTATGCTGAATAAATGATACAGAAAAGTCAACCATTGCTGAAGTCAAGAGGGCATGTCCTAAACTGCTTGGATGTATGTCTGTATCTTGGGATTGCAGAAAAGAATATTAGGGAAATCAAAACTCAGTTTGAAGACTTCTGCACTCAGCAGCTGATGTGCCCATCCTGATTTCTGTCTTCTGTACAACTGTACACAAATTAAAAACCAAAGTCCTTCTGCAGCCAAGAACCTAAGAGTTGTAAGGTCAGAAGAAGAGCAAAGAGAACAAAGACTCATTTGCTCGGGGCCAGGGAGTCAACAGACAGCAGACAGACCTGCATACCAATTCCTACCTCCTTGGAGGAACATTATTACTTCAAAGATATGCCAGACTGAATCATAAGAGACATAGATAAATGTTTTTCACCTTGTTTTCTCAAAGAGATCTGACAAAGAACATTCTTCTGTATTCATTTCTCCCCTGAATTATGGCTTAAAGATGAAAACATGATGTCTGCTTGACATCTCGAGCTAAAGCCCAGCCTGCTTATTGGTCACTTCTCTTTTGACCAATATGCCATTTTTCTCCTGTTGGAATATCTTCTTGCTAACAAAACACCAAGAGCAAAAAAAAAAACCTCACTATCACTTGCCATATGTCCTTAATGGTTCTTAACATTGTGTAAAATTTCTTGTTATCCTGCAGTTTTCCCAGCTCAGAACTGCTTTGATGTTTCTCCTCCCTCTTTCTAGGGTGTTTTTCCCAGATCTCCTTGCCCTCTAGTTGGAGTATGTTTCCCCTACGTGCTTTTTCCTTTATTTGAACTCATTCGTGGTTCTTTCTAGTACTATACCAAGCAACCTGACCAACATTGTCAATGGTTTCATCTCACCTCTTCCTCTCAGGAAAGATATAGGTTTCAAGGAACATCTTCTTTTAAATAAATAATAACCAAAAAATCCTTGCTCTAGGAATAGAGGGAACATTAAAGATGAAAACAGCTTTGGCAGCTTTTTGGCCAACAGCAACCTTCTTGTTGCTGCTCTTTGGTCTCCACACATCAGTGGTGGTGATCATCCTCCACATCTCTTCCTCAGTATGTTCCCACAACCTAGAGAGCAGCTTTACATTCCCTGTGTCATTTCAGGAAATGCACAACTCTTTTACTGATACTTTTCCACTGGAAACGTACCAACCATTGCAAGAATTGATACCACACACCACACTACTCTACCATCCTGATTTTGGAAGCCAAATTACCCTCCTTGCTCTCTGATTCATACTTCTGTTACAACCCCCAAATTTAACATTAAATTCTCCCATTGCAAAGCAGAATGGATGGTGACTTTTTTCACTTTTGAAACATACAAGTAACACTACTGCATGTTCAAACTTTTTATACTTCAGTTTTCCTTCTAGAACACTTTTTGTCAGCTATCAGGCATTACAATCCCTTTTCTCCAAGGAGTTCAAGCTTATAATCAGCATATTTAGCACCTGCACAGCTTTTGTTGCTGCAGCAACCCCTCTTCTCTCATTCTTCCTCCCATACTTGCTTTTTAATCACAAGTTTTACTAATTAGTCCAGGCTTCTCTCACAGTTATCTTTTGGATATCAAAGTCTTTCACCAGAAACTCAATGACTTCCATTCATTACAGACTTTACAAGCCCAGTAGGGTACAGGCCCAAGACATTGACCAAGACTCATATATGGAAAGCCCTGTGACTACAGCACGTGGAGGAAAGAAAGGAAGATGTTCTTTTTCTAATGTTTGAGATCCCCATGAATGTTCATAGAGGTGTTAACACCAATGCAAGTGAACTGGAATGGGGAAATGATAACTTAAACAAGAAAAACAGAAGAATTTCTTTCTGTAGTCAAGAAATAAAGACACTACTTCTTATTTGCACCCTCCACCCACTGCCACACCTTAGATTCCATTACTTCTGTACTGGTCCCAGCAGGCCAGACTACAGATATACACCAGAAGTTAAAGGTGATGATGGAGGAATTCTATTCAATCACCAGTTGGAGTTTGTGAACACAGTCTCAATATGCTCCCAGTCAGAACCACAGATTTTGTGAGGGCCTGGAGGTAAGCTTTGACCTACAAAAATCTACATGAAATAAGATCTGCATACTTCAGAGATTGTTTCATTCCCCAAGCACAGCAGAGCTGGCTGGATTTGCCCTGCCAAAACCAGCATTTTGCTGGCAAGAGCCTCTGAAGGCCCCCACAACTTTGCAAGCCTTCCTTCCCTGGTGTCAGAAGTGGGTCCTGCACCAAGCCTAGCCACCTGCAGCAAGCAAATCCAACCTTCTCAAGCTGGCACTCACTCAAGGTTGGAGCCTGACGTTTCTTTGGGGAAACAAAGATCTGAGAAGTTTTTGCAGTAACACGAATGTGTCAAATAGCTTTCTAACACAGGAGAGCAGATGCTGCTATTTCTGTCTTATAGCCTCAAACAGTAGCCAAGATTTTTCCAGGGCTGAGGAGAGGTTTAGGATACCATTGTCTTGGAAGGCCTCCTAAAGAAATGCAGTCTTAAGACACACCTTCACAGGGAGGCAACTGCATTCCTCTCAATGCACCTGGGAGGGATCTCAGAAGCCAGGGCACTTTGATTTGTATATCAAATGGTACATGGCAAAATTTGGATATATAAATCCGTATTCTGAATGAAAATATTCTAAGAACATCATTTCATCTTTCCATCACTTTAAAGGGTTAGCTTTCTAGGACATATGCTGATATATTTGATAGAAAATGACAATAACTTCACGATAATTTACTGATGTTTTATAGGGAATATCCCTTCAGGTAGTCTAACTGCTCCAGATACAAGCATAACTGCAGGGAAGATTTACTCAAATATTAATCGAGTACTTCATATAGCACATTACTGTGTTAAACATCCCTCGTGTTTTTTAAACATATTTTCAGAGATATGTAGTCTAATAGAGTACAATTAGCTTAATGAGATTTAAATTATACTAATGGACCTCATTAGGAGAAAAAGGTTATAAAGTCTTCAGCAGTTATTCAAAGGCTTATGTTAATATAAGGAGACAAGGCTCCCCAAGCTTTCTCCATAGTCAGTGAAGAGAAATGGGTTCTTATAGAGAGCAGGAGTCAGCCCAGGAACCCAATTCAGATATTCTGACTCAGCCTCAAAGGATCATGTCTCTCACCATCAGCTCTGAATGAAGCCTAAAGAAGCCACCTTCCCAGAAAGGGAATAGCTTTTGTGGCTGCCTGCAACCCTCCATAGCTACATATATATTTTTGGATCTTCCTTATTACTTCAAAACCTGGTATGGAAGGAGACACTGTGATGAACTGGATGAGATCCATTGATATACTCATTTTCTGTAAAACAGTAGTGACCAAAGGAATTAAAAACATCATTTCCCATATTTCATAAGTAGCTCAGCCTTATGAGATCCAATAATGGAGCTTCTGGTAAAACAAAAGACTGAGTCTTGAGCCAGATTTCTTCTTGAATCTATTTGGATAAAACATAAAGTGAGCCCATTATACCCAGTCAATAACAGGGTGAGCGAAAGTAAGGCAAAGAACAGGAATCACAATACTGAACTCAAAACCTTCTCATACGTTCTGAGTTATTTTAAGAAGGTAAAGATTTTTTTTTCTTTGATTTTCTTTTCTTTATAGCCATTATAGAGCATTTCAGAAGTGAGTATGGAATTATTTTAATGATTGGAAGGTTTGATAAACTGTTCTAAAATAAGGAATTTACTACTATATAGAGAACAAAGCATGACAAAGATTGTAAATGGGTGCAGTTCAGTATGTAAAGCTCTAACATATGATTATACATCTATTAGCACTTGCAGTCTCCTGAATTCACACAGAATATAGTTTCTTACGGCTATAAATGGCAGCTGTGAAAGATTAAACATTGCCATGTTAGCTTCTCAATACAATCTTTTACTCCCCTCTGAACTCCGTCTAACGACCAAGAGCGCTCTGTGGATTAGGTACAACTGTTTTATCCTCCCCTTTGGGATCCAGCATCTTTGAACCCTTATTCTACATTTTTTGTGCTGTTCCCCCTCCACCCACCACCTTTGGTATGGTTTTCAGCCTGCTGCCTTCTACCAAGGCAGAGACAAATGCCCTCAGTACGATGTCATCTGTCACTCAGCAAACATCCAAAAAGCCTCATTGCTGCGTTGATGAACGTTTCCTCTTCACAGCCCTTCTTCTGACCATTGCATTGCTGGCAAGGACTTGCAATCAACTGGCTGATAACCCATTTCAACAGCCAATACATGGTCCTTCTCCATTTAGCCATAAGAAAATTGGTATCACTTTTTGGTACTGCTTAGATCTTTCCAACACAACTTGTACTCAACTCTCATTACATGAAGAAGGCCAGGAACCTTCTTGTCCTCTCCTCCATTGCTATTGCTGTCTCTGAAATTTCTTATGGCACTCTCCCAGTTGATGTCCTCTTCTGAACTTGGCATACCCAAATCCAGTACAAATGCAAATGTCTTTCTTCTGCTGTTCTAGTAGTTTGTGTTTGCTCAATCAATCCATATTCTATTCCTCGCCTTCCAATGCCAGACCTAGTTCCTAAAAACTATGAACTTAAGCAGCTTAACTTTTGAAGGGAGCTGTCATAACCCTGAAATCTTGTTTTGGTTTCGGTGCAGGGTTATATTCTCTTCCTTTTTTTTTTTCCTAACACACAAGTATTCTGCTGCACTTGATGCTTAGGATCCCACTAATATCTTTTTCAGGATTTATGTCTTGGTGAAATCTGTTGCTTTGGCAAGGATTGCCTATAGATGAAAAAAATGAGGCTTATACTGGTTTTTGTTTGGTTTGGTTTTTTGGTTGTTGTTTGTTGGTTTGGGATTTTTAAAATATATTTTTAATTATTAGATGAAAAAATCTAATTGGAAAAATAGACAAGCTTTTTTGGCATTCTTGGTATCAAAGGACATGACCCTGCCATCTGTCTGCTTAGTTAGATCTAATTATTTCTTCAGTTTATTAGCTTATTTCTCAAAATGATAATCCCTCGACTGTTAAGAAAGAAAGTTGTTATAGAGAAGTGTGTTCACATAAACCAAACTGAGTTAATCATCCTCACAAGAATTTGTTTAAACACCAGCCTAAATCCCAGTGTATTAGAAATAAGATTAGCAGCAGGCAAGATGCCATGACATCTTAAGAAATAGCTCCAAAACCCCCTTTTTCATCTTCATGTATACTTATTAACTATGTATTGTGCACATAATCTGACAAACGTGGAGTAGTTAATTGGTTAAGATAAGTGCATTAGGTTGTGTTACAGTAATATTAAATCATGTTTATTTAATTACAGCAATATTCTATAATTAAAAAATATTGCACAATATCTTGTATAGTACCAAGTTCCTCAATCTAGTCAAAAAGGACTCCAGTTTAAACAAGCTGGTCCTTTGGGAAAGCCATCTGCATTCCAGACCTTCCACTTCATAGTCTCTCTTATTCTATTCCCTAATTAATAAATCAGACATTAATTATTTAATCAGATATTAGCCGTGTCAAGGGCAATGTACTTTTTCCATGTATTCCATATCATACCAATATTAAACTTCTGCTTTTCTTTACCCTGAGAAGCTTTTTGGTCAAAATCAGTAAGCTGATTCTCCCTTGTAGATTCACCCATCTCCTGAGAGAAACAGTTATAATTTGTTCAAATGTTTTGCCAGTTTTCAATTACATATCTCAACCTCCAGTGACTAAGATTAGCCTTATGAAATTTTAAGAAAAAACCCCTTCTTCACATATTTCCCCACAACAACCTGGAGCTGCAACTACGAGATCAGCCTTTGAAATCTTTCTTGATAACAAGAAAAGCTACATGTTCCCAGATTTCAATACTATTCCGGTTAAAATATTGCTTTGTGATTTTATCCAATATTTATCATTTGTACATCACAAAGGATGAACAGAGAGAAAAAAAAGACCCAACAAAAACACACGAACAACAATAGCATGGAGATATATCCAGGATGTGAGAAATCTGAACTGCTCTCCTGAACCAACCTGCCTGTGTCTGTTGTGGGTGCTAGAGCAGAGAGTGTGCCAGAGATATTCAATGAAAAGAAACTGGAAGGGATTTTAATTGAAAATGGCCTGTATGAGCCTGGAAAGGCTGACTTTAGACTATCTCTAGAGCACAGATCTAAAACTTCAATAGGAGGTGAGAAACCCTTGAGGCACTTGCAGAGCATGTTTGGCAAAGCTGGTGATGACAGCAGGGTACTGTTATGCATACAAAATCAACTAAAAGAACATGGAAAATGCAGAAGAACATGGTAGACAAAATGTAACCTACATGGGACCCAAAAACCACCACCTGAAAAGCTTGTCTATTTTTCCATGTTCTAAATCAGAAGATTTATAGAGCATTTGCAACAGAAAGAGCAGTAGCTTTTCAGCTGAAGAAATGTAAGTTTCCAAAATGTTATTTCTGGCTCAAATCACTACCTTTTTAATGGCAACACTCTGAAGTTGTAAAACAGGGAGACTTTTACCAATGCCAGAAGTTGCACAAGTGCAAAGAATAAAAAGATCCAGTCCCCTCCAGCCACAACAGTTTAGTCAAGAAATCCCCCATCAACAGAAAACAGCTTTGAGTCTCAAAATGCACCACATCATCTGGAAATTTATCAAGGTATTGACCAGAAAGACAGAAGACAAATGCCAGTTACCCCAGGGAATCAGCTGTCATATTTCAAAGGCATCACAAAGGAAGTGTGAGAAGCAGGTATATGAGAACAGAAGCATAAGAGGTTCTGTTGTTTTCAGTGAGCACTCTGAGCCTTCAGCCAACCCCATCCTGGATGCAGACTTTAGTGAGTCTAAGAGCCACTGCTGAAGGACTTAACAGTTCCACAGTGGATGTAATAATTCAAGCACACTTTATTTTGTAGTTATTTGGAGGATGAGCTGTTCTTGAGTTAGATCTAGTTCCTACTGATAACTCTGAGACACAGACTTTTTGTCTATATGGCACCAAGCACAAAGAGGGTTCCAGAATGACTAAACCCAACTAAGCACAGAAGGGTACAATGTCAACAGAGCACTTTTGCACAGGTGGACCCATCCTCATTAGAGGTTTGTTTGAACAGGTTGAATGGACATTTTCAGAAAATAATTTGAACAGAGTTAATTGTCTAGAGGATCTTTACAGCGTTAGAGTTTTGATTCATTATTAAGTCAGTGTCAAATTGCTGTTGCCATCTTGTTCATTCTTTCCCAAGGGTCACACTAGCAATTTCTCAGCCCATGTTTGTTTTCCTCCACTGGACTAGAGACCAAAAGACTCCTCTCTAAAACAAAGCCAAGCCTGGGAAGGGTAGGACTGCAATGTGAAAGTCAGAGGTGACTCCAGGCATACAGGGTCTAAGGGGAGAGAGAGAAGTAAGGCAGGAGAGCTGGCAAAAATAAGATGATCTTCATGTGAGATGAGTCCTAAGAAGGATGTAGGACTTTAGCTGCTCAGCTTGACAAACCCTTTGTCTTTCAGCGTTAAGATAATTCTAGAGACATTCCAGGAGCACGAAGACTTTTTGGCTAACCAAGATAGCAATCAAATGCAAACATTCACATTAGGGAGTGTAAGTGACAGAGCTGCTAACTGGCAGTTCCCCATAGCTTGTTATGCTAACAGGAGTTCAGCTATTGCTATAACAAGGATAGCATTACTGACAGATCCCCCGCACACAGGAGACTGAAATCTTGACCCCTGTGAAGTCAGTGGGTGTCTGTCATTAAGTTAAGCGGGGACGTGACTCCGTCAGAACGCGCTAATGTTGCTTTTTTTATTCCCCACACACACGCATATGCACCCCTTCCTTCAGAAATACTCAAGTCTCAACAAAACCACCCTTTTCTGGATCACTCACGCATAGAGTACCGAGAGCAAGAAGAGTCCTTTAGCAACCTGCTTTCTATGTAGGGCTTACGAAAATAGGGCAACCCAGTCTTGGAGAGCAGCACATGCATCCCCAAGGTTTGCTGAAGGGCTTTTCAGGTGGCTGAAGAAAACTCCTAAACAAGCTGCAGCCTCCTCTGCCAGTTAGGGCAGATAACATGCATAGAGACAAGGTAGGACTCCAGTATGCTGAGTGGATGACAGGACTGGGCCAGCTTGCAGGAGAAAGCTCTTTGTGTCAAGCTCTGTTAAGCCAAAGGTCCTGTTTGTGGTACATAATGTGGTAGCATTACTCTTCCTACTTGTCCAGATCAACCCAAGCGATTAAAATTCCACCCAACTGCCAATGGCCAGGAGAGAAGCTGTAATACTAGGCCATGAATCCACGAGACAAAGCTAGCACACAGAAATGCAGAGTATCCAGAAGACTTGGGAGTTAGGTTTGTGGCCAGACAGATCTCTTTGGGTGCTCCAAGTAGTGCTTGATTTCATTGCTCTTTTTCCCTCTGCACTGACCCTTCCTACCAGGGCTCTGGCTTGCTCCAAGGTGCTGCTGCTCTTCCAAGTATGCCCTTAGCACCACCAGTGCTGATGTTCTCAGGACACCTTCTGGGCAGGACCACAAGCTGTGGTGCTGAACAGAGCAGAACTTGCACTGCATTTACTAAAACATACGTATTTTCCACTGTTGGCTCAGTCAGGACTGTTACTAGGGACCAGTTAAATAAGACACAAAGTACCTGCCACTGCAGCAGAGAAACATGGGTAAACTTCTGCTTGTTGTACCTGTATGAGCTGCTCTCTGCTCTTTCAATCTAAACCTTGCATAAAAGCAGCACACAGAAGAACTGCCTGCTGCTCAGACTGTGCTGCAATCAGCAGTTCTGAAGCATTTGAAATTGGTGGGGGGAAAAAAGAAATGGTTTTATTTCTGTCATTCCCATGCTGAGGGACACCAGAAAGGCCATTCCAGAAGTGTAGTCAAGTCAAAATGGACTATAAATTTTAAAAACAACTCTGAACCCACACCCCAAAGTTGAGCTAGAGGCAGCAGCCCTCTAAAACTACTTCTCAGATGTACAAACCATCATTTATACTTCAGGAAGTTACTACAAAAAAAAACCCATAGCATTTTTGTTTGGCAAATTCCAGGAGGAGCCTTTATGATTGACGTGGTGGCTGTTATTATGGGAACTGTATAGAGAAGTGGCTTAAATATGACACAATTCCAACAGTAAAGCAATGACTGATCCAAAGAGCCTGTTGTGAGCTCAGATAAGATCCTAAGCAGCTTTCTGGTAAAACACTAGTCTTCGATTTTGAAAACTGATTTTAGGCCCAGATCCTCCCATGCTCAGGCAACATAACAGGTGAATAATTTTTTTTCTCCCATCCCGTGCTTGTAGAGTGTTGTATTCACCACTAAATCTGATCATCTGCCTTTTGAAATCAAAGGGAAGCTTTCTGCTATATGCAGATTCCATATCATATCCATTCCAATAACGAAGAACAGAACCAGCAACTGAATATCTGATTTTATTTTCCTGCACTTTTCTGACAGAATGACACAGCCACTATAGCACTAGGGGTTTTCACCAAACATGTCAGATAACATGAGGGAAGGAATTCTCTCACCTATGGAATTTAAATTTATTACATCTTTAAATGCAAGATGCAACTATTTTTATAAATCAATAGGTTTCCAATAAAAAAATGTATTATTTTTCTCTTCACAGAAAATCAATTTAAGAACACAGCAGCACCTAAACTGTGTGCTTGTGAGCAGATCAGGATCCCATGCTGTTCCTTCTCTGATCTCAAAGAGTTTTCTATCATCCACAAAGCACATCCTGTAAAGGAGTTCAATCCATCTATAATTGACTGGCTTTGTTAACACAAGCCAGGGATTCACAAAACCTGCCAATTTTTCTGAAGACATGGTCCCAAAGTGTATGTTTTTGACAGCAATGTCTTCCCTACTCCAGCAGTGATTTAATTTTCCTATTTCAAATTCAAACCTCAGCATTCTTTCAATCTCTTTTGGAAGACAAGCATTTCTCCATCACCATTGCCCAATTTTGCCTTCATGTCCAAACAGAATTAAACTTCCACACCAGATGCCACTTGGCAGTGTGTATACATATGTAACTCCCCCCAAAAGTTTTGAACTCCCCGGTAGATTTGTCACAGGAGTTAGGTATCTCAAAAAGTATTAAGATTCCTAAAGTTTCAATAACAGAGAAGAAAGATCCCAAAACAGTACTGGCTTAACATGAGCTCCCTCCTTATTAGACACCAGGAAACTGAGATAGACATTCTGATTTGGGGGAATATCAGAAATATTTCCCAATACATGCCTTTGACAAGGTCTCCCACAGCATCCTCACAGCTAAACTGAGGAAGTGTGGACTGGACAAACGGGTAGTGAGGTGGACTACAAACTGGCTGAAGGAAAGAAGCCAGAGAGTCATGGTCAACGGGGCAGAGTCCGGTTGGAGGCCTGTAACTAGTGGAGTGCCCCAAGGGTCAGTACTGCGGCCAGTAGTATTGAATATATTCATCAATGACTTAGATGAGGGAGTTGAGTGTACTATCAGCAAATTTGCTGACGACACCAAGCTGGGAGGAGTGGCTGACACACCAGAGGGCTGTGCTGCCATCNCCCAGGGAGGTTGTGGAGTCTCCTTCTCTGGAGATATTCAAAACCCGCCTGGACGCCTTCCTGTGTAACCTCATCGAGGTGTTCCTGCTCCGGCAGGGGGATTGGACTAGATGATCTTTTGAGGTCCCTTCCAATCCCTGACATTCTGTGATTCTGTGACTCCAACCTGCAATTCCTATCTTCTTAGCCACCAAAGTACTCTCCAGAGGACAGCAGACTTTAAGGTATAGTCATAAGGAGTCAGGGAGAAGATGTCCACCTATCTATCCATCCATCGGAAGTCAATTTATTGTGGTTTTTTACCTTTAACCTTTTCCACAACAGAAATACTTTGAGACTAAATTTATAAAATCACTGTAGAAGGAAGAAAATTCTGAACAGGAAGAAAATTCAGCCTCTAGAAGACAGAAGTATTATCATCACCATCTGCATGTGAGCCAGCCCATGCCCAGCTGGGTTCAGTCTTGCCACAGAGCTGTCCTAAAATCCAGAGGTTCTCCACTGTTAGATCATAACCAAAAAGAAGAAACTGGTTCCCTCTCTGCTGTGGATGTCTGATGTTTTCTCAGTTCTGATGCCACCCAGAAGAAGGAAAGGTGCACAGGCAAGGTAATGATAGAACCTGACAAATACCTTTCCACGTGCTGGTCCCAAACACTGATCTTGCTACTTTCTAGCATTGTGGCCTCCTCTAACATAAATTTGGTGGTGTCTTTGTCAAAGAAAGGTATTTTGAGTCCATCTAGGCTCATAAATTGCCCTGCACTATTCCATCAGCAGCCTGAATAAAAATTAAAATTGCTCTTATCTCCCACTGGATTAACTGCTGCTCTGGCTGTATTCAGTGCAATAGAACATTAGAGCTGAAACATGGAGCTTTCACAACTAAAGCAGGCAGGAGTGGGGAAAGGGAATTAATACATCTTGACAATGCAATAAAAGACCACAGAAACTGCCAGGATAGAGACAGGGATGTGACTGGCAGGGTCTGCTGTGACACTACAGACACAGTCCCTCCCTATTGCAGCACAATACCAAGACACAGCCAAAATGGTTCACTAGAAGGCACCAGTTCCCAGGGAATGGTCTCCTACAGCCTTATGTTAGGTTGGGTGTTATGCATTGGTATGGAGATGTACATAGCAGAGAGTCCCTACAGAGGTTAACTTGAATTCAAGTTTTGACATGAAGGCTGGGTGCTTATTTTGTAGGGTCAAACTATGTTAATTCCAAGAGGAGAGATGCAAATAACTTTATCAGGCTTAGAGATATGGCACCAAAACTCAAAACAAAAACTTTACATCCAGTTCCTACCAAAAGTTTCCATATCCAATCACTGGACTCGCATGAGGACTATGTTACTTAGAGCAGTCCCATCCTCTGGATGCCCACTTCTCCACAAACCAGAAGACAGGACATGAGAAAATGTCTAGAGGGAAGAAATCACCTAATGGCTTTCTGTATTCAAAGGCATGGTTTTTGTAATGCTGCTTAACAGAATATTCCAGACTAAATCCCACCAGCTCTGAGCTTGGTCTGACGCCAGCCCGTATTCACTGGATATGGATCTGTTTTCTTTTGCTCAAAAGCTACATAACCAAAACAGTGCTGCTTTGCTGTTCTGTTTGATCTTCCTCAAATATTTATAACATTCCTGAGCAAAACCACATACCAATAGTATATGTTCTTTAGATTTCCACAGTGACAGGACAACTTCAGACACAGGAAATGTCTTCTATATCTAGGGGCCTTCCCCCATCACCCCCCTTAATACAAACAATGTCTTCAAGTCCTTTCTCTTAATAGAGTTCATTATTAAGCAAGGTATTTTAGGCTGAATGTGAAACAAATAATTTCATTGTATTTTTTCTTAAATATTACATCTGGTCATCCAAAACCTGAACTAGTTAATGCTCTTGGCAGGCAAATTTTTATGCTATTATGAAATAAAAGCAAATTGATCTAGGATTAGTGTACTAGCCTAACTTTCTTTTGAAGTTTTAGTTATGAGTTCATTGATTTTTCTATAATGATATAGAACTGTACAATAAATTGGTTTTGCAAGCAATACTCTCCTGGTATTTTCAGCACCAGTAAGAAATGCAACTGTGATGTATGCTCCATTATGCTAAATGGATTTTAATATATGAAGTCTTTTTGACATAAAACATTTAAAGTAAAGGTAAGTGAAACATGGGCAAGAGCAAAAAAGATCATTATGCCTATTTTATGAGCAAAAACATGATATATAAAGTTTAGTCCCAGGTTATCTTCTGCTTCTCACCAAAGCCAAATCATCTGTCCTCAGTTTCAGAGCCACCCACATTGTTGCCTTCATTACCTCTCAGATTAGTCATTAGCCCAGGACTACCCAGGAGCCAGTCTTCAGTGGTTATGATTTCAAACCCCAGCACCTCTTACATCCTCCACCATGCTCCTTCCCACATTACTAACAGAAGCTCCCTGTAGTCTTTCAGGGAACCACTTTGGGTCTCTCCTCCCACTTTCTACATGCTGCATCACCTGGGGAAGGGTACGGAAAACAGCCACAAACATTTGCAAACTTTCTGTTGTCAGTCAGCACCTCAGCTTAGTCCACAGAGACCTCGAGGCAGGAATGTTCTTTTTGCTCCACGTCACAGCAAAAAGTGAGGCATGTTATCAAGTTGAATTTCTTTCCAAGCCTGATAATGAGCCTTTTCCAAATCCTCACTATGCAGTAAAGCAACATAAAGGAAGTTTATACTTGCAGATAAAAGTCCTTTCTCAAATTCCCATCATGTTTAGTAAAAGAGGATAGATATGCATTATACCTTTCCTCTCCATACATCAGCTGATGACTCAGCCTGGCAATACCACAAAAAGCATCTCAGACTAGAAGCTAATGCTCTAGCAGAGAGTTTTGCACTAGCTTGCAATTTGTACTAGTTATGATATGATGAACTTGCCAAAGTTCTGTCTCTCTGAGAGTCTCCAGGCAAACGTTCACATTCCTGTGAGTCAATGTTGGGTTCTTAATGGAGAGGTGTCGTCTCACCCACCAAATAAGTGTCTCATACAGGCTGCACTTGCTTTAGTTGCCTTGTATACTTTCCTAGCACCTAGTTTCTCAATCTTTGTGTTTTAAAAGAGTAAAATTTGAACAACTTTTTACATGCAGGATTGGGATAGGTTTGGGGGTGATCTGGCACATGATGAGGGGTTTTTTAATAGCATGAGGGAATATTTATTCCCAGTGCATCTTCTGTCTTAGAAGTATTATACATAGCCTATACAGTAAGTAGCTGGAAAGAAAAGAAGCAAAATCTTAGAGATTCATATAGAATAGAACAGAAATCTGAGTCACAAACCAAGATCCAAGGGCTGCTGCTGAATAAACAAACAAAATCAACCTCTGGGTTTCATTTCCATCTTTCTATCACATCTTCTGAACTCAGGTGGGTCTAGAAGAGATAGATGAGCTCTTTGATATCTTAATTTATGCAGACAAGCTCACTGGCTCCCACCATCCTGAAATGCTTCTGCTGTTTGGAAATAGTAAGATGTTGTACATTTGAGAAGCCATCACATTGGTCATGGCACTGCTGTCTCCTCAGTGATTTTGGAAAATATAACAACTCTTTTGTTGGTGTTATTAGTTTATTCTTCTTCTGGTCACCATGGAAGCAGACTTCATCACTGCTCTTCTAGGTACCACTTTACTGCATGTTCCAAAATTAATTCAACCCTTGGGCCAGACTCAGCTAAACTTTTCCCCAAATTTGCATTCAACCAAAATCCAGTCACAATCTGGAAAGACAGAGCTAGTGAAAGAAGGTGATGAAGCCAGATGCCTCCAATAGCAGAAAGAGGAGAGGAGGAAGCAGGCGCAGACTGATGGAAAAGTGTCTAAGAACAGCCACTATGGAGGATCTGGGATGGCTTCAGGTAGTGAGAAGTAAGTAAGAGCAAAAAGGAATTCTCCAACAGGCCATATTTCTAAATCTTGCACACTGGTAACTTGGTAAAGATTACAAACCAATAAATAAATTACAAGTCATCCCACCATAGAAAAAAAAATAATCCTGTACCAAAATATTATGACCTAAGCAAATGTTCCAGACAGTCACAGCACACAGGCAGCAGCACTTCACAACACAAGGGCACAAATCACCCAGCCCACAGACTGGCAGCTGCCTGAGAATGTGGTAGTGGCCAGACATTGTGTTGATGCCAGGAAAGGTGGATACTGGGGTCTATAATACTTCTAAGTACATATCAGATGAGGCCTATAACGACTGTCTTCTCACTGCTATGTGAACATCAGAATTACATATGGGAACATGTATTTGGTCGAATATAAACTGTTGATCCGGATGCCAAGAGCCTGTTGTATGCACAGTCCATGGAGGATGTGAGGTTGGCATTAGTCCATTACTGTTTAACCACAGCCCACTAGACAGAACTCACAGCAGATACAAAGGTGCACAAGCTCTGTTCCTGAACAGCTTTATTTCTGCCTCCCACATAGTTTTTGCAAGACTTCTGCCTTCATTTTTGATGATTCTCTATTTGGCAATGGAGGGGGGAGGTAGGAGGGGTGGGGTGGAGAGGGTAGGGGTCATAAATCTACTAGTTCTCATCAACACTGGCACCCTTATGAAAGCATTAGGTTTAGAAACCCTTCTGCTATTAGGACATAAACCATTCATGAAATATTGAAGTCCTTGCTTACTGATGTAGAGTCCTCCTATGCAAAGTAAAAATGCCTTCACCCTGTATCTTTCAAAACAACACATTCAAGGAAAAATAGACTGCCACAACTGAGCCTAGACTTGGCTTCATTTGGGCTACAGAAGCTCCTTTACTATTCCAGGTCCATCAGTGGAAACTGATTAGGGACAAAGAGAAGAGCTTCTGTCTCACTTCTCAATGAGTTATCTCGCAGAGGAGGAAAGAATGAGTTAAGGGAAGATCCAGAGGGCACAAGTCTGACTGCTTTGCATAGAGAAAGAAGGTCTCTTCAGCTGTCACTCAATGGACACTAGTACATACCTTGGGATAAGCACACCCCTAGTGCTGACCAGCATCTTGCTAATCCAGCCAGGTAATGAACAGCCCCTTTCTATCACACATCTCAGCCTTGTGTAGTTGCAGGTCAATTTAAGTTGGCAATCACACCAGAGCAAACATCTGAGCTCTCTTGCTTTGCCAGCATAAGCACATAATTTAAGGTTGCAGTTTTTTTCTTTTGCCCATGACCAACAGAGAAGCACAACCACGTCCAAGACCTTGGCTGAGCACTGTGCTCTGTCCTCCCCAGGACAAGCAAGTGACACTACAACATTCATGTGCTATGAGTTCACAGCACAAGAACATTCTCTCTCATGAGGGTACATGTAGCCCAATTATTTGTTTGCATTTGTATTCAAAAGTTTTAAACCTGAGCATAAAAAGTATGACTAGAGCATGAAGCAGACAGAGTTGATGTGGACACAGCCTTTGGGCATGCAGGTGAGGTCTGTGCTACAGTTGAGTCAACAAATTTCTTGCTTCTTCAACTGTAATAGGGAACTAACAGCCATACCTCGGAAAATTTTGACTCTAGGGTATAAAAATTATACAAAAGTCAGATAGCTTTCATCTAGGAAAGTACAATTGAGTTTTTTCCCTTCTTGCCTTGTGGGAAGTGTATTTGGACCATACATAACTCTGACTCACCTACATAGACTAGAATCTTCCGTTGCATTCTCACAATACATAAACTACAGCCTCTTCTGACTCTAGTATTTTTTTTGACTGATTGGTATTTCAATGTGTCAGATCACAATCTCTGAACAAATAGTTGAATGTTTTTTTTCTTTTATTAAAATAAAGGGGAGTAGGGAGGGCAGATTTCTACAGAAAAAAGCCCCTTTGTTCAATAAAAAGTTATTTTTCTGTCAAAACCAGTTTTATGGAAATATTTTAACAGGCTTTAGTCTAATGCACCTCTTGCCAGTAACTTTCTACCTTTGCATTTACAGCTCTGCTTTGTCTGTGTTTGCTCCAACACAGACCACATCTTTGGCTTCCAATCCTTCAAGTCCAGGAGGTAAGGCAAAATGTCCCCTCCCATGCAGAGTGGCCACTTTGTGAAGCTATTTAGCTTTTACTTCCACAGTGGCTAATTTCAAACTGTTATATCCACATTCTGATCAAAAATAATGTTAGAGGGTCAAGTCAGATTAAAAATAGCTTCCTAACCTTCCTTTACTAGAAAGCTCCTTTTACCTGGATCATTTCTATAACACAGCTTAGCTCCAAAATATCATATAGGTACAAGTGAAGGAGTAGGAAGAAGCAACACAGGAGAGAGATAAGAAGGTCTTAAGCTGGCTCAAACCTTCATAGCCAAGATCTAAAGAATCTCCACTGAGAATTTTCACCTGACTGTGAGAGATAGATAATTTCTAGCAACTTGAGTCATCCCAGGAAGAAGAGTGAAAAAAAAAGTGTTAAACTTCCATAAGCACCCTCCATCCATATTCCTTTTTGACAGAACGACGATATTTCTGTTTACAACCATTAAAAATCAATCTGAATACATTTAATATTAAAGATCACTTCTAAATATTTCTCTGAGCTGCCAGGCAATCTTTGCCTCCACGCACATGCCAAACAGCAGGAAGCAACGTTGCTTTCCCAGCTCTCAGATCTCTCACCGGACAGTTAATTCAATTGGAATCTTCACTGTGATACAGTTAATGACAGCAAGCTGAAAATCTGAAGATATCATGCCCATACATAAAGACTAGGATAATCCTTCTCAAGATTGTAACTGATTCATAAAATCAATTTCTGCTGAAAGGAGTGCATGGCATGAGATACCTGGCATCTCATGGCCCCTTCTAGGAAGCATAGCTTTGAATAAAGCTCCAGGAGGTATAAGAGATCCATCCATGCAGAATCAAACCTTACTTTCCTACTCCAAGCATCATGGTGTTGTACAATTGGCTGAAAAATAAATCTAAAGCCTCTAAAAAGAAATGTTGGCACATAGTTGGCACTATGTGGAAACAAGAGACCAATGGACAACGCAACGGTGTCCAAACACCAGAGTTTATATTGAGAGATGAGGGAAAGCCTGCCTACCTTACCAAAGAAGAAATAGGAAGAATTTGTGGTTTGACTCCAAGCTCCTGCACAAAGCAGCAAGGACATAACTCCCCAGCACCCTGTGCTACCCTCCACAGAAGAAAAAGGGGAACTGAAACTTTATTCTTTGGCATCTATTTTCACTCGTAGCTCAGGAAACATTCCTGGTTAAAGGTGTCACTTGCAACAGGGTTTATTAAAGTGATAAAAGAAAAACCCACACAAAACACCCTGGTTCTTGTATCTTCTCCCCTGTTACTGAGATCAGAAATGACTTATTTCTCCCTACTTGCCCTGTGCTCTCTTTCCTTGGACTCCAAGGCAGGAGTATAACAAAGAACAAGCCACTGATTTTTCATTGACATTCTAATTGTTATCTCAAATGGTGCTAAATTACCAGTTAGAGTGACATGTTCAATTAAATGGACTTCAACACTTCTCTCACCCCATTAAGTACTTCACAGAGCTGTAGATTTCAGCTACTGTGTGTGGCGTGGGCAGTGGGAAACGTCTCTTGTCTGCAGGTGGCTATTCAATACAATTTTGCATAGCACCATAGGCACTGGAGATGAAGAAGTACAAAAGTGCAAGGGGCTTGAAGAAAGAGCTAATTTGAAACCACCAGAAAGAGGAGAAAGACAGGAGGAATTAACTGAAGGATGTAAAGCTCAATTATCCATCACAGCAGGCTTGGAGAATGCTTTTCCTCTGCACATTCACCCTATTTAATGCAATGAATATGTGGCACATCCACCAGATAGCTCAGCACATGAATCTATGCTATCTGCCAACACTGGCTGGAGATTTTCAGATAGAAGAGATTTCTGTCAGAAAAATGCTCCTACAGAAGGATCAAGAGCGTTGCACAGGAGCGTGTTGATGCCATCGAAGCTTTGATGGGCAGCATGCAGCTTCCTCAGGAGCTCCAGCTACCCAGGAACCCCCCCACAGACATTGCCAGCCCAGGCAGCCCACCCACCAAGCAAAGTGCTGGAGCCTCAGGCAGCCAAATAACTTAGAGCTGCTGAAATCATTTGTTTCTGGAATAAGCAAGATGTTTGGAGAAGTGAGCTGGATCTTTGTCTTTTCTTAACTTGACTTTTTTTTTTTTTTTTTTTTTTGAGGAAAAGCACACTCCATTTCCCACCAAACACTAAAGCTGCCCATATGTTGAGATATTCCAGTCTCTCAAAATATTTGGTCACTTAATTCCAACAGCAATCTCAAGGGACTTCCAGGGGCTCAGCTCATCCGTGCAAATATCCACAGGCAAGCCCATGTGTCTGTATCACCAGAAAAGTTAAATGCAATTCTTTCAGAGCAAGAATCTGTGGCCAGCAAATTTTGTCCCAAAATCAACAAGCAGAGAGCAGCTTATCCAGTGTTAGGTATTGGCCTCCTTCAAAAGTAAAAATATTGCTTAGAGGAATAAGAATACAAATGTCAAGATTTGGATTCAACTGGGCAAAACTTAAACAGACAAAGAAAAAGTTGTCCAGGCTCCTTTCTGACCAAAGAAGAAATAGAAACTTCTAAGGTTCAATACCTCTGAGTGATTTTGGATAGCTGTTGTGGCATGAAATAAATCACCTCTTCAAAACACCCATTTCTCTCCATCAACTTAGAAGTGAGTCTTGACAACAAGTCAGATCAACTGGTAGACACCTGCACTGCAAGCAGCTGAGTTGATGAATCCCAACTCAAAATGTCATCCCAGCCCCAGGCCCTGCTTTACAGCACTGGAGGTGAAAACTGCACTAATAAAAATGGGAGAGTGGTTGTTACACTTACAGCCTGCAGACAAGGGAAGCTTCCAGTTAACTGTAGTTGTAATTTCTAGTTACCAAGCAGGAAAAGCAGCCTTTTGGTTGGCAGCTTATTTCTTTGTGAAGGTTAGGAACTGTTGTTTTGTAGACAAGTTATGGGGTAAGGTGAAATTTTACTCAGCTTCGACACTGTTGATGCTTTGTTCTTGCAAGAGATAAAGCTTTTTGCCGCTACTTCCAGAAGAACCCTATGATTTCTTTAAGTCCTCTAGGGTGGCAAAATTATTTCACACTCCAAAGAAAACCCCACACAAGTGAGATACTGTCTAGGGCATGAGCAAGTGACACAGTAAAACCCATCAAGAAGCAGCTGTTATTAGTCTGCTGCCAAATCAAGCAGGGATGCAAGAGACAGTTGAGGAATGAGATCCTCACCCAGCTGAATGCATCATGTGTCCTAAAGCAGCGGTGCTCAGACTGGATGCTCAAGGACATCTAAGCCTTGAAGCATGACCGTTATACGTGGCCAGCATAATTCTCAAACCCCCTCTTGCAGAAGGGCTTCCTGACAATCCCAGGCATAGTACCTTAGACTGTCTTCTGATTTTTCTCTCTCATTCCTTATTATACCTCCCCCCTTACACACCTGCAGTAGAGCCCCATATCCCTCTGGGAAGAGGAGGTGGAGCAAGTGAAGAACACTGTATGGGAGCAGATGGACACATTCCTTAGTAAGGAGCCACTCTCAGGAAGCCCCCCTGATTACGAGCCCAGGAGCATGAACCCTTGTGCTCCAGCAGCTGGGTCACAGCCTTTCACATTGGGGCCATCAGGGTCCAAGTGCAGACCTTAGGTGGTCTGCTGAGGGATTGATAGGCATGCACATGACCACCTAAAGCCCATTTTCCTCCCCACCCCACACAAAGGCTGAAGAAGGTCAAAGGGTCTCAAGAGATGACTACAAAATCAGTCTCTCCTGGTTCGTGGCACAGATGGAGAATGAGACAAGGCTCAAGTTATAATCAGAGAAATCTCTTACGTACCCAGCTCCAAGACAATGAAACCTGAGTTTTCCACTCCACATATTAATTCTGGGTAATTAAACCCAGCTATGCAGTAGGTGCTTTCAGATTTTTATGTAGATTTTGTTCCTTAACATTACATTTTCAATGCAAAATAGGAAAGCTGGAAAACTGCAAAAATGGCCTTATTGAAAGCAAGTGATATGCTTAAACCACTATTGATTTAACCTCTGAGGGAACCATACATCAAAGAGAGCTGACACTCCCAGCTCACTGCCAAATTGAAATGAAACTCAGCAAGCCACATAATGATAGAAGGACAAGGGCAATAAACTCCAGAGGAGTTCCTTAGCCTCTAACAGAGTCTCCATGAGACACATCCCTGGGGAAGAAAGAAAATCCCAAAGGGTGACACCCATTTAAGCAGATAAATATAAATACGTAAACCTGAAGACTTGTTCATTTGCTTGATTGATTTACATCACTGCCCAAAGATAAAGCACACATGAAGGGGATATCAATGGAAGTGCTGATGCTTCAGCAATTACCTAAGAAATGTCAACACTGAAATACAGTTAATGTTTATTAAAATAAATAAATAAAAGGTTTCTGCCTGGATGCAATTTAAAGCCATTAGGAGAAAGAATTCACTGTGTGTTGTAGTTTAAGCACCACAAACAAGGGTATAGAGCCCTAAGGACCTTGAGCACCATGTTCTCAGCAAGATATAGGTGTACAGATTTCTCCAAAGCATTCACTTTTACACAAATGTTTTTGAAAAGAGATGATTAGAAGAAAAATCTCACTTTGAACTGATATTTACTATACCCACTAGATAGTCACTGAACAGATGGTGAGTGTACAACAGCAGTGATAACATTATCAGCAGCAGAAATATAGAAGCAAATACCAGCAGCGCTGGTACTTCAAGGCCCTGTCCAGGAACATACATAGTCAATTTTTAAAATAATTTATTAACCATACAGGCTTCCAAATGTTCCAAACAACTTACATGCTTCAATCCTTTGTCTGGATTATTTATTTTTTTTTTTTTAAATCAAAGTTACTATTGGATCTTGGGACATGCATTCTAATTGCTATAAATAAATCATGAATGATTGGCTCAATGTATTTTTCCATGGCAACTCCTGCGTCACACGCAGCATTACATTTTTGAAAGAGAGCTATGCTCTTTGAGGGAGAGGCAGAGATCCACACTTAGGATGGGCCTCAGATCAATTTACAGTTTCTGTTTGAGTAGAATGTGTGTTAGCAATGAAACAGAACAGTTTTCAACTAATTGCAGACTACTTAGGCACCAAAGCCTGTACAGTGCCCTCCACCCTTGCAGGGGGCTGGGTGGCAAATTCCCTTACAAAATGCAAAGCTTTGTGCACAGGTCCTCTGTGACTTCCTCAACTATGCAGCATCACACAAACCAACAAAATCCTGTTCCATTTTACATTTGAGTCCTAAGAAACCTGCCTCCTGAAGTTGGCGGCAAGGAGGGGTAGAAATTTCCTGAGGTCTATGGTCTGGTGTTCAACAGAAAGCTGACTTCTTTGCATAGTCAGTTGGGCAAGAAAAACATAAAAAAGCTCTTTGCAACACAGCATTTGGCCCTGGTAAGACAAAACCACCAAAATATGAGTTGCAGGATATATTTGCCCTCCCTCCATAAAAAGGATAGTTCTACATTAAAGTCATTCATCTGTATTAGAAAGGAAAATTACCAAAGTGCAAATTTGCAACTGTTTTCAGAAAGGAGCACATGAAATATTTAGTAATTTACAGAACCAGCATCAATTTTCCATTTATGAGGTAAGATTTATACACCAGTTTAGAAATTTTGGAATCTGAAGCCCAGAAACCTTCTAGTATTTACTAAAGATGATCTATAAGGTCCCTTCCAACACAAACCATTCTATGATTCTGTAGGTTTAAAGACTCAATTGTTTTTAACTTTAAAAAGCCCTCCAAAAAATCCCATTTATAGCATTAAACAAGTTCTGTAGCTCCAACAATACAATTCAGATGCACTTCCTGAGAGATAAAAGCAAATGGTTTCAACTTCAAAATTGCTAAACAGTGTATTCCAGTTCCAGGATAGGATGAAGGATGAAGCCTTCAAGAGGAACCATTCTCATCAGACCATCTGATCAAGAATTCATGAGTGCACCTGACCCCAGACATCCTTCCACTTTTTAAGCTTCAACCAGAGCCTTTCAAGGACCTAAGTTTTCAATCTGACTCTAAACCAAACCATGGTTTGGCCTTAGTTTCAATTTATGCAGTTTCACATACTGATATCTTAGGGCATCACTAAAAGCTTACATTAAATAGAACCCTGAGAAACCTGTTTTGAATATTATTTGGCAATTCGCAATCAAGAAGCTCAAGCTCTTCCTATTTCATGGTCTTCATACTGTTTGCCTCTGAACAAATGTTTTGACATTGGTTATTTACTCTGCATTTTCCAAGCAGTGTGTATTTATGACATCCACTGCCTACATTACACAGTTTAATTTCCATTTGTTCAGCAGCATCCATGTTTACATTCAGTAACCTGCAGGAGACTACACATACCTTTGTTAAACAGACATTTATGGAGTAAAATTTACAGTGATGTGCAAACAGGCTCTCCTATTTCCAGTTCATGGTGAGCATCAGGAAAGCAGAGTGAATTATCTATGCTGGGTAAAAATTCTGCCTAACCTTTATCTTAGGAGGAAACTGAGCTTTGTGTCATATGAACACCTCTTATTGTCTGTTTTCCAGATAAAATGTTGAGCTGGTTTTGAATATTTTAGTCAAAACTTTCATTTTAAAGTTTTCCACTTGTTCGATGAAGAAATCTGCACTTGCTGTGCACATCTGTGTTCATCAACTTTCCAAAAGGGAAAAACAAAGATAAATACACACCTCAGAAAAACTGCACTGGACAGCATGTTCCCCAGTGTTATCAGGAAAAAAAAGGGATAGGATTGCATTTGACAGGAGAGATTTTTTCATTATAATAACCTACCTGATTTTAAGAAGAACTGAAACACTGGAATCTCTCAACCATTCAGTCTAAACTAAACCCAGAGATGGGCAAATGTGAGATCTTGCATGGATTATGCAAAGCCTCTTAATAATTACAAATGATTGTTAAAGGCAACAAAGCTATCTGAATAGTAACAATCTGGCTCCTGTTAATTATTACAGCTCTCCTGCTAAGGTACCTTACTGTCTCAGAGCTTCTAGACATAAGGGCAAATGAGAATGACTCGTACTTCATCATACCAAATCAAAATCACTTTAATTATTCTCCAGTGGGACTCCAAAGGCTTCAAGTCAGCATGGCATGAGCCATATGTTTCTTTCTGTTTGGGCAACGCTGCTAATTAGCAAAAGTTGAAGAAATCCTATTTCAAAGTGATAAAGCACAAACCTCAGCATATGTTTACCTGAGAAGTGGTAATTTTAATTGCAATGGGTACATTCACTGCAGTATTAACAAGGAGACTTCAAGGTTAAAGTATGAAACAACGTGGTTACATCCTCAGCTGGTGCAAGCCAATGCTGCTTCACAGATCAGCTCTGCTGAATGAGACTGCTCCAGGCTGCAGCTGGTTGTGTTGCTCATCATTAAGTGCTTACGACCATGTGGAAGCCTCAGGGTCTGACACTCCCTCACATAGGACAGCCTCAAGACAGGCTTTGCAAAAGGAAGAGTGTCACCTTTCAAGGCCTGAAGATGTTTGCATTCTTTAACCTGGAGCTTCCCTTCTTCTGAAGGCAAAAGGCAATGTTTTGTAAGCTGGAAGATCCCTCTCATGAGCACTAGTGAAAGGGTCATTCCCCACAGCACGCTTTAGGACAAAATCTGTTGCCAGCCAGGGGACTACAGATGGCTGCAGAAGGACTGAAAAGCAAATTTTGACAACAAAGCTTCTAATTTCATACTAGTTCAAACAGTATTGTATCTTCCTGGATACCTTCATCTTGTGATTAGTACAGCTTCAACCAACAAGGAGATAACTCTGTTTGGAGGGAATCACGTCTGGATTTTTCCAGTCAGTTGCACATTGCACAATATCCTTAATAAATTTAACTTTGAGCTTGCATCTAGAGAGCACCAAGAGAATTGCTGGATCCCGCTAAAACTATGAAGCTGAACACAAAGACTGCAAATGAGAACCAACTACAGCTACCACAGTAGCATTTGTTCATGCTACTGTGCAAAGCAAAGGGAAAGCAAGTCAGAAAATCCACCAGGAGCTGGAGAAACCTGATACTCTCTTGCCTAGTTTATTTTCTTAATCTCAACCTCATGCCTCAGCTACCACAACAGAGTCTTTGAAATTCCATCTCCTTTCTTTCTAGTTAAGAACAATCCCCAGAACAAATTAAATAAATGGAGGGGGTGAGGGGGTTACTGATGACAGAAGGGTACTAACGTCTGGAGTCCTCGCTAGCACTTACCAGAGTGAACTTCTTAATTTCTTAACTTCACAGTCAATTCCACTGTGAATGCATCCAAATATACACAATTTCCCACACAGCTGCCACTTCTCTGCATTAAGCTCCCTCTGACATCTCCCTGGGGATAATTGTTCACCTGTAATCTTTCTTGAGACTTTCCCAAGTACGTATCTCATGTCTCACATCTACCCCAGGATTTAGTTGCAAATGTCCCATTTTTATCAAGCTTTACTTAAAAATTAGTGGAAGGGGAGGAGGAAGTAATTTTAGGGGAAGAAAAAAAAAGAAAATTCTTCAGCTGTTTCAAGACACTAATTACAAGCTAGAATGCAATTTTAAGAAAAAGTTAATATCTGCATTTAGAGCTTAGCAGCTCTAAATGATGCAGTTATGAACATTACATTAGCTTAATTAATAACTTACACTAAGAGTACACTGAAATTTTGTATCAATATATAACTGGATATTGTACATAGGCACCCTCTTACTCAATGGGTCTTTTGAAATTATCAATTTAAAATTTGTATGCTTTAAGTCTGGAAAGTACTGCATTATTTGACAAAACTAAGACTGGCTTATTCTGAAACAGAATAAAAACCTGATGTCTCAGCAGCCACTGTTGGGGGAAGCAAAATGCATTTGAAAGGTTTTCCACACATTTTATCTTTGCTTTGTTAGCAAAGCAGCATGGAACAATCCTGTGTCTATAGGTATTCACATTAATTTCTCTAATCTAAGTTCTTTGAGCTATAACACAACCTAAGTCTAATATGAGATTCAGGAATTTACCAAGGAAGAGAAATAAACTAAGGAGAATCTGCCATTACCACTACTGCCTGGTCATGACCAGATTTCTAGGCACTTTCATGTTTAAATTTACAAATGACTTCTAGGAGGAGATATGTTTCCCACTGTAAAAATGTTCAGAAATGCAAATATCTTGTACAGTTACTAGCAAGGTTTAGAGCTAAATTTTTCTTAGAGGTAAATAGTGATAGAACAAGAAAAAAAAAGTGCACTATGGTAATTCCAATTAGAGATTTGGGCCTTAAACCACTATTTCCATCACCTTCCCTTTCCTCCCTTTCCCCCAAAAATCTCTCAGTGAGATTAGTGAAACTATGAAATGGGTTGCCCAAGCTGGAGTTGCCATACTTGGAGATATTTAGAACTGGATTTGACAGGGCCCTGGGCAACCTGAAATAACCTACACTTAATTAGGAGGAAGTTGTGCTTCCAAAGGTCCTTTCCAGCCTAAATCATAAATCATCCTATGATATATTTCATGAAGCACCTACAAGTTCCAATGATCATTAAAATCTGATCTAAGGTTCTTTTGAAATCCATCCTATATCCCCAAAATAATGTTTGGCACAATAAAGTAATGAAAGAAGTTAAAAAGACTACAGCATTCAGTGAGGACTCTTGCTCTTTCAGACACCTTTGGAGAAGACATTACTACTTGGTGACTAAAACTGAAGCACTCCTAATGAAACCACATTGTGGCAAACACCAAAATCAAGAAGGAAACATTTTTTAAAAACCAAAACCAACCAAACAACAAAACCCAAAACATCATAAAAGTAGAAAAAGACAAGATGCTTCAGAGAAACCACAAACTGTAACTGTACCTTGTTTGAGCTGTGTGGTGTTGAAGATGTGATGTAAGATCCTTGTAGTAAGCTGGCAAATCTTCAGCATACTATAAAACATTTTCCACATACTTAGAAGATGGTGCAATGTGCATGTATAATCCTTTTCCCTGTGTTCTTGCAGCCTAATTCAAATAAGTGAGAGAAAAATTCATGAGTTCCCCATCCCTTTGATTCAAAGATTCCTCTAGCAAGTATTGTTGTAGCAAACATATTTTGACCTGCATTTAAATATGCAGTAACCAATCTACATAACATCCCTTTTCACCAGTTTTTCAGAGTGATATCAGAAAGATTTTTTAAGTGATTTTATGGACTATATGCAAAATTTTCTCTTTTTCTTGCTGTCTTAAGTTACTCTTGTGTTTGTGGGCCATCCTAATCTCTTTATGAGCCTTGCTTTCCTTTGCATACATAATTTCTTTATTAGATACAGTTATTCCAGTCCCTCTAAATATTTATTTCCAGAAAGAACAGATTCTGCTGAGCCATTACTAGTTGCAGTCTACCTTCATGCTAACCTCCCTGTCTCCACCATGACCCGACAGTAACAACATCCAATTATATATGCCCATCAATTCCCTCTTTCTGGGGAAATTGGATCTTTTAAATTCAGAAGCCTAGCTCCTTCCTTCACCTCCACAGCTTAATATACAAGGTCAAATCTAACAGTTATGCAATTTCTGTTCCCAAAAGTCTATAGCCTTTACTACTTCTTTTCCCCAGTGCCAGCCATTTCCAGGATTGCATTGTTATCCAGTTGTTTCTTTTGTAACGTCCATTCAAATTCTAGTATCCCAAATTTATTGAAATCCTCCATTTTCTGTACAATTATAACCTGATAAAGCAAGATACTAGTTCTTTTAATTTCTTTACTACTTCAAGAAAAGCCTGTATTTAAGTACCTTGCTTTAAAAGGGTGTATTTCAGAATAAGTGAAATCCCTTCTCTCTGTGAAGCTAGAGTAATTCACTAATTAGTTGGTTAGTCTCATTCAGGCCAAAATAAAGAACACCAAAGAGATGATGCTCTTCCAAGTTCATCACTCACTTGAGATAAACAAGCTGCAGTGATAACCACAGGTGGAACCTATTGTCAATGTAACTCCCTACCCAAACTGGAGACGATCAGGTGGGGATGCTTTGGTGATAGCTCTTTACAGGCTCTGCCACATTTCCTATGATATGCAGAAAAATAAGTAATTTCCCAAACAATACTTTCATACACACACACAAAATAGTATGCAAGAAAAATAATCACCAGTTGTCAGCCAGACAACTCTCCAGATAGTGGACTATCAGGCTCTGAACTACAATGGTCATTGCTGAAAGGGCAGCATTTAAACAGTTACAACAATGCTACTTAAAGGTGCTCTTTGAATAGTGATTAATTATCATAATGTTGTTAGTTAGCTGCCACCCCCAGAGACCACCTGATTTATTGCTTTACCAGCAAAGCTTTGCTCTTAAGAGAATACTCTGCAATTCTTTGGAAAGTCTCTGACTTACACATCACAAGAAGTCAGAGAGCCTGGCTGGGAATGGATACCTGGCAGGAAACCTGTCTCCTGTTCCTAGCTCTCTTCTTGATCTCCTCGGTGACTTGAGACAAGTTGCTTCACACTGCACTGGTTCTGTCTTCTCTATTTGTAATCAGGGCATAGACCATGTCCCTGGGAGGTGTCTGTGCAGCACCTACCGCAAACAAGGCTTCAAGTCTTAGTACCCATAAAAGTAGGTGACAAAATGGTATGACATCTCAAATGAAGTGTCATATACCACTGTTTTGTAGAGTATAAAAACTTCCACCACTTACTTACGGGAAAATAAAGACAATCATTTTAAGTCTCACTATAAAACAGGCTAAAGCTTTCTCCTGCAGAATTAGCACTAACGGTATATTTTAAATGTAATAACTATTGCACGTTTAAAACACAAATAAAAATGTTATGTGAGAAATGCACCTATACATCATCTTACAGGTATGAACAAATTGAGAATATGAATTTGTTTTCAGCAAGGAAGACTATATTTCCATTCTGGGCAAATTGCAGCACATTTAGTCCAAGGACCAGACCCCAACCAAACAAAATAGCACATGTTGATTCTTAGTCTCTGTAAACAAGACAAGACAACTGGACACCAACTTCAGTATTTTACAGCAATGAAAAGGAGTAGATATATTTTTCTATAGAAATAAAAAATTTGAAGAGCTTTAATATTTTTGGCATTTATATTCACTCTGCAATACATCTACATCAATCATCACCCACGCATGCTTTGAAGACTGAAAGTAGATAGTAAGTCTAGCAGAACTTCATGGTGGGAGTTGCAGATTTTTTTTATCCAACCTTAAATGTAGGCTTGTAAAAGGTAACTTCAAAAACCTGGTGAAATCCCAAGGATGTTAAAATTTGGGACCAACTAGTTATCTCCCAAGCCTCAAATCAGTGGATTCACCATTTTAAGTAATTCTTAATTGAAGATCGGATTATTAATTTTATTTTTGTAAGTAATGGTCTCCTTTAGTGCATATAATAGGACAGTGATAGGACAAGGGGCAATGATACAAACTAGAACATAGGAAGTTCCACCTCAGCATCAGGAGAAACTTCTTTACTGTGAGGGTGATGGAGCCCTGGACGAGGCTGCCCAGAGAGGTTGTGGAGTCTCCTTCTCTGGAGACTTTCAAAACCCACCTGGCTGCATCCCAGTGCAACCTGCCCTAGGTGAACCTGTTTTTTCGGGGGTTTTGGACTAGATGATCTCCAGAAGTCCCTTCCAACCCCTACCATTCTGTGATATAAGTATTTAGATTTGGAAGCATTATTGACTTTATTATGGAGGAGGTCAGAATAGATATCCAGTAATTCTCCTTCCTGGCCCTGCAGATTTACAGAAGCACTGCTGAATTAGAGCAGGGAGATAGGATTAAAAAATAAAATTATTATTCTTAGACCTTGGAGAGAGCCCTAGGTAAAGCAAAGATTACCTTTCAGCCTAGTCTAACTTCTAACCACCTGCATGACACTTCATAGAAGTTCACCTCATCATTCACACGATAACTACAAGACTTCTGCTTGACCCAACACAGCTTCCAGAAAAAATTTCCAATCCTGATGCTTGAGCTTTAAATGATAGCGAATATAACACATGCAGTCACTGGTTTTGCTCATTTGCCCCTGGGTAGAAAGTAGCCATATGAGAATTTAATCCTGCAAGTTCTCACAACAGAGCTAAGGAAAATAAAAAACAAAACAGAAGAATACTGCAAGGTCTTCATTTTGATCAATTTGAATTTTAGAGCATGATAAGAATCAGTTCTTTTTCTACATGGACCAGTGCACTAACACCAAATACAAAAGCTTATATGGCTAAAAATGTTTAGGTCCTAACTAAATTGTCTCCATGTGGATACCACAGGGACAGGCAAAGTTTCAAGATGGGCACTTTTGCTGGTATATCTGAGCACACAAGCCTGAAGACAAGGCTTTTAGCAATCAACTCAATAACCATTTACTCAATATTTTCATTTCTCTATTGCATATTTTCCTGCTCAGAGCAACTTGCAGAGTCTTCATTCTGGGCTCTGGACTTAAACAGAACAAAGCAAGGCCACCAGCTCCTTTGTGAAGGAGTTCAAGATGATAAATTCTCCCATATTAATGCAATCTGATCCCATGACTGCTACAGACTACAGCAAAAGTTCACGGCTGTGAGCAGCAGTAAGGGATCTTTGTTCTTCTCCTTATGGAACTCTTCTGCTTGGGGAAACCTTTACAGCAGATTCTCTATGTTCACAGTCAGTGCTTAGCCCCTGTCAAAGACCAAATAACTCTAATACCCAAAGTTATTGAGTTGGAGGGCCACAAATTGAGGAATGTCCTCTATCTCAAAACAGCTCTGCAACAGCGATATGTCCCTCCAGCCCCTCAGCCCTGGCTTTGATGTGGCTGCCAGGCACACTTGAGAGCTGGTCTGCAGATTCACCACGAGGGGCTGTCAGGATTGGAGTGGTCACTGCTAGCCTTTTTCCCAGCTGACACAGACACAGAGGGTGCAAGAGCAAGTCCTGTGACCACACTACCCTGTGGGATACCAGCTTGGAGCTTGAGCATGTGGTGCAACCACCTAATAATAATTCTGTCTGTAGATGTGATTTGGAGACCAGGAGCTTTTAAAGACACATGCTAGAGTGGTGCTCTGCAGCAGCAAGGGCCATGCCATGCAGCTTGCTGTAATACCTGCCAACAGACCAAGACTGCAGGACTGGAGGTCTTGCAGGACATAAGTGGGACCACTCTGAGATGCTCTAAGTATCCTGAGCTTGTCCCTGGGCTTCCCAGGGGAAGCACCTAGGAGAGTATGCCAAAGGATTCATGACGCAGACAGCCCGAGATCTTGGTTTTTAGGACACAGATGGGCACTTGTGACAGAACAGCACGAACACAACCAGCGAGCAAACAGAAACTTGCTTGTACTACATGTGTTATTGCTACTTTCTCAGAGCTTTGAAAAGTGCAGAATACTGTAAGATGCATGTTTGAACTATTTCTAGTGTAGTTTCTTCCCCTAGCATCAAACATCCTGGTGGAGTGGTCGATACTCAGTGCACTCTGGTCTTCCTTCCAGACTCACTCTTCAGCCCTATGCAGGTGGAGGTGACTCCTCAAAGTGACTTCACTGTCAAGCTTCTCTCCAAGCAGCACTTCTCTAAGCCTCCTTCCAGTGAATTTAGCTTAGACTTAACAAGTGCCTGGAGTTTTAGATTCTGGGTTTAGTTCTTGGTTTTTGTTTGTATTGGGATTTTCATTTCGAGGTGCATATATACATACACAAAAATACTGCCAGTGGATTGTCATAATAATATTAGGGGAAATAATGCTTCAGAAGCTGGAAGGTATTCTTCCTACACTCCCACATGCTCTGCTTTTAGAAGACAAAAGAAGAAAGAAGCAAGCATAATATACCAACCACATTCTCTATTGGGCACAGATTATACAGAAGAAGACACAGACTGAAATGAATAAAATGATTGGTTATAAACTCCTTTTTTTTTTTTTGAGAAGTTTCTCATAAAAAACTTGAACTAGCCCTTCCTATTGTTGAGTTGACCCATTTTGGCTTCGAACAAATTAAATTCATCCAGTGTGATGAGGTTTTGCTTAGATTTTATCAGTTTATGTCCCACAGAAGGTGTGAGAGTATATTCCTGCCTTCTGCAGGCTTTGCATAGCAATATAATGTTGTTTTCCCTTTCTAATCTCCAATATATTTTTTCTGAAACTGCAGAGGCACTGAATCATCAAGCTCTCTGTTTGTTTGAAGGGAATAGCAAAAAAATTTCAAGCACCAGTAACTTTGCAGTGCTTTCCCTGTATTTGCAGTGTTAGTGAACTACACAGTTTTAATCTACCTCATTGATTCCCGATGGAATTAACAGGTAACATTGTTAGTCCTGAATTACTTACTTACTCTAGATAAGCAAGACTGTTAGAAGAGGGAGGAAGCAAGATGAGCTGCTTCTCATCTCTGATATTAGAATGTGGAGGAATGACTCTGCTCCAGTCCTACCCGCCCCTCCCAAAAGTTTTCATCAGCCTGGGAATGGCTCCAGTTCCAGCTCCAAGCTAGGCAGCTCACTGACAAGCTTCAAGACAGCAATAAAAATAATCAACAACCTTCTGGAGCATACATCACATGCAGTAATGGTTTTCACAGAACCAAAATCAATTACCAGTAACATATTCAGTAGAGTCTTGACTAGGTAGGCACAAGAGAAGTGGTGGGGTGGGAAAAATCATACCAAAGAACCTTTAAAAAAAAAAAAAAAAGAAGTGATTTTCTGTCTTTAAAACCTCAATCTAAGAGAATATTTCAAAATGGAAGACACTTTTTATAGCAGTCATACCACAAGAGGAAAGCCTGTGCACTACACTGAAACCCTAACAGGTATTAAAAGCTGTGAAGTTTATCCACTACAGAACAGAAGGACAAAGACAAGGTCATCCACTGCATGCAGGAGAAAGAACAAGACTCCAAAATCCCCAAACAAACAGGGGCAGAAAATAATCTCCTTGGCAAAGTTTTGCAGTATTTGCTCATCAGGAGAAAGTCAGGAGCAGTATTATTGACTAACCAAGCTGACATTTGGCTACCAAAGTATTTAATTCTTGTAGTTCCTACTAGATGAAAGGACACTACATCCATCTCCAAGTGATGGCTTGGCACAGTCAACCAGACAGGACAGAGTGTCAGCAATATTTTCTTAGTGGGTTGAGAAAGAGAGGATCAGTCTAAAAGTTTGTCATTTGCCCATTGCCCTTTGTCTTGCTTGACTAGTTGGATTTCAGCCACACCTGAGGTCCAGTTCTGCTAATCAACCATTCCCATTTTCCTTCAATCTTTCCTGGGGGGAGGTGGGTGCAGAGAAGGACTCACAGGGGGACACGTGTGCTGGATGCTACCATCAGTGCTGCCTGCAGCCAGGTCAAGCCACAGCATTCACACAAGAGGGACTTGTGATAAGATGGAAGAAAAACTCCTTCCTGGGGAAAAAAACATGCATGGTATAATGCATCAAGGAGGAGGCAGCAATAGTGGCTGAGCACAGCCTGGAAGGTGGTATATCTGTCTCCCAGCAAGTGTTCAGGTCAGACCAGATCTTCTGATATGGAATAAAATGATGGAACACATCTCAGTTTCATGGTAGAAGCTATTGAGAGAATAGCAGAGAAGTGTGAATCCCTTATAGAGAGGTAACACAGATCACCTGGCACCTAATAAATGTGGGATGCATTTGTTGACATGATCAAGGTTCAAAGACTAAAGAATCTAAATAATTACATCTGTTTTCTGAGAAAGCTCCAGCTGGGCAGCAATTCATACTCAGCTTTCTGTATTTTATTGACAAAGCTGCAGCAGTCCTTTATAACACTCAGCCACAGATAATGTACTACATCCCAGTGGATATTTCATAGTAAACTGCTCAACTCATTCTCCACCTCCCTGCTCTTATTGTTTGCAAGACACCTACAAGCAAAGTAGAGATTTTTTTCAATTTTACTCAAAGAGTATTTGTTAAGATTTCCACGCACAATCTTTGATCTGTGGATTGCTGCATGTATTTGAAGTTCAAAATTTGATCTGCATCCGTTGCTGACAGGGGAATTTCAGCTATAGTACTAAAAATGCAACTCTCAGGACCAGATTTATGGTGCAAATATTGAAAGTGTATTATACATTAAAGAACTAGTAATGACTTTGGAAAATTGTGGCATAAAAGTCCCTAGGTTTACTCCATGGACTCAGTTATCAAGGCTCAGTAACTTATGTGGGAGAATTCATTCCTGTTCTCATTTTTTTATTCATTAGCTTTCTGCTCCACCTAGCATCTTGAAATTAAGGAAACAGAAAATCTTGATCAATTTTCTTATGACTTCATGCCTCCTTACCCCATTCTCTTTTCTTAAAAAAATACATCTCTTCTCTGTTCTTAACTGCCTCCCTCCAGGCCATCTCCCCCACAAGAATCTTCCTTGCCTGTAAAATTCACTCATTGCCCTGTACTGAATCCTTCCTAATTTCCCTTAGTTCATCCTTTGTACTGACCCACCACTTGGAAGGGGACAGCAATGTTCACGGGCAGTAGATTAGCTGCCTTAGTCCATCTGCCAGCAGATGAGCATCTATGTCACAAGCCATGCTGGCTGTTTCCCAAATGAGCACCCAGGGTGCTGGTCTGATGTGCAAGACCACCCTGTCCAGGTGGTGACTCAGGTGGTGGGGGAGAGGACAGGTACACAGCAACCAGCCCCACCAGTCCTCTGCACTTGCTGGTCCGCAGTCCCTCGACTGTGAGGCTCAGCACCTTTCAGGAAAACTAGATTTACACCCACATACTTCCCCCCCCCCTCCCTTCCTCTAGACATTATTAAAAAAGCTTCATTCCCTGATGATTCACCAACACCTGGGAGCAAGTTCTGCTTTTTGTTCGATCTCGGACTAAAATCTTTCCTTCCCCTTAGCAACCGAACGGCAAGCCTCCCAGATTGAAAAGAAATGAGAATGAGTGTGTAAGTGTACGCTCGCTTCCTTGGAGTGCATGAAAGGCTAATTACAGAAATTAAATGCTAATTTCTCAAGATTAATATAGGCAAGTAAAAGGCTTTTGCGTTGTTTGCATAAGAGGCTACTTCAAAAGCTCCCCTCCTTTTGCTCCTCATCTGTATTTTCTACCCTTCCTCCCTGTGCTAGGTTAGGCCAGGTCAGGTTTGTAATTGGTGCTCGTTAGCCAAGCTGTGGATGCTCCTCTCTGGTCAGTCCCTTTCCTCACAGGTGACTTCTGGCTGAATCTCAGTAGTGCTGGGAAGAGAAAAGCAGACACCCTCAGCAACAGCAGCACTTTGAGCTCTGTCACCAGTGGTTTTCCTGACACCCTGTGGTGAAGTTTAAAGGGGAATAAAATATACAAACCAGCAAAATTTTGCAGTCCAGCTCCTTTGTCTGCCAAGACACAAAAACCTGAACATATGGTGTTCCTGGAACCTGCATTATTTTGTTGTGCTTATTAACAGGCACTGACTTCTATATTTTGCCACATTTGACCATGCTCAGAATGCTCCAGTTCAATATATCCTGTAAGCTGTCCCTTAAAGCATAGCACTGCAAATGCCTCCTTAAATTGAGAGTCTAATATGTTTTTATATATACAAATATATTTATATGTTTTGCCATATAAAAGCTTTCCCCAACACCACAGAAGGTCACTGATTACAGGTCAAACTGATGAACACATGTAAAAGAATGTAACTCACATTATCACCCTCAAGCACAAATAAAATTAGTTGAAAATGCATTATTTTACTTTGATTCTCTAAGCCAGCTTTCAGCAGAACACAGATTCATTGCAACCCACCACCTAACCATGCTGAGCAGGGCTCTCTAGTAGGGATGGTGACCTTACCAAAAGCAGCAAGCAACATCACAGCAGAAGCTGTCTCTTAAACAAGAACAGAGAGGTCCCAAATACATCAGGGCCCCATTCCATCCTGTCACGATGGGGAAACAAGAAGTGGGATGAACGTAAAATACATCCTGTGCTGTTCCTAAAGCACCTAATTTTTTTGATGCACCAATCAGGAAAGTCGGTATTAGGTTTATGCTGATGATCCTCACCCAGTAAGAGCTACACAACTACTCCCAAGAACTTCACCAGAGAAAGAAAAACAGAACTGCCCCTATTCAGGAGCTTTAATAAGGTAAGGAACTAAAAGGAAGTAATTAGGCATACCTACGTGCACATATTAATTAAAGATAACAAGAATAATTATACACTTGGGAAAGGCAAAGACAGGTCCTCAGAATATCAAGAGGTCTATAAAAATTCTGGTGAAAGGCACCAAAACCTAAATAAAAAGGGGTGCAATTATTCCCCACCACCCACCTCTGCTGAGTGTGGGAAGGGACAAGAATCACAGCAAGAGAAAGTAAATGTCACAGATGGGTAATAGGGACAACAACTGAGAAACACTGTAAGGTCTCCTCAATAGAGAGCAGTTCAACCAAGAGGATCTAGCAACAGGATTTACTCGCAGAGCTCCGAGTTACTGTGCATTTCACACCTCTCCCTCAGTGGTGGGAAAAGACAGGCAACTCTCAAAAAATAATTGGAAAGGGTTAAGGTGAGCAAAAACTGCAGTGATTTTTTATCAGATAGATGATGTTCATATTTCGCCTCTTTCAAGATCAGGATGTAAAAATAGAGAGTCCCCTACATTCCCCACCTTGTTAGAAGCACAATACCTATTCCCTGCAATATTTCTGCAGCAGACATTGTGTTTGAGCTAGGCATAGGAACAGGAAAATGTCATTTAGAGTAAGAGGATTGCATATGAACATCTTTTGCCTCTAGCATAAACGCATGAAACTAAGTAGTCCCTAACTGATAAGCAACACAGCAAGAATAGGTTTCCTGAGCTGATATGCTACACACGCCTTTCTATATTAATTGCTCAGTAACTGCATCTGCCTCTGTAGGCATGGTGAGGAAGCTGATATCATTAAGAAAGGAGAAAGAAGAGGCTTATAAAAAGATATCCTTTGAGTGCCAGGTACAGAAACATTTCAGCAGCAATTTTGAACCCAGCCAGATGCCTACACTGGGTTTAACTCATGAATAACATACATTGGTATAAAAGTAGAACCCCCTCATTTGATACAAACAGTGCAGAGCCACTCAAAACATCTCACAGAGCAGGGAGAGCTGACAGCTCAATATGAGAGTCGCAGGGGCTCCTGTTGTTGCAGAGCAGACAATATTCTACAGCAGATTTAAAATGTGATGCCTTGAGCGATTTAAGCTCTCACTTAAATGTACATCCACTCTTAAACACCTATACCTCTGGTGTGAGCAAAAGGCAAACAACACTTAGGATATGAATGTGGGATGTCATATGGCTCTAATTACATTTCAGAATCTTAATTAATCCTTGACACCAAATGTACACACGAGGAGCAATAGAGGACCACCATTTGAATCTAGCTGAAATACCAGAATATGGTTTATAAATCATGGTTTGACTGGAGAATAGCCTAAGCCAAACTTCATTTCCCCAAAATGTTGAAGGGAAAATTTAAATCCAGAATGAAGACTGCTAGCTCTAGCAAGAAAAGGCAGCAGTATATATTTCTGCTGTTAGTCAACGTCCAGTTAGTAACCAACAGTTTCACTGCAGCCCTTGGATTATACTAATGGGAAGAGCAGAGAAAAAAAATCCGTAGGTGACAGGGCTTTGGCAGGACAGATACAGGTCAGCTGGAGGATCCTGAATAACTTCTTTGCTCTTGTTCAAAAGACTCATGGACTAAGCTAGCACGCACCACTAAAGATTCCCTCACTTTCCAAGCTTTCTGCTCAGAGTTTTTTATGTTAGGTCTAAGTATGTGGTAGGTATTGCATAGACACTATGCATAGAGATTTGTCAGGTCCAGTAAGTGTCTGGCTGAAACAATGGCTCAGCTGCCACCTTATCGAGAGGTGCCCATTGACAATAAATATACTAAGAAATTTGGGGTGCAGGGCACCACACTGACAGCCATCCTTTCACATGAGAGACAGTAATCCAAACTCTTCTATATTAATAGTATCTGCATGCTTCTTCTGCCTTCCAACAGAAAACTTGTGATATACTTGTGTAATAAATGTGCATTTTTCAAAGAAAATGTGCCAGAGGATTCTCATACTCAGGAGCTCTCTCAGTGGCATCAGCCACAGATATTTCCAACCAGCTGAACAATATTCAGGGAACTAAATTCTGCATTAAAAAAGTATGTACTGGGTCTCCTGGGCTTCCATAGGACCTATTTCAAAACAAAGGGCAGAATATGATACTTATGTCTGATTGCTCAGAGATCGCAAAAACCATGAGATTTCTGGAAAGGTTTTTTGCCAGATTACTGAATTGTTTTGCTTTAGATAGTAGCTTAGAATCCTTTTTGGCAGCAGTTATATGGCATAACGTACAGATGAGATGTGGCACACATTTCACCATATGGGCTAGAAAAAAACAGATGTATAGGGAATATCTTGAACTAAAAATATTGTGTCTTATCTGACTAAGAGAATTGTAAATATTTTAAATGATAGTCAGAATATTTAATTGCACTCTTTGAAATACTGGAATTTACATGCAAAATAAACTGACAATTAGGTACAATAGCTTGAAAATGTATTTCCAGCTCTTTCCTGTGATTGCATTACAATAAATTTCTATTTAATGTGTAAAAAAAGAGCAGAGGTCTTCTGTACAATCTTCCAGTAAGAATAGAGGCAAAGAAAAATTATAACTTCTTCCAAGATGAATTTTGGTTGCCTTCGGGAAGATAGTGAGAAAGACCTGATGACCCAGAAGACCTCTTCCCAATGCTCACAAGTGTCTGACCTAAAATTAGTTTCCCTTGCAAGACAGCTGCAGAATATTTGAGATTCCATGGCTTAATGCACATCACCCATATGCTAATTTAGCAGAGAAGAAAGATTGTCACAGAGGATATCAGAGTGTGTCACACTAGAAACTAAAAATCACTTTCTACATGATGGTGCCTTGCAGACACTGACTTCTGCCACTCCAGCGCCTGGGAGACAAGACTCAGTATACATTATACTACTCTAAATTTTTCACTGCCAAGTGGAATTCGTGCAAGCAAGAGAATTAGGAATCTTAGTCATTATTTGCTCAGGCAATGATATGATTTGCATGTGAAAGCCAGTGCTTGTCAATAAAGGCGTAGGACCAAAGATATTTGTAGACTTCAAATAAGAAAAGCAATTGTAAATATTTCTATTATTTCAACAAAAAGTCTGGTTGAGAAGGACATTAAGATACAAATTAAAATTCAGCACTTACTGAACACAACACCCACTGATCCCTACTCTTCCTTTGTAAAGTGATATTGGATTTGTTTCTACTGGAGATTAAATAAAATGATCCCAGTTGTCTCATGTTGAGGTGGATATGGGTGTTGTCAGAGGGCTGCAGCAGTAAAACCCAGCATGTTAGAACCCTCTACACCTTCTGTAGAGAGGAAACACAGGTCTGTGTGTGTTCTGCACTAACCTCACTTCTCTCCAGTGAGCCACTGCAGGTAAGCACATCTATAGGTTCTTGAGATTTTTCAGTTTACTGCAATGATGTTAATGGCATTTGTCACTTTTGGACCCAGAAGCACCAACGTTACTTCTTTCGTGTGTATTTTATTCTCTGCACAGCTGGGCACAGGAAAGCAGAAAAGACTGGCTTTGGGGTCCTGCTGTATTTCCACACATGACCTTCTGATACTTGGCTGTGCATCCTGTAACTGTGACAGTCACTGCTGTCCCTCCCTGCTGCCAAGTCCCACTGTCCACTGGAGCCTTGGCCTCTGTACCTCTGCTTCACATCTAGGGAGCAATAGTAAGACCAGTGGCAGCTTTATGCATGAATAGATATTCTCTTGATACATCAAAGCACCCCAGTACCAAAGTATCCAGATCCTAGTCACACTACACTGTGAGTTCATGGATGCAGCAAGACAATTCCTAGCAATAGGGATGTAATTAATCAGCACAAACCCTTAGTGTATACAGTCAGCAGCCTGCAAATCTGTTTTCTCTGTCCCAGACTCACCTGCCCATGGCTCAGAAGATGCAAAAACAGTTTGGCAAAAGCATCTTTTGAAACAGTTACTGCTTACTTAAATGTACAGCTCCTGGATCAGTGGAAGGAGCTAGGTGGAGAGTAGTTTCCATGTTGTTATTTTAGCCAGATGACTATGTCCATGTGGAACTGCCTACTCAACAGCTCAGTGTATCTTGTACCTTGTCAGATATAACCAAACTGAGAAGAAACCTTCCAGTCTCACTTCACCTTTCTCCAAATCAGGCTCCTCATCAGGAAATCCCAAGTACAAGTTTCATCTTTTTGAGCTCAGAAGTTTCAGACAGGTGAAACTAATGCTGCTTCAACATGTTATAAAAATACTATATAGAATGAAAAAAAAAAAAAATAGTGACTAAAAGAATTTAACAGCTCATGACTGCAGTTTAAGATACACTGTCATAAATTGCAGTCGCCGTGCAAAATATCAAATTAGTAGCACAAGTTCGGGACAGTAAAAAAGAGGATTTAGCATGAAATTCACTCCCTCATTAGAGGGAGAGATTCCTGTATCAGCTGTGCTTTCTGTTCATCCACTGGAATTCCTCTAGTTTGTTTGATTAAGGAAACAGAGACAAAATTTCACTTTACCCTGTTGTTAAGCTGGTACTCACACCTTCTTGAAATCTAACAGGATCAGCTGGTCAAGCTTTAACTGGGGACTTTATGAACAATTTGCTTCCCCTCTTCCTCACCTTCAGATACAAGCACTTACCTCACTAAGTAAACACACAGTTTTGGGGGAGCAAACCACATTTTTCTTCCTAAACTTTCTATAAAGGTGTGCAGATCACTACCAGAAAGGGTGAAGCCATTTTAATCCATCTCACTTTCCCCTGAATTACATAATAATGAAGTTGGAAAACACCCACACTTTCTTCACCAAAATATACAGAAACATATACTTCAACATTTAGAGATGACCCCACAATTTAATCTTAAAATTCAGAGCAAGCTGGCAAGGCTGTCCAGAGACAGCTCGACAGCTCAGTCCAAACGTCACTGCAGGAACTTGGAAATGCACCATGAACATTAACCCATCCAATAAATGCAAACCCTGGGAGTCCACAGCATCTGCTCCTGTACAAAGTGGAACAACCTTTCAGCATCACTATGAACCTGCTTCTAAATGGGCCAGGGCTGCTTGGGAATGGAGAACGGGGCAGCATCCACAAGAAAAGCAATTGTACAGCCCCCCTTGGTGCTCTCAACAGTGATGCACTTTGCTGGTGTGTTCAGCACCTTATCAGTGGTGGACTAGGTTATTTTGTCAGGGGTAACATCCAGTCTGGTCAATAACACAAATAAATCCAAGGCCAATGCTCAGCAACTGAAAATTTAAATCCAATGGCACATTTAAATCCCGAGGGGCACCTCATGATACTCTGTATAACAGGCAAGCACAGATACAAAACAAATTCAACGCTGACAAAAAAAAAAATCATAATTAATAAATTTCTTTCCATCCTGATATATGGAACATAAACCACTTCTAAAAGAAGAGCAAATAGATAGAAGGTGTAAATACAGTTTTGTTCAAAACAGAGCCTTTCCCTCAGGTTTAATGGGACAGAAACAAAAGAAAAATAAAAGTACTTGGGGAACAAAAGCATGAGATAGAAACTACAGGAAACTAAAAGTAATAATCCTAGAAAAACCCCTGAAATACAAACTAAATAGATGTCAAAACTCTTAGGAATGTTGAGGAGGAAAGTGAAATCAATGTGATTTCATGAATGAGTCCGGTTTTCATTAAATCATTTCTTACTTGAAAAGGCTTTGTTATTAAAAAAATTGACTTTTGCAGGGGAGGTTTTTTCAGCTACTAAATTTAAGACTGGACCTCTCTGTACCCCATACACGCTAATTTCACTGTGTATAACACCAAATTCAAGAGATACCTCAGACCTATTTCTGTGTTGTGTGGTGCAACGAGCCATGTCATCCTGTAGAGCAAAAAAGGGAATTTAATCTCTTTCGATTTCCACTGCCGATCACTGAGTCATTACTACTCTGTTATGTTTTCAGGGCAGTAAATTAATACAGTTCAAAGCCATTATATATAAAGTCCATGAAAACAAGTCTGCTCCCTATGTAATTTCTTACTGCGTTGAAAAATCTCAAAAGGTAATAGAATGAAAGACCAGCTCAGTCTGAAAAAAAAGAAAATAGACCACTTTTCTTGAGGCATTCTGTTGTTTGCTTACCCCTGCTCTGAGTTTTCAGTGGCTTTTCCATATTTATGATGAAAGCAGGTGCTGTAGTGCACTGTGTAGCTCAGGTCCTCTGCTGTTACAGAACCACAGGATCACAAAAGGGTGAGGCTGGAAGGCACCTCTGGAGATCACCTCATCCAATGCCCCTGCTAAAGCAAGGTCAACTCAAGCAGGTTGTCCTGTTCAGGTATTTGTAATTTCGGCAAGTCCCTACACACACCTTAAACCAATACAATTTAAATTGCTCTAAAATAATTAAGAGATCTTAGCACAGGACTCTTAACACTTTCTATCTCCACTTGAGATCCAGCCATGCAAGGTTTCAACACTGATCACTGCAATCCTTCCTAACCTGCTATGGGACTTCTCTTTGCTTTCAGAAGATCTGTTCTGAGCTTGGTGTCCAGGAGTGCTGCAGAATTGAGCTCTCTCTGCAACGGTGCCCTTCTCACTGCATGTCTCATGACGAAAATGTGATCTTGGAGCATCAGTGGTGCTGGCCTTCCTTAACCACAGGAAGATGAGCTTTAGTGTCCATAAATTCTCAGCCAGAGGAAGGTTTCTTCTGGAACAAACTGTGCTCATATCTTACTGGTTTTCCCAAGGCTCTCAGCTTCATTTTGTAAGGTAAAATAAGCATCTCACATTGACATTACTTTCATAGTAACTTCTGAATTTTAAAAGAAAGTACATTAACTCTCTTGGAAGTAGATTAAGCAGACCTTGAGCAAACTGCTAACACTCTTTAAGAAACTGTGCCATTGGTAAGGTGCCAAAACCTCTCAGACAGAAGTATATTTACCTAGACCTCTTTTTCCCACTAAGCAGAAAGTGATACACACCATTAGCTTTCATTTCAATTATTTGGTAAACTGAAACTCTCCTTTAAAATCCACTTGCTCAGGAAGTTCCTAAGAGAACTGCAGCATTAAAAAGGAGCAACTGAAAATAATAGAGCTGAAGGATGGATCATACTATGCCTGCCCAAGAGTATCCTGTACCACCGTACCCATCCATGTAACCAACACAGCATTTATGTGCTGGGCAGTTATGAGGTGAAAAATCACTACAGGTCTGTCCACCACAGGCAATCTGGCCTTTTGTAATCACAGATCTGGCTTCTATTCCCAGCATAAAATTAGACTCCAAATCTGCACCCAGATTTGAGACACTGCAGGTGTTTTCAGAGCTGGCAGTCAGCTCCTCTTTGCTGTACAGAGAGGAGCCATTTCTCAAATACAGAAGAGTTAATGTAAATCAGTGCTTGAACTTCCAGTACAGCTGAAGCTTGAAGGTGTTCATAGCCAAAGCAGTGACTTTATTTGTAGGTGTACTGTTAGCTCCATCTGATTGATGGAGTTAGACACACACCTGCAGTCACTTTCTGACAGCTGCAAGTTCTGAATTACTGGCATTGCTTTCCCATGCTTGATGCACAGCAGATGTGGGCATGAACAGTGTTGTCACTGGGATAGAGAGAAAGAGGCTTTGATCCCTTTACCATCAGGTTATCTTCTTGCAACTGGAAACCTTGTTTCAAAATTCCTGACGGGAGTTAGGCAAGGAAAATTCTGAATCCTTCCCTATTCTTAAACCACTAGGTCACTTAGGCAAGTTGTATGAAGTCTTGCCTTTCCGTCCATCTGAAATACAAAAACTGCATTACACCATCACAGCTACCGCTTCCCCGGGGTTTTGCTACCAAATATGTCCCACAAACCGGTGTAAATTTGGCCTCAAGTCTTGCACAGTACAGACTAGGGATGGGGGCAGGAGAGAAGGGCTGAGGAGTTCTGCTTTTTCCATGGTCATTCATTTTTCCTGCAACATTTCTCATTGCAGCAAGAAAGGTATCAAGAGCTTTAATCACTACATCTCAAAACACACAAGTTAATACTTTTCTGTGCTTCCAGACAGTAGATTAGTGCAGCCTGGCTGCCAAACATGATTAATAACTCTACAAGGGCCTTTGTACTGTGTGCACTATTTGCCAAAAATGGCAGAAATCAGAAGAGAGGAGGGTTCACTGCAATGACAGTTATTTCATAACCAGACGACTGTTTTTTTGTGATTAAAGGACAAACCCAATTACATGAAGAAAACTCAGTGACATGAGCTCTCCTCTAGTTCCCTCCTCCCCAGACCCCATCACCCCTCCTTCTTTAAAGTGTTGCTTGGCATTCCTGAGATTAATTTCAGGGCTCTAAAATAAACACTTCCAAAAATAGTAAGAGGAAATGGTAATCTTGCAAAGTGGAGTTTGTTAGCTTATTTTCCAGAAACCAGAAGTCCCGTCTGCTTGAAACCCTTATTGCTCTGCACAGCAGGTCACAAGAAGAAGAATGACTTTCTGTATCAGCAAAGACCAAACATGCTGCAGATCTGGTACAGAGGCTCAGACCTCAGTGTATGTGAATAGTACAGGGCTGGGCAAACCTCAGCACAGAAGACAATCTCTTGTCTATGAAACCCCAGCTCATATGAACAGACTGGCTATTGCAAGCCTAATCTGTTCCTCAGAACCACAGATGTTCCTGTCAGCATCTGCACCAACTTCACTAGAAACATTTCCCAGAAGCCTTTTAGCTTAGTCTGCAAACACTGGTTATGCAGGTCAATATCCTCCATAGTCATATGCACGTTCTCATTCCCTACCATTTTTAACCATCTAAACTCTGTCCCTCCCTGTAATCACCTATCACTGCTTGTGCCCCCAATATGAGAAAAAGGACGTGTCCTGTGATGCCAGTCACTCCATCCTCCAGGATATCCAGCAACAAGGCAGAAATCACTGCAACAAAGGTGAAGGGTGGCATTGAAAAATGCCTGGTGACACTCCATGGGAGAAGTGCAGCTTCCTGACTCCTCCAACCAGCTGCAGCAACCACTATCCACCATAAAATTACTTCAATCAGAATAATGGAAAAAGAAAAAGAAAAAAAAAAAAAGGCAAGGGCGCCTCCAGACTGTAATTACTAAATTGTCATGTTCTGCCTCAAAGTACACACAGAAGAGCTGTGATAAACTAGGATGATATTTGATAAGCACTCACATTCTTTGGGATGGGGGCTGCCTTTTTTGTCTGAAGTCCAAACAACTGTACAATTAATTCTTCATCAGCTTTCGAGGCAGTAGAGAGGATCTGTTCTGTCAATGGAGCATCCCCATCTACTGTTGGAGAGCGGAAAGGGAGCAGCACACCCCCCACAGGGAAGGGAGCTGCAGAGGAGGAATCAGCCACCCGACAGCATTGCCAGGAGCCCCTGTCAAAGGAGTGGAGAAGCTAGCGCAGCTTACAGAGAAACTTGGCTTCCCAGCTCTGCTGTGGCCTTCACTCTATTCCAGTATCTATTATGAAAATAATTTTCTATATGCCATCGTTTAAAAAAGCAGGATTTTATAGAACAAACTTGCATATAAGCCAAGATAAAATATTGCTTTCCTAATCTTGTGAACAGCCTCAAATAATTACCTAAGGAAATTTGAAGTCTCTAAGGAGGATAGCTGATGGTGACAGTTTAGATGTTAAAATACATCTTTCACTGCTGCAGATGACATGAAACCTGCAATAGCCAATAAGTTTTAGCTAATATTTTTACAATACTTATCAAGTTCCAGACATTTCTAAAATTGAAAAAAAAATAAAATTAAAATCTCCTTTACTTAAGTTCCAAAAGGATTCCAAGATGTATCTAAATGGAGACAAAGGATTTTAACTTTTTCAGGGTGCTGAAGTTTATTGAATTCACACTCTTATGTTTGGTCATCTCCTAACTGACAAGTGGAACATAATAAATGATCAGACTAAGTACTGCACAGCTAGGTATGGATTTAGCAAGGGGCAATCACAAACCCGAAATTAAGACATTAATAAAACTGCCTGTCAGAGAAGATGTGGAATGATTCTAGACTGAAAACTTCAACACAGCATTCTAATTACAGATTATTCTTCATCAGAGCAGCACGATGAAAACAATCTTGATAAAGTTACCTATTCATCAGTTACTGTCATTTCCCCATCATAATAATCCTGCTTCTTACATGGAAAGTGAGAGCTCAAGATCTATCACTCGTACAGAAATTAACAGCTCCAGAAACTCGAGGGATGTGTTCTGAGAAAGCAAGCTATTCGTCACTTTTCTGTGGCCCTTTTTATCTGTGCATGTGAAGTAGAAGTGGGCTAAAAATTAATGAGACAAAACTACTCCCATGCTGTAGAAGTTAAGCACCCACTTTACACAGTGTCCAAAGAAGAAACAGAATTACTTGCACACTTGAAAAAGATTTCTGAATTCAAGCTTTTAATGCTGAGGGATGACTGAAAGCATTCCCAAAAGATGCTATATTTTCATGACTGATTTAATTTGGAAAGGAATATTTTCGTCCCTAAAGCGTATTTTAATACTGAGGTGCAATAGCCTTGCATGTGTACAGAGCCACAGCTTGCAAAGGAATGAGAAAGAGAAATCCAAACACTATTTTTAATGTATGGACAATAGCTTAACTTGTTCCAAACCCATGTTTGAAGGTCTGTGTTTGGAAAGCAATAACATTTTCTTTCTCCTCTGCCCTATCATGCACTCCTCTCCTAGAAAGAAAAAGAGAAAAAGAAAAGAAAAAAAAAAAAAAAAAAGCAAGCAGACCTACATATAGTTATCTCAAGGCCAAATGACAAAGACACACAGGCCAGATTCTTCACTCATTGCTCCCATCTCTCAGGATGGAGGGTTTAACTAACTCCCTCCGAGTGATCAAGGAACTTGGTTGTCACTCCTATAGTAAACCACAAAACAATTGGCATCTCCTTCCACGTGTAAAATTGGGAAATAATTTCCTTTCAGCTCTCTCAAGCAGAGCATTGCATCACAGTTTGTCTTTGGGCTAAAAACAACAGGGGTCATGTAACCAAAGCCTGTTCTGGTCTCTCTCCTCTTGACTTCAGGGTTTCAGTGGAGGGAGATGAATCTTTGCACATTCTCCATGGGTCATCATAAATCATAGAGTAGTTTGGGTTGGAAGGGACCTTTCAAGATCATCTAGTTCCAACCCCCTGCCATGGCAAGGACACATCCCACTAGACCAGGTTGCTCAAGGCCTCATTCAACCTGGCCTTGAACACATCCAGGGATGGAGCATCCATAACTTCTCTGGGCAACTTGTTCCAGTGTCTCGCCACCCTACGAGGGAAGAATTTCCTCCTGATTTTCAATCTAAATTTCCCCTCTTTCAGTTTGAGCCCATTACCCTTTGTCCTATCACTACAGGCCTTTGTGAAAAGTCCCTCCCCAGCCTTCTTGTAGGCCTCCTTCAGGCCACAATATGGTCTTCCTGGAGCCTTCTCTTCTCCAGGCTGAACAAGCCCAACTCTCCCAGCCTGTCTTTGTAGCAGAGGTGTTCCAACCCTCTAATCATCTTTGTAGCCCTACTCTGGACTCTCTCCAACTGGTTCATGTCCTTTTGCTGCTCCAGAGTTGGAGGCAGTACTCCAGGTCAAGGCAGAAAAGCACGGTATGTGATTGCTATCACCCTTGGATGCTAACAGAGAAATGCCAGCATTCAAGTCCAGGTTATAAACCCTTCCATGTCACAACCCCTTCACCTCTCCTTATTCCTCCTTCACAACTGATTCCTCTTTATCTTAGGAATCCTCCTTGCTGCAAGATGCTCCCCTAGGTCTTGACAGAGAGCCTGGCCTCATATGTGGTTTCTTCTGCTCCAGGAAGAATTCACCTCCTCCAGGCCCAAATTCCTATCTCCATGCCAGGGATCAACATCATGCTCCCTCAGGGCATGGGAACACCTCTGTTGCACATCACATCTGCTAAATACCATGCACTGAGAAGGAGTTTCCCCCAGCAAACTCCTCACACATTTCTCCTACTATAGTAATTTATTGACCAGTGACTCTGGGCCACAGGAGCCCCATATTTAGCCCCATGTTTCCAGGTGGTCACCTATAGATCCAACAGGCCCAACACTGCTCCTCAGGGAGCATAAGACAGATGCCTTCAGATCCCTGTCCTGCAGCACACTTTAAACAGGCTATCTCCTTAAAGATGTTACTAGAGCACCTCGTAGTAGAGAGGATTTGCATGAAAGGAAGGACACAGCATCAGAAAGCTGGTTAAGGCTTTGATTCCTCAAAAGCTTACGCAGGAACAGTCCCAGTGAAATTAATTTGTAAAATTAAACACATGCATAAATGCTTGCAGAATTCGGGTCTAAGAGACAGCAAGTGCTCACATAGCCTGGGAGAAGCATATTCAGAAAAAGATATCCTACTTTTCAGTCAAAATAGGTTTCAATAAACTTATCAACTCCATACAAACATTCTTACAAGACCATATCCATTTACTGCTGGAAGGATATAAAAGGAACAAGACAGAACTGAAAAATGATTATTATATCCTTATGCATTAAAAGCGATTGTTAAGGGCATCCAAGAAGTTGAGAAAATATTAAGCTTTATTAAACCCTGAGGGAAAGTCAGGAGGCCAGAAAAGACCAGAACAAGTGCATAGAATCAATGACAAACTCCTAGAAACACAGGGGATGGAAATCCAAATGATTGTGTTGAACTAAAATAATCTAACAATCTCTCTCCACTGGCAAATGGCAAGGGGCAGAGGTAGAATTTCCAAGGTTTCCTGAAAACTGAAACCTTGTTTTGTTTTGGGAAAAAAAAAAAAAAAAAAAGGATAAGCCATTTTGCTAGATGAGGAAAATGGAATTTTGCTATAGAAATGGCAAACCTCAAGCAGTGGCAAACTAAGAAAACTAACAGATGAGGAAACATCAGAAACTCTTCATTCAAAAAATAAGGAAAGGTGAGAGAAAACCCTGAACCTACACTAGGCAAAAATCACCAAGTGGAGATCATCTAAGCTCCTGCAAGGGACCTTCAGAAACACAGAGCCTATCTCAGAACACTTAGTGTAGCTTTGACAACCAGCAATATCAGTTTAGCAAGATATAAGCCACAGTGAAATTAGGGACTAGAAAGAAGGGCCCTAGGCATAAGGTTGCATATAGATGCATTATAAAGAATATCATTAAAACCAGGCAACAGATGCTTCTAGCATCAGGGGAGGTGGCTTAAGCAGCATAAAAGTCTCAGCAAGGAGGAGTTGCCTTGCACACTTACGAAGTCTTCACAAAACAAAGCCCTGAGCTCTTAAATATTAATCAGTGTCAAATGAGTTTGTTTTGTTTGAGCACATGACTAGTAAAGCAGAAAGGAGACTTTGTTCTTTGAAGAAAACTACCTTACAGACCGTTTAAAACATAAGATATCAGCAAAGAGCTCAAAGCAGCTGGGATGCAATTACCTGCACGCAGACAGGTGACGATCTCCTTACTGCAGCAATTTAGCAGATTGCTTAACCAAGAGTGCTCTTCTGATAACTTTGCACATTAATCCAAACCACAAACACTTCCTGAATCTAAGCAGTTTTGCTAATGAATAATGAATTATTTTCCAGCTCATTCTGAATATTCTCAGGGGGATTCTTAATAAATCTGTAATTTTTCAGACGCACACTGCATTGATGAGGAATTCAATCTCTCAAGGAAAAAATGATGGTCCTACTCTCCCGTAAGCCTAATTCAGATTGTGAACTACCCCCACCCATGGCCATCCTCATCCCAACAAATTCATATGTGCATTATAGTCTGGGACACAGGAAACAGAATTTCCTTCATTCCAGCAGCAGCCTTGATAGGTAAAACCTACGACTTTGATGAAAGCAATTTTTTACATGCTCTTCCCCTGTCTCCTAAGAGAGAGAGGAGAGTCAGAGCAATTAGAAGTATGGAGATGTCAGCATCAATTAAGTCACCATCAATAACACCTGTCATTTTCGTCATCTTCTACACTTTCATGTAACTTGAAGCGTGCTTCCCCCCTAAAGAACAGAGCTACCTCTACAGAAGATTCACATACAAAAATAATGGCCAAAACGGAGCACATTTTTATTTCTGTGTAGAGAGTGCTTTTAGGGATGAGAGAAAATTGGATCAAAACTAGAGGGTTATTTTTTCTGGCATCTTGTTGCTATCAATGGCAGGTACCAGCTGGTTCAACAGATGATACAATGGTGCTAAAGTCATAGAATAACCTACCTACAGCAAATAAAAAATATCACTGTTTGATATATAAACAAGTTCTATTCTATTATATTCTTGCCCTGTCCACTGTAATTCTGGTGGTCTACCAATAATGTAGCTGTCCAGCATGACTCAGAAAAAGATTAAGAAATTATCTTGTCTGCATCCAGGGATATGTGGAGTTTGATATATTAGGTGTACTGTGTAATATAACCAGTGTTCTCAATAACTACAGTATTGTGTCAAACATGATTTCTCTGTAGGTAATGAAAGCCTTGAAAATCAGCAGCTACAGCAGTAGAGGAAGATTGTTTTTCTAAATTACCAGAAAGAAAAGACTTGAGATTGTTACGGATTCTGGGGAGTAATTCACCTTTAGGGAGCTCTGCTGGGCACATTAAAATTCACAAACCCCACCACCTGTGGCATTACAAACATTAATATTTATTGCTGCAAGAGCAGTAGCAACGCTTATATTTAATACAGTGATAGTGACTACCATGACCTCTAACAATTTCCACTGACGTTAATGGGAGTTGGGACTTTTCTTCCTCACATGGAGATAGGACCAACACAGATCTTCCTGTTATTTTCAGATGGAAAGACTTTTCTCAGTTATGCTGTGGGCAATGAGGAGTGGAAGCTGGAGCAGGAGTCCCTACTTATGTTGACATTAAGTGTTCTAATAATAATCTCTTAAAAGTGAACTTTAAAAGAGAGACAGATAATGGCTTAAGCTGCACAGCCATGCGAGGCAGCAGGGGATAGAAATCACTCTTCCCTTTCAACACGAAATATTTTTCCTAGCAAGCAGGAGGGTTGGGGCAGGTTTCATGAACCTTTCCAGTCCCCACCAGGTCCCCTTCTATTGGAGGAAGGTATCCAGAAAGGGACACAGGCTCGTGTGAATCTCATTACTTCTTGATTTCAAGTGGCATTCAGCAGCCTTTAGGAGAGTGAGTTTACAATGCTCAGCAGCTCAGGCTCAGAACATTTGGGTTTTTTAGTGTGTTTTCACTGATGCATAAAAACACAGACACACCAATACACTTTTCACCCCAGCTGATTAATGGTTTTTCCTCTTGCCCGATCAGATAATTTTCCTTTTTTTCAAAGAATATTGTTCCTCAACAGTGAGGAGACCACTCCAGCAATCCTTTTTTTTTGTCCCTTATGTATATATCTTTCTTTTCCAAGACCATAAATAATCTCCAGTAAGATTTTTAGCAGCCTGTAGGCATGCTTCAACAAAACTATGATCATTTCAACCTGTACTACCCAGAGGTTTTAAAACAAGATTTCACCTCTTAGGTAAAATTCACCCAAAGAGAAAAGAAACTCTGCATTTGAAGACACAGTAACCTTAACCTGAGGTTAGCAAATGTTCCTTAAATCCATTGGGGATAATGTTACTTAATAGCAGCAGAGGAACTGATTCAATTCACATACAAACCTGACCTCAGAACCAAAGTATTTTTCATTTCTTCCCTTCTCAATGCATACTTTAGCTCTGAGTTCACCCCAAGTGATGCACCTTCCATGACCAAACCACAGCTTGGACATGCAACTGAACCTCCATTTTCAACCACTACGTGTACCAGCAGCCTGTTAGGGGCTGATGTTCAGAGCATCAAATATTATTTCACAGCAGGCTCCCCTGGGCAAACTACAACCATCCAAACCCATCCCTACATTATGCAAATCTTCCACGATTCCTCACTGGGTAGCACTGCACTACATTGCATTGTAGCATCTAAATATAGGACTCACACTTTTCCTCAGCTGATGGCTTTCAGGTGAATTTCTTATCTCTAGATAAACTCATTTCTGTAAGGGCCCTGAGAGCATCTCCCCACTGGGAGACTGGCCACTGCCCTGCCACCACACTGTTACACCAAGCCCCAGTGTCCCTTCCCTCGCTGCAGTCAGCCCCAGCAGCCTCCATCCCTGAGCCAGTGCAGGGATGATATATTCACCTTTACAAACCAGTGTGTGTTGTTATTAATGTAGATTTTTAAGGAACATACTTATAGCTACAGAAAATAATGAAATATGATTATTCACATATGAATATGAGTTGCTTTTAGTACTCTCATCTCTCATTTCCTCTCAAGATTCTGCTTAGTATTTTGAGATCTCCATTCACTAATTAAGAAGTCTTGCAAAGTAGAAACACCTCCCAGCTGGTTTTCAGTAGCTCTGTTTCATAGATTTGTTGTCCTGTACCAACAAATACAACTGACCATGTGCTGTATCAATACATACAGGAACAACCTCTGGAAATATTTTTTCCTAGTGCCCACTAATAAGTACATGTGAATAGTAGGTCAGTTTGAAAATCTTTTTGAGAAGTTTATTGTTTGACCAAGGGATGTATTTCCCTTGTACATGTGTGCTGCTAGCTTTCTTCTTCCTCAGGCCAACACCAAACTCAGCAACATCTCCTCAGCATACCTTCATCTTTTATTCTTCAGCTGTTTGCTCTTCTCTGTCTCAAATCAGCCAAAGGGGAACGCAGCACTGAGAGAGAGCTCAGCAAGCTGCCCCTAACAGGAACTCTCTTCAAACTGATCAGTTCCTTGTTGCTTCTCCTTCTTGCTACTTCTTTCTTCCATTGCTTCTCCCAAACTGGTCAGTTCCTGGTTGATATCTCTCTAGCCTCACCCACCACCCCAACCACAATCACCTGTGGGAAGGTGGGACCTCACACAGCTGGGCCAGGTTCTGTCTCGGGGGCCTTGGGGAAAAAAACCCATGTTGCTGGGTTGTGACTCAGCCATAGGTCAACCCCACCTCAGGGCCCACAGCCCAGGCCCCAGCACTTCAATGTGCTGCTCTAGATGGCAGTCGAAGCTACATTTTCACTATCATCAGAAAAAAAATTGGGGGATAAATTTTGCAGGAATAAGGATGAGAAGAAAACTCAATTTGCAAGTGCTGAATACGTTGCTTGGTGGAGCAGAGTTTCTGGGCAAGCTTCACATGGAGGCTGCCTTGCAAGCAGGCACGAACAGCTGCTAGAGTAGGATGTCCCTCATTCCATACCTTACATTGCCCAGGCCTCCATTTTCCTGGTTTGATCGTGATTCTCTCCCTCAGTTCTGGTGTGTGCCACTGCTGTCTGACCTGGTCATTTTGGGTCTATTGAACAATGACATGCAAAGAAGGAAAAACTTTGAGAAATGTATGATCCAAATGACTGATACATGCCTGATAGTTAATTGACAGCCTCTTCAGAGAGAATAGGAGGAACACAAGCTATCAGCAGTACCCATTAAAATATTTGGCCCTACCTCAGAGATGTGGGAATGAAGAATGTGTGGAGTTAGAGATGGTCTGAAGACCAAATACATTTCTTTTACAAGCCCATTCCTAAATGTTTTGCTGTCTGCTTTCCTTGTATTCAGTAGAAGAGTATGGGTGAAGACAATATAGGATACAAAAAGAGGCACATGCGCATCCATAAAAATCAGGGTCATAATGGGTGAAAAGACTCAGACCTGGTTGTAACCATGCCCACCACACCTAGAAACCGTGCTGTCATTAAGTGGACATTTCAGCAGATACTAGTGTTGATTTGTTTCCTTTTGGACAGGTACGAACAAATCAATATATTTATTAGTGCACATTCATAGACTTGAGAATTTATATATGGTAAATGCTGTAACCACAAAGTGTTCCTAAGTGTCAGATTTAGGTTTTGCTTCACTTTTAGTTCCTAGAAGATTAAGAACACACATTTTTCTTCTGTGTAGGTAGATTATTATTATTTTATTTTCATTGGAGACTAATAAAAGACAATCCTCATTTAGTCATATCTCCAGGAATATTTGATTAACTATGCTTTTCTTCCTCCAATAAAATAATCAGGGTTCTTGCTAAAAATGTAATGATAGTTTGAGAAACTGGAACATTGGGCGGAGTCCCATCAACTTCAAATTTTTCACTGCCTGTTATTGTCTCTTTAGGTGATAAGCTTTCTTGTGCTGTCTCTGCTACACGCTCTTCCACTCCTGCAGACACGTCCTTTTCAACACTTTCCACTTGAAATTCTATTTCAGGATCTACTCCAGCACTTTTCACATCCATTTTCACATCCATTTTCACTCATGAAACTTCTACCATTATACGTTCCAGCTTAGCTGGAACATAAGCAACATTTTCTGATCTCTTTCTTGTAGACCATTCACACCTGGGTCTTTTTAATCAACTTCCTTGCCTATCTTCTCCTATAATTTTAATTTCGCTCATAAACATTCCTGTTTTAATTGCTGCCTCTTGACTTTAAATGTCTAAGTTTGTCCTTTGGAAGACAAATGTATCTTTTTTTTTTTTTTCCACCTGCATTAATTTCAGCTGGTGATCATTTAAATTCTGCTCCTGAATTGTCTAACTCAGTAGAGCTTTCTGCTTTGGGGCTCTCTATAGCCAGTGATTTAACTTTGTGCTCTTGAAGAGTCATAGCACATGTAGGGAGCACATTTTTGATAAACTGCTTTTTTTGCCAATTTTTGAAGCACTTATTTCTGGTTTTGACAATTCTGCTAAAGACACATTGAATTCTAAAGTATGCGTTTTTGTTCTTCAGCACCACACTTAACTACATCTGCACATATAATTATATCTGGTTTTGGAATCTTCATTCTAATCCCTGTTCTCTTTGCAGGTAATTAAATATTTCCTCCCATCTCTGGCAAGCTGAAACCAGAACTCTTCACACAGCCTCCTAATTTTGGAATCCCTCCTTTTCCAACTGTAATTTCAGTGGCTGCATAAGGAAGGTATTTTCAGGAATATTTGTTTCAATTTGTGTTTTGCCAGAGGGAAAACCTACCTGAGGCTTTTCCAGACTTCTTTCAACTTCAGCCTCACCTTTTTTTTTTCTTTGCCTTTAAGGGTGTCCAGCCTAATGCAGGTATTCTATATTTTGGCATTTAAAAACATCCCTGGTGTTCCTTCATCTCAACTTCTTCAGCTTTCATCTCATGTTCTTTTAATTTGATTCCCTTCTCCTCAGGGCTGTCAACAGCTCTCTCTCCTCCAGGATCTGAAATATCAAATTTAAGTTCTGATGCTGGAACTCACACAGAAATGTCAGCAATTTCTGGTGTCATTTTTAGCTGGGTTAGCTCCACTTCTGGTTTTGGAGAGCTGATCTCAGGCTCTAGCCCTTTCCTTCTACTTAAGGAGATTCCAAACTTTGGCTCCTGGAATTTGGGCATTTTAATTTTCCTTCAAAGACTTTTTCTTTCTTCCATCCACGAAAGATGATCCTTTGATTCTTATTTCAGGGTCCCTCAGTTTGACTGATGCTTCTCCTCTGGGTAATTTTGTACCTGTATTTTGAATGATATCTTCATCAGCAGAACTTGATTTTTTTTTTTTCCCTAGGAAGTGTCAGATTCCACTTTGGAACCAATGTCACTTTCTGACAGCTTTCCCTTACAGCAAGAAATTCTAAATTTTAGGTTTCAAGTTTTATATACTTTAACTGTACATTCTGTGTTACCCACAGATATTTCAGGAGCTGATGTTCTCCCTCCTGGTTTCAGAATTCTTTGCTCCGAAGAACCATCTTCATTTAAAATTTCAAAATCTGTTGCAGAAACATTCGTATCAGCAAGAGATGACATTTTTGATTCAGAATCTGGAATGTTCATTTGCTCTTCAGTAGGAGTTGCATCCCCTTTTGGTAATGCAGAATGCTGTTCAATTTTCAGAAGAACCAAAATCATCTGTGGACAAATCCAAACCAGAAATTCTAAATATAATATTTGTAGAGGTTTTATCTCTCTTGCAGAGAGAAAGAATTTTAGATCCAGCACTCTTTGAAAGAGTAGCAGAAATTTCCTGTTTCTGCATGAGAAAGATATTATGACTGAAAAACTTCCATTTCTGACCTACTCTTAGCCATCTTGGAAGGAGACATGAAGAAGTTAGGGCAGTCTAAAACGTCCAGTATTTTCAGTTTTCTTAGCAAATCTGATATGTAAACAGCTTCATATCTTCTGGAACTTCCCCTAAAGATTCCTTCCTAAGGCTTCATTGTTCCACAGACATTGCCTCCACCCTAAATATCCCAAATTTTGTTTTCTAAATTATCAACATTCTTGTGCTTTCTGCTGCTTGTTTTTCTTTTGTTTCCAGTGTCTCAGGGGTTGCATATAATTCTGTTTTAGCAATACCATTTCTAGACCTTTTCCTGGTGCTGTGGGATCCATTACATCTATGTGAATTCCACCTTCTCCTTCTCTTTTGTCTGTGTTTCATTTCTGTTTCTTTTTTTGGGGTTTTGATGAGGCCTGTGGTGCTTGTTTATCTGGCCTCTCTTTCAGATCAGCTGTTTCTAAACTGGGCTTTGATATCTGCGTTGTTATAGTTGGCACTTCTGGTGCTGTAAACTTTGATGTTGATTCCCCATCTCTGTTTTTTAACGCTTATTTCAGCTTCAGAATGTTATTTTGCACAGGTTGGAATGCTGGTTTTAATTTCTTTCAAATCTTTTGTTAAAGTTTCAGGACTGCTTGGACTTTTCAGTGTAGGACTTCAAGGCTTGTTACAGCACTGATCCCTGGTGGCTGGCACTAATTTCACAACTGGAAAAGAAAGAAGAAATAATTACCTGGGAGGATTCTTGAGTTGGTTCTCTGCTGTTGCTCTTGTTTTACTCTGTTACGACTCCAGTGACAGCACAGTTGTCTAGATCTGGAGCAAAGTGTGGGGTGCTCCGTTCTCAGGACTTGAGTGATCCTGTGTAGTTGGTGTGGTTGGTTCATCTCACCATCCAGTAGGACACATCCTTTGATTCTAGAATACTGCAGCTCTCCTACATGTTGTAAGAGAAGTAAAACTTCTAAAACCAGATGCCTTAATCAGAAGATAATCAGAATAAGTGACCAACACCTTTGAAATATTCTTGCCAGTAAGACTGGGCAACTCAAAAACCCCAAGACAATTAAGCACTCCAGCAGTTTACACAGTGAGACCTGAAGACTTGCATCCCATTGGGATGACCTTTTAAAACATCAGTTGACACTGCCCAGCCTCCTTCAGCATGGATATGTGAAGGTAGACCTGGGACTGATCTGAGGTTGGATCAGAGGCTGAAGTTTCTAGCTTTCCACCAGCACTGATCAGCAGAGCAGCAGTGTATGAGGCACAAGGGTGGCTTCAGATGCTTGGTCAAGAGCTGTCAGGTGACTACTGTCTGTGTCCTTGTTAGAGGGACTGTGGATCAAGGTTTGCCAAAGTGTTGCCAGAAATATCCTGAGCTGTTGAGGGGCAAATTTGTTGGCATAAAAGGCCTCTTCCATCTACCACAATGTGGGTAGGAACAGAAGAAATCCTCCTATGAGAGCCTTCATTCTTACAAAATAAAGCAATAGAATTCTGTCTCCTGGACTAACACAGATACAGTGGAGATTGCATGGAAAGCTTTGCACTGAGGCCCTTCCATCCATCCTGATTTCCTCAAACTCTGCCTACATGTCTATTAATTATCCCCGCTACAGTTGTTAACCCCATGTCATAAAAGAGTTGTTGTGCCCCTTGGCTGCTGCTGTAGACTATGCCTAGGATTTGCTTCAGATTTTGTTCCAATTCAGATTGCATTAAAACAAATCTGCAATAGAGAGGAGATACACTGCATAGATTCAATTTTCTTGCAATGTGTGAAAGACTGCACTGATAAACTATGATTTATATGTCATTCTGATGCCAATATTTTATAGGTATTAACTATTTTTTTATAAACATCGGACAATCAATTTTTTCTCTAAAACATTCACATGAAAAAAATGGAGTTTGCATCAGTGACTACTTCTAACAGCCACTGGACTGTCTTCAGAGCAGGGGAATTATTTTAAAGTAGGCAGTAGGAGTTATTCAGAATGAAGCATTTCCATATCATGTGTCTGAAGATTCTATTTGCTTTTTAAAATGCAATTGTTTTGATTATTTGATCTTCAATCTAGCAACCCAACTAGTTTGTTTTTAATACAGCTGCAAAAATGTAAAACCATGTAACTGTTCTAGCATCCACATCCAGTGGGTAAGAGTCTCTAGCACGTACTTGAGATGTTATATATCAATTTTAAGTATGACAGTGTCATCTAATTCAAGTCAATTTTCTTTAAGGTATCATATAAATTGAATAGAAACCTAGCTTTAATCAAGGCAGTGGCATATAAATTTACCATAATGTGTATGCTTCAAAATCAAATTAAGAACAGAGAATGAGTATACTGGAGATGTTGTTAAAAAAAAGAAACTATAAGCTCTTTTGTTAATTATTCTGTTCCTCTTGCTTACAAATTATATTCTTTTCTCTGCATTTCTTATATTTGGGTTTTTTGCCTTCCAAGATAACTGATTCTATGATTCTAATATTAAAGATGCATATGAAGATAGGGAATGTAAGTAGCCCGGTTTTAGACTGAATTTAAAAGTCCTAAGTTTCATTCCATTATCTTCTTAAGAAGTATCTTTCCTGCTAAAAAGTGGCTTTGTTTTATTTTATTTCTTTTTTTTTTTTTTTTTTTTTTTTGTTGGGGGAAACTAAGGTGTTTTTTTTTTTTTTAGTTTAGTTGGTGAGAACTAAGATGCTGTTGTTGTCTTGTTTTCCCTAGGATTTTGAAGTAGATCAGTTTAAATTGACAGGAGTAGCAATGGTTACACTGCACATATCTTTGACAAAGATGCAGGTTGAACATAGATCGTTCTCAGCCAGAGAGAACCTCTTCTGGTGAGAAGAGGATTCCTCTTGTCCTGTACTGGCTGGCACGAATTCTCTGACTTCACTTCAACAACTGGTTTCTCTTAACAGACAGAAATTTGAACAATGGTAAAACCACATGAAAGCTTATGTGCTTTGCTCACTCATTTATTATTGTTTGTTAATACTATCAAGGTTAGGAGCTGTGCCTTTACTTTACCAGGCTTTTGGTGTTTGCAACTTAGCTCTTCTTAGTGCTGATAAGAAAAAAATCAGTAATATTTGTCCAGTATTGGTCTAGCCTTGCAGAAATTAATAGCTTTGAGTTCACAGCCAGTTTGAGGACTTGTGCCTAGGTAATAATCATTTAATACCACCATCGTTATTGACATTGTGTTTGGCATGGCAAATAATATCTACATTCAAGTCAGCAGATTTCATGGGCCTCCCTCATGTGCTTAGTATTATGCATATTTCTTATTTTAAATAAGGATGTGCATTACTGTCATCATGGAGAGCTTCAGTTGACTTGAAGCTACAGCACAGATGGGAAAAGAGTGAAGTCAACCCTCACATAGCCCAGAATGAGTTCAAACTCAGGAGCTGCTATCTGAAAAATAAATTCTTAAACACTTCTACACCTGGTAGATCTGCCATGTAAAGTAGTTGAACATGTCCAAGTATACAGCTTTATCAGAACATCTGCACTGCGTGAAGAAGGAGAGATGGGAAGGGGAGAAAATAATGTAGGTCAAGTTTAGCAAGAGATTATTTCATCCAATTGAGAACCATTAAGAACAGAGTATGACAACCCTGAGTGCACAGCCTGTGACAAGCACGGTAGGAACTTTACAGTCTGTGTGTTCAGAAAGATGCAGTGACAGCTAATGCTCTAGTATATAAAATTATCATTCATTAAAAAAAAAAAAGAAACTGCTGGGAGGAATTAATTCCATGTTGTTGAAAGAACTGTAGAAATGGAAATGAGAAAACAAAAGAATCAATCGCTCCTCGGTTCCTGACAGTCACAGTGGTATTTGGTTTTCCACTCTCACATTAGGATCCCTCAGAAAAGGGAAGGTGTAAGAGTTCTGCCATTTCAGACAGCTTACTCCCCAAGTAATGAAACCAGAAAATGACCCACTTTCCAGCCAGCTGAGAGCTTGAAATTTCAATGGACTTGAATAGAATTTGTTTCTCATGGAATTGCCTTTTGGACATAGGTATGTAGGTAACTTGTTTTCATACTTAAGGACTTTCTTAAGCACCATGAATTTTTCTGGCTAAGGTGAACACCAGGAGAAATGCTAAGTGCTAAAATGTGTGGTTTTTCCATTGTGTCTGATGTTCCAAAGGGTGGTGGCTTTGGAGAGAACACCAGACAATTCCTAGGTTTGACTGGGGAAGATGGTTAAAAGCAAGTATTACATGCTTGACTCCAAACAACTGCTGAGGATTTGTTCATCCAGGATATAGTTTCTCCTCTTATTTTTCTTTAACAAGTTCTGCTCTGAAACTCATTTACTTCTGACAGTATACAATCTGCTTGAGACGTTTTTACTGGGAGCATGCTGTGCCATAGAGAATTAAGGATATTTAGGATTTTTTTTTCTTTTTACTAAATGCAAAAACCCATATCAAATGCTGGCTTTTACCCCTCTTAATATCCAAATCCTGCACTCTGTTCCCTTATTTACAATGAGCAGATTCATGCATCTCTGACACAGGCTTTAAGATTCAAACTTTCATGAAAGTTCAAGGTTGCAGTTAATAATGACTTGCCTGAACTTGAGGTCTGAAATTAAGGAAGAAGTGACCTGATTTTTGCTGTACCATTGGCCCTAATGAGATCTGCAGTCAGACAGCAAATAAGCAAAGCCAAGCAATGGGTACTAAGCAAAAATGCAGATTGAACAGAGCACTGGAAAATTAATGTTTTCTAATTAGCCACTTCGCCATTGCAAGGGATTTCCAATTGGTCAGAAGATTATTTCATTTATACATCTGGTGTGGGACTAATTATCAGCCAGAATTCAACCAAGTTTCAAAAAAGGCAACTGCTTATCCAGGAACAATTAAAAAACCTTTCTGAGCAAGACTGGAACCCCAAATATTCCATAAACCTGGAAGAGGAGCACTAGAGACACAGACTCTGAAGTGAGTTGAAATACACATTTAAAATAAAAAATAAAAATATATTTGAATCTTGTTCCCTGTGCAAAACAAGGAACTTTCTTCTTTAGGTCGTTGGCAAAGAAATCCTTCCTCATGGTGTCCACACTCATGATCTGAGAACTTCTCACAGCTGAGTCACCTGCAAAACTTTCAGTGTGTGACATTTCCCCTTGTGTGATTATTCTCCCATAGTTAATGAAATGGCCACAGTGGTAAAAGACAATTTTTCTGTTATTAAGGTGAACATGGAAGACACAATCAGATCTTCGTATATTAGAAAATAAGAGCTCCAGCTGCCTGACCGTGGCCCTGCTGATCTTGTGTGAACATCCCTTCATAGGCTGATGTTCTGTCCTTGGCCAGCCATTCCTGTCCCCATCAAGGTGCCCGACACCCAAACTGGAACTGCCTCACTCCCCAGCTAGAGTGGTGGGACAGGTCCTGGCTGCAATGCCCTGTCCTGCCATCCTGGGGAGCCCCCAGCCCTCCCTGTGCCCTGACCACTGTAACATGAACCTGCAAGTCAGTTCAACTAACCTGAAGTACTATGGTTGAGGTCAAATCTAAGCTGAAGTTAAGCTTTGTTTTCATTCCCCACCAAAAGAAACAGAAACAAGCCTGTATCCTTACAGACACTTTCTGCTCTTTGATGGCAACTTAGTCTTCCTTGGAAGAAAAAAATAGCTTGGAGAAGATCTTCTGACTATCTTCGTTATAATCCAACTGAGTTCACACAAATGAGGGCTAAACTGAAAGTTTCCACATGATCTTTTATACCAGTTTGGAGGTTTTTTAAGTCCCTGTTACAAGAGTAACTGTATACAGACCCACCCCAAGCTCCCTCTGCCCCATCAAGAATTCAAAACGATTTGTAAATTATTGAAGCTCTATCATTTACAATTATGTTCACTTCAGACCTTCTTCACTTTGACATCAAACATAAAGCAAATTTTGAGAAGCTGGGAATGTGCCCTACCATATCTTGTTCTTTTACACCACATTTTCTACAGAAATCTGTTACAAAGGAGCGGTCCTGCAACCTCCCAGGTTACATTTCTGCAAAAGTCAGCAGAACAAATTATAACAAAAAAAAACTTGGCAACTCTTTCGTTTGTAAATTGCATCTTTGCCAAGTGCTTCCCCTGCTGCATAAAGCAGATTGTCACTTCTCACTTCAGTTCTTTGTGATTTGTCCCACAGCTTGACAAGCATTTTTGCAAGTGCTACAAGATGGGATCTCATCCCTTCAGACAGGCAGACACCCTCTTCATGTGCAGAGAGGACGTGAAATGGAGAACTGTCCACAGGAGGGGACTCTCAGACCAAAACCAGATGTTGAGTGAAGTCTGGGGTTTCAGATATCACAAGAAACCATGAGTGCTCTTACACTCCAGCTCACTACAGAAAAACAGGGCTCAGAAGTAGAAGACACTTAGTTACCCAACTTCATGTTCCTTGCTGCTGCCACTACCACTTTGTCCAAAACTTTTCTATGTACTAAGAACTAGACAAACTGCTGTACGATTTGTATGAGTCCCTTGTCTCTTTTTCCTTCATCTCTGGCAAAACTCTCAACGTCTAAAAAGGGTGCTTGATAGCAATACCATCCAAGCAGAATGGGTTTAAATCAAAGGGTTTGCAGCTTTTCTCATGGTTATTATATCACTACCTCAGCTGCTCTCTTCTTGAAGTTGGTTTCACAGGCAAATCCAGGAGTGCTTCAGTCCCTCGCTCTTCTGCTCCTCTTTGAATCTTGTCTCAGAAAGCATCATTGTCTCTGCACAGTCCTACTGAAATAGGATCATTCCCCAAAGAGGTCTCACCTTGAACGTGCCTGCCCTCCATGCACAATCTCGCTTCTCTGTTATTGTCAGAGCCAGGGTTTGGTTTTTTTTTCCCCCTGCAGCAGGAGAGTTTTCTTTTTAGTTTTCTGCTTTAAACAGGTAAAGACAGAAGTGCTGCCTTCTAAAGTGCCCAGAGAAAAGTCTTGGGATTTGCTTGGTGATGGGGAAGAGATTGAACAAAAGAGTCACAGGGTTTCTAATTTTGAAAGGGAAAAAAAATGTTCATAAGCCTATAGAAATGTCACGGGAATGAATGGATTTGCACAACAACAGACCAGCTAAGAACAGAAATACTTCAGTGCTTGTCTGTAGGGGCTCAGCCCACCCCGCTTTTTGCATTCTCCTCATCTCAGCTTCATCATTGCCCAAGCTTCTGTGCCAGGGAAAACACACGATAACGCCACACACAGACTGACACTACAATGTCAGGATCGGACCAACACTTCTCCAGGCTAAAAAGCTGTTCCCATTGCCACTTTCCAAGGCATGGAGAATCTTGAATCAAGGCTAATGAGTGTGTGTTTTAAAAGGTACCTTCTACTTCAGTATCCAAAAGCCCCTGGCACAGTGTATCCCTGGGACTGCTTTTGGTACTTTGCTAGAAAAAACCCAAAAAATTTTAAAAAATCATCTCATAGAGCTTCCAGCCTCTAAAAAAAAGGAATCTAATGACTATCAGGTGGGAAAGAAGGGAATGACAGAAATTCAAGTTCAATCCAGCACTTCATTAGTAAAAATTACCATGAGCATCTTCAACATAGATTAGCAAGACTGATTGTATTGGCCAATGTGTAAACTACATCAAGTAAGAGCTCTGTAGCTCCTGCCCAAGACTCAGCTGCCTGCCTGCACTCACAGCTCTGCAAAGTTGGCTCTTCTTTCCTGAAAAACTGTTGGTGAGCTGCAATAGTCTGTAAGTTAATACCATGCTGGGAAAGGTGGGGAGGGGGACGCAGAAATGAAGTTGCTGAGATTATAACAGTAGCTCCAGCACACAAAAAAATGCTGACATGAGAAGGTATAAAACCCTAAGGGCCACACCAGAAGATGGAAATTGAGCAAGATCAGAGATCTTCCATTCCAAAGAGCAGTACATCCCCAACTTGACTGTCAGACTGCATGGGCAGCAGAGTCTCATTGTGCACCTGCACATCTCTCTGGCAGGCTGTGCACATCCTACCTGCAGAGTGAACAGTGCCCTTCCACAGTGTGGACACGGTCAGAGACACTTCTGGAGTGCCCAAGAGCAATGCTGATGAGGAAACATGAGTCAGAAGGGGCTACAGGATTCTGATAGGTAGAGTCAAAACTTTCTAAAGGGAAGAGAAGTCAAAAATTTTAGGATAGCAAAGAGGAGGAAGGTCTTGTTCATTTTCCAAGCCTGAGGCACTACTTTCTTCCCTGCAACAACCCCAAGCTTTATAAAGCCCCTCTTTTGTAGAAGTGAAGACCTGCTACAGCACAAAACTCCCTGCTGGGGTATCATGTCCCATTTAGAGAATGTTGCTTCCCAAAACGAAGCCACACAGCTGCTAATGGCTCCAAACCACTGCACTGCAAGACCAGCAGGCTAGGCAGTATGGTACTGAAATACCTGACATGGTCTCACCAGCAAATACCTGCCTTGGAGACACAAAGCCCTGGGCTCACACGAGCACAGCCACCTGTGTTAGCTCCAGAGTGAGCTCTCTTCTCTTTTTTTCTGAACTCTTTAAACACGTTGTTACTGGATTTCTTCTAGGAAGCGTTGTCTGGGAGCTTTTTTGTATTTGTATGACATCGGTGATCCCAGATTTTGACAAAGGAAGATTACTGCCTCTTGCAGCCACACAAAGGTTTCAAATGTGACTGTGCCTCCAAATATTAGGGGCGGTGCAGAGAAGAAATAGTTCTTGCCACTAAGAAAGCACAGCCAAACAGGCTCCCTTCTGCCCTTTTCTCTGAAGGATAAAGATTACTGTCCTCACTTTGATGTCCTAATGCGTATTAGAGAGTTACCCAAGGTAACACAGGCAGACTGTAGCAGAATCAAGAATATGATTCAAGTCTCCATTGAACATAAGGTAGTTCTTTTCCACTTCTTCTAAGAAAAGATTTAGACACTAGTTGCCAAAAATCAAAGGAAAACTCCCAAGTTTATAGTTTTGTCCTAAATAAATAAACCCTCTGCTCTGTTGAAGGCTGTCATTTCAGAGCACAACCCCACCTAAACAGAGATGACTTGAGGAAGTACAAGGTAGCAAAGCTGAATCCACTCTTAAAGAGGAAAGGAAAAACAGATATAAATACCTTGTTGCTCCCCTATCATCCCCCAGCAAAAAATAAGGCTGGGGAGGGGGGGGAGGCGGAGGGGGTGTTGGGGAAGTAAATCTAAATCTGCCTGAGCCTTCCTCAACTGATTTTGTTTGAAGAATTCAAGGACAGGTTGAATAACAGAGGCTCCACCTCCTATTCCAGTTTTTTGCTATTCTTAGAGACAAAATTCTTATGCTAATTTAAACCTCCCTTGTTTTAATTTAAATTCATTATTACTGATCCTACCCACCATGTACTTGAACAGATTATTCCCCTCTCTTTGAAGCCACTAACATGGTTAACACAGTTGAGGGCTGTTTTCCTTCTCCTTCAGTTTTCTCTCTTTTCAGGAGACCCCATTCTTTCCAGGCAAAAAGTCCACTTTTAAGGTCCATCATCAGCACCACATTTCCCACCTAGACCATTTCTCACTGATCACATCCCTTTTGAATTGCTGTGTCCTGGTGCAGGTTTGTAGAGTTTCCCTGAATCCTACCTGCTGAACCTGATCTGAACCTTTAACATGGAGCCTGTCCTTCCCACTGTGCTTGCTCTACTGATGTACCCCACAGGTACCATGTTGGTAATATCTGATTTTCCCACCATGCCAACACACCTTACTAGTCCCGACAGATCCTTTGTGCTCTTTAATGACCCAGCACCTCCAGTGCTGCTCTGACTCCTTTACACATTAATTGAGAGTACGACAAGTGAAGTTCCATGACCCAGCCAGTCCCTGTGCCAACTCAGGTAGGTAACATCCCAAGGGAAGGAGACGTGAACGTTTCAGACTCTGTATTGTAGCTTTAGGTAAAACCAGTTTTAATTTCAAGGCGTTGGCACGCTCAGGGAATGCTGCTAACGCTCGCCAACTGTCAGCGCTTTGGCAGGGGCACCACTTGGCTTTCAGTGCCAATCTGTCTTTAGACATCACAGCCTGTAAACCTGCAGATGGAGTTTTCCACAAGCAGAAGCTGACATGTCAGAAGCTCGACTGTAAGATCCGCTGGCCACCATCCAGCAGCAGCGTCTCTCCCTCTCTCTGGGATGCGGGTTGAGTGAACAGGCAGCTCAAGCAACCTTCTCTGGGGGTTTGGGCACACCACAGCAATCTCTTTTTCCCCTCTTCTCCGAGAGAGGAAGTGTAACAGGCTCTTAGCAGGAAAGCTAAGAGCATAGGAGTGTTTATTGGCATGCATTTATTGGTGCCACAGCCAAGCAGCTACCAAGATTACACCCTGGTCTCAATACTCATTCCAGCCTATTGCTTTGTGACACTGGCTAATAAATGTGGCTTTGTATGTATTTTGGTGGGTTGTTTTTAATTAATTTTATATAAGTTTGGCCTTAATGTCTTCTATACCAAATGCTTCACTCTGCCTAGACCAGGAGCAACCACATCACACAGCTTGTGCTTTATGGGGGCAATCAGGTAATGGTGCAAGGGTCTCTTCAGTGCTAAAACCATGAATGCATGAAAGCAATGTGTGAAATATGGAGTCTGCTCCACAACCCAGACCTGATATCCAGCACTGCACAGGCTAGGCATTAAACCTGATAAAGAAGAGAAGTCCATACAGGAGTTTGGAATAAAGGCAGCCTAGAAAAGCCAAGACAATGAGACCTAATCTGAAAACTGGTAACAGGACAGTGACAGAGCAGCACATTTACCTCTTCTCTCCCAGACTGCCTAGTACTGAAGCCAAGTTAGTATAGATCAAGCTGTAAAAGGGATGGCTGAGGGATATATCAATGTTCTTTCAGCCTGCAAGAAAATTAGTTCAGAAAATGTTTACAAGCATTCCATTAAGAGTGTCTTATCCATTTGACTTTTGAAAATAATTCAGATACTTTTATATGATTATGCTACAGCCAACAAATAAAAACACCTAGCAAGGTTTACTAAAATAATACCATTTTGAAACATTAATTTATATATGTTCATTCTAGTTACCAAATATACACTTATGTCTAAATATTCAGCAGATAATTTGATGTTTCTGAATGTGACATTATGAACAATATTGCTCTCAAAATGGTGGGAATACATTACGACTCACACATGACATCTGCCTTAAGCCTAGGGAGTAATTTAGACTGGAGTATTTTATCAGGGGATTATTAATTTTGGAACCTAATTAATGAGCATTAACCCCAGTGAATACCTAGAAAATATCACAAATGGGTGGGAGGGGAGAGAACCTACTTGATGACTCAGAACAAAGTTTAAAATATCATTTAGTGGAGTATAATAAGTATAGTAACAATTAAAAAAAAAAAAGGCTGTTCATGAAAAATTGAGTCAGATTATGTCTGAGGCAAAAGTCTACTAAGGGTACCAGCAGTGCCCCCATCACTGCACCAGGACTTGTAAGGAGTCACGAGAAGCAAGAAACAAAACCAGCTATTTTCCATCAACCCGAGTTTGTTATGATCTGAATGGGAGACTACCACAAGGCAAAAATTTTAAGGACACATAAAAGCTGAGTTTGAGAACCTGAGCTGATAAAAATGATTTCTCAGGCTAGAAGACTTCAACTTTCAACCATAAAAGAAATTTGACTCAGTGATGTCGCACTGCAGCAAACACTACATTGGCTGCACAAATAGGAGCACTGCCTGTAGGTTGCAAAATTCTTTTTCTTACTCTGCCTTAGTGAGACCTCACCTGGAGTATTGCATCCAGTTCTGGGCTCCCCAGTTCAAGAGGGACAGAGATCTATCTGAGAGAGTCCAATGGAGGGCTACGAGGATGATTAAGGGACTGCAACACCTGCCTCATGAGGAAAAGCTGAGAGAACTGGAGCTTTTTAGTCCGGAGAGAAGACTGAGAGAGGATCTAATTAACGTGTATAAATATATGAGGGCTGGGTGTCAAGAAGAAGGGACAACCTCTTTTCACTTGTGTCCTGCAATAGGACAACAGGCAATAGATGCAAGCTAGAGCACAGGGAGTTCCACCTCAACATGAGGAAGAACTTCTTTACTGTGAGGGTTACAGAGCCCTGGAACAGGCTGCCCAGAGAGGTTGTGGAGTCTCCTTCTCTGGAGACTTTCAAGACCTGTCTGGATGCGTTCCTGTGTGATCTGCCCTAGATTCTATGGTCCTGCTCTGACAGGGGCGTTGGACTCAATGATCTCCAGAGGTCCCTTCCAACCCCTAATGTTCTGTGATTCTTTGATTCTTCCATTCCCACTCATCAGTGACAAGGCCAAGCTGGGATATTCCCATGTGCAACATTACAGTACAATTGGGATGTTGGCTAGATGAAGAGACGCTGGAGGAGACCACAGGATACAGATATCTAGAAAATAGGACCTCTGAAGGAACACGGAGGTAGATTAGCCTAGAAAAGAGAAACCTTTTTGTATTCAAAAAACGAGTGGATATGCCGCTTCAAGACATGGTCTAGGGATCCAGGAGATGTTGGACAAAGGTTGGACCTCATGATCCTAGAGGTCCTTTCCAACCTAAATGATTCCATGATTCTAAGAGTCACGTTCATGTATATGAAGACAGCTAAAAAGACAGTGGAAATAAACTCTTCTCCTTGCCCATTATAACATGAAATTCAGGCCAGCAGAGCTTTAACATTTCTAACACTCAGCAAGCAGCTCATGGGATGGGGAGGAGGTATTGGGGTCCCCTTGAAGGAGTTTAAGCACGCTGTCAAGTAATTGGTATGTCAGGAATGGCAAAAGTAGAATTGATTATGTCTTGGGGGAGAAGGATGCCCTAGATAAATGCTTCCTAATCGCAGGAGATAAGGACTTTGAGCAGCCATTTCCTATGACTAGCAAATGGGCAGAATTCAGTTCCTGCTTATAGCAAAACCATTTCATTTGGCAGCATGAGGGGACCTAAAAGAGGACCTGGGATTAAAAATCAAACATACAACTTGGCAGGTGGTAATAAGTAGCAAGCATTTCCCACAGTCTTCAGAGAATTTATGAAGTGCACCATCAGAGGGTGATTGTCTCTCTTACATATGGGAGTATGTCTAATTAGAAATGTTTAACTTTTCCATCTTCCAGTTGGAATAGCCCACCCAGGGCTCAAAGCACAGGCACCATCTGACAAGCTTTTAATGGGAACCCAGCAAGCTCTCAGTTGTTTGGATGCATGTTTATTAAACTGAATTTCCAAGCTATATTTCTTGTCCTTTATGAAAAAATAATGAAGTTTTTCTCTGTGAGTATTTATAGTACTTCATGAATTTAGGATGAGTACTAGCAAATAGTTTAAGAGCCAGTGAAACAATAGTATATAAATCCATAAAGATCTGGACATCTGAACTTTTGATGCAATGGTTTCTCTTTCCCTGACTCTAATTAGCAAGGGGCAGCTCACATATCAGGCCTTGAAATTTGTGGTCTTTTACATGACACAACCATTAACTTTTCAGGGACTCACAGGGAGCACCCACTCAGATTTTCATCTGCCTTGATAATCACTGATTTATAAAGCATTAGGGACTAGGGTAATGATCCCATCTGGCCTTCTGCTTAATGCATCTGGCACTAGAAACCCCAAAGCACAGAGGCGGTGTGGAGGACTAGTGCTCACAGACCACGAGGGCCCTGAGCAAGGGCATAAACTCGATGGATTTCAGGATTGTTCAGCCAAGTGAGAATTACGGTGGGAGCAGACACAAAACCATTCTGCAGTTCCTGGGCTCCCATTTAAAGCAACCCAAACTCTATCAAATACTTGCACACAAACCCACAACATTTCTTCAGGAATAAGATGGAAAATGTTTACTTTGGTTCCCACCTTCCTCCTCCCACACCCCTCCTGGGAAGCAAGATTTCTGTATAATGTACATAAACCCAATGGCTAGAGAGGATAAACCCTCAGCAGAGCTTGTTTTCATTCTTGTGCTGCAGAGCAGGAAACCATAAGGGGCATGGTGCTCACTAGTGTTCCAGTGTCACCACCCAAGAGCACAATTCAGCATAAGTCAGACAGAAAGACAACCCTGGCAGACAGAAGTGGGGGTCATTGCAATTTTCTCCCATGTGGAGTTGCAGTGACAGGGAGATGGACTGAGCAATGAGTTCTCACCCTTGTCCAGTCCTTCCTCAGTAGCATCAGCTTGAATCCCTCCTTGGAAGGAGGACAGCAGCCCTGAAATAAATAACATATGAGCCTGATCTGAACAACCCCAGTCCAAACCCCATCCAGTTCTCCACAGTACGAAGAACATCACCTGCAGGACACCATTGTATAAACACTTGGAGAAACAAAATTCAGAGCCCCAGGCACAGTCTGCAAGACACTGGTTTAGACTCCAAAAGAGCCCATCTCAGGTAGGAAGAGACACAGGAGGTGCTCGCTCTGCACTATCCTCCTTTATTGGCACAAAAACATTTGGTTATTATAAACAAGAGTTGTTTGCAATATCAGTAGTGATGCCAAGCTTCCACACAGTCTTGTTTCATTTATGAAAAAGTATTGTTTTGATTTGGTTTTAGGATTTTTTTTCCTGTCAGTCACATGGACATGAGCAACAGCAAAGCTTTCTTAAAGCAGAAAGAGGAGAGCAACAGAAACATGTAGCTGTAGACTGGAGACAAATTTGATATGATGCTTTGTTGAACACAATTACGGAATATTACCTCTTTTTTTTTAAAGTCAACAATGCCTAAAGAAGTGTATTTTTAAAATATAATACCAAAGCACTTTCATGACAGAAGCAATAAGTGCACGAAGGTAAAACATGCACAAACATCTTTCTCTCACTCACGAGTATGTCAGAGCTCCCAGGAGGAAACTGTTACTGATCCAATGACCTTCCTCCAGAAACACTCCAAGTTATTTGCAGGGTGACAGTGTGATAATTAAAACTGAGATGAGGACAGGCTTCTCAAAATGACCTGTTATGCAAGGCTAAATACTCAAACCCCATTTTGTAGATCAGCTGGCATAGCTGGGAGGAGGAGGAGGAACAAATTTCTGAACCCTGAGCCTTCCTCCAAAACAAGCAGCAGGAAGAAGTGCCTGCATGCCTGGGACATCACTGTTTGTCCTTATTCACTCAACAGTTAAACCCAAGATGGAGAATTTTCCCTTTTAGTGTAACATGAAGTACTTTCCACCAGGTTAAGTGACAAATAAGTTCAGACAAGAAGCATTTTGCACCCAGTATTGTTCCACTTACTGTTGGCATCCCAATGGGGAGAAACACAAGCCTGCTCCACAGCTAGAAGAGATTAGTAATATCCACAAGATCAACTAGTAATCACTGCTGGTATTTTGCCAGCCCTGCTGCCTCCTCTCCAGCCTGTGAGCATCTCAACAGCTGGTCTCTGATTTCAAAGTGCTGGTGGTGGCAGGAAGGACAACTGATGGAAAAGGTTGAGTGTTGGTAAAGCTCTAACTCTCTTTGCATAGCCATGGTTGGATGCTTTCATTGAGAATTTTCAAAGGCTCATTAATATTTTATCTAAAAGCTGTACAGCAACCTTTTCTTAGCATGCAAACAGGCATTTGGCAGCTGGCAAAATAGTAGGTGTGCAAGATGGGCTGAGTGCCAAGTGCTGTAGAGAGCTGGCTGTCAGTGCCCTCTACTTCCCAAGCAAGTGCAAGCAGCCTCAGCAGCCTCAGGAGGATGCTATGGAAACCCTATGGCCAGGTCAAGTGCTTTTTCATGGCTTACAGATACAAGAAAACTCTTGCCTCTCCACATTGGCCTGAGAAACCTGCAATTAGCTGGTTCTGAATTTGGGGATCTATCATACAGTTTGAGGTTCTGAGAGTCTTGGCAGAAAACACATGAAGGTTTGACACAATAGATGCAGTGTGGGCTCAGTATGCAGTATAAGCACATACTCCCTCATTAGCTTGTCCTGAGTAATTCCTGGGCACTGAGAAGTTTACGTAACAGGGAGGCTGGGGAAAAATATTAGATACTGTTGGTGAAGAAGAGATTTTTCCTCAAACACTACATGCCACCAGTCTGGTACTTCTGCCACAGCCAAGTCCCATTACTTTAAAGGAGTAGCCCAGGCAAAACAAGATAAAGTCAAGCTAAGCAAAGCAAATGGAGCTGGCAGTGCTGCTGACAGAGGTAGGTGAATCCCAGCACTGTCAGCACAATCCTGTGCTCCAGTCCTTGCTTCAAGAGCAAGCACTAAGCTCGCACTGATTTTAACACTCCTTATTTTCCTTCCCCCCTCCTCGCCTGGCACAATTTGTGGAGTAGTGTCCTGCTCAGAAAGAAGGCAAATTAATGAGGTTTCAGCTTTTTAGGAGTCCTTTTATGAGGCAGTCTAAATTGGAAGGCTCAGTAGATGTCCTCCATCCTACCCGCCCCTCCCCTTGCCCAGCTGACCCAGCCTAAGGAAGCAGAGATACCTATCTTTGGCCATTATGCTGTGAAGAGCCTGGGACTAGCACTATAAATATCCAGTATTCAAACAGTATCGTTGAGCTCCCAGAGAATGCACTACCTTGATTGAAGAATGGGCTCATTAAGGTAACAAAGTGACAGCTCTGAACAAGCTCCCTTTGCAGTTTCTAAATGCATCTGCTCTGATGGGATTAAAGATGCGGTTCTGACTGAGAGGAAAGAATGGCCTTAATGTCAGGTCTGCCTCTGGCTACATCATTAAGCAATAAGACATGACAGGCAGTACACTTCCAAGGGATTTTTTGCATACTTAGGTATGCAGTGAGGTATAATGGCCAGAGCAAAGTAATTTTAGCCCCCCAAGAGCTGTGATCATTGCACCGGTATGTATTATACACACCTCTCAGCCAGCCAAACCCTTTCTATTTCCAATGCAGTAGTCCTAGGAACAAATCAGGGAGTAATATTTTTTGCATCCCAAACCATTCTGGGTGAAATTCACCCCAGCTGCCTAAACCCCAAGTAATCAGGCTTTAGATTAAACACATGCGAGTCTCTGTATCTATTAAAAAGGATTTGTGAGCAATTATTGGTTTAGAGCTGCTAATAACAGACCAAATCCCAGAGAATTTCTGGAGCAAGTGCTGTGCCAAAATACTCACAGATGGTCATAGAGAGGCAGCACTGATCCCACGGGGTTTTGACACATTATTGAAATGCAGCTGCAGCAAACCAAGCTATATTCCCTTGTGCATGACTCTTTAAAAGACCTGGAAGAGTGATACATACATCGGCAGGTGACTGTCTCTACATAATCTACTGCCACCCTGATGTAGGTTTGCTCTCAGCTAACCCTCTTCTTTGTAGAAGTCTCACCTGACATCACTGAAGCAAATAAAATGGTATTAGAGCAGTTCATCTTCTGCTCCTGGATACATGGGGAAAAAAAAATGTTATTTTTGACCATACAGAAGGTACAAGTGCCATGTCTAGTCACTCCTGAGGCTAGAAAACAACCCCTACAACCAGGGCAGACCTACATTTGACAGAGCCATGATTGCCAAATAGAGTAAGACAGATCGTGATGAATGGCTTGAAGGTGATAAACCCATCCTAAAAAGAGTAGGGTTGTTTTGCACACCTCAGATCCTAAATGATGGTAGAGGCATTAATGTACCAGGGTCCACCTATTCCGGCTTCCAATGTGTCTGTCCTCCATGCACCAGGTCTTGTAGCTCTCCTTGCCTCTGGCCTCAGAATTGCTGAGCTCATTACTGATTGCAGTTGTCTGAATTTACTCGTATCCTGGTGCTTACTCAGATTTTTCAGAGCAGAAATTCTTTAAGAAGCTCTCAAGCCAGACACCTAAAAATTAAGATGCTGAAAGTACATTCAGGATGCTTTCCAAAAGCTTACACTCTTTCTCTCAAACTGCTATTAATGCAAGATACAGGCTACATATTTCATATCCTCACAAACCAAAAAGCAAGTCTGCTCTCTATGCAGTTTGGATGTGTGATTTATATGCACTATGCAGGTAATTTAGGAAAGAAAAACTACACAAAAAGACAGTCAATGTGGAAATTATTCCTTGGCTCACAAAAGGCTAATCAGATGATCAAATACCATACCCTGAAAGAGACAGGTGCTCACAACTGCTAACATAACCTGACCACTGCAAATGGTCTGCATCAAGCAAGCATCCTCACTTCAGNTGTCCATGGCAGGGAGGTTGGAACTAGATGATTTTTAAGGTCCCTTCCAACTCTGACAATTCTATGATTATAAATTCTACCATCCCAGCAAGGCTATGAACTATGTAGGGTTTCTCTTACAAGTCAAGGAATTTGTCTAATTTGCTTAAATGTGTGAATGTGAACAGGCTTAGGGCTGGGCAGCCCGAGTAGTTGGCAGCTTTAGACTGGTTTAATACAGCTAGAGGCCACCTCCCTTATCTGGGAGCTTAGCACTCCATTCCTCAGATAACCTTTGTTTGTTCTGGCTAAGCCTCTTTCTCTGCTTTGTTGAGATATGTAACCAAAGGGATCCCTATCAATGAGATATCACATAAAAGTGGAAAGGAAGACAAATACGACCCATTAACCTTTTTCTTTAGATGGAGCAAGTAACGGGACTTAGATCACTACCATCATCTGAGCTGATTAACTCCAATTACACCCTAGTAAACACCTCCCCTATCTCTCTTGTATGTTTTTATCAGTTCCTGAGAATGGTGTTCAAATTCCCAGCCTGTAGTGCAGCCACAACCTCACATTGAAGCATGAAAATTTAAACTCATCATGTTTTGCAATATTTACAAATCAATGGAAGTAAAGTGACCAAATAGCTGTTGTCCAGAGCTGAGAAAAGCTGCTGAGCTGGGATGCTTTCCACCAGTAAATCTGTTCCCATCTTTTATTTACAAGAATGTAAGTGAATTCATTAGTCACAGAACAATTCACATTTTAAGTGAGAGCCATGAAAGTGTCCAATATCTCCCCCAAAACAGTATGTGCTCACACATTTTTGTAGGAAATGCAGACACTGGAACATTTCAGGCTACAACCACCTCTACTGCAGAGGGTCCCACCCAGGCTGTGCTATGCAAACCTCAGCCAAGAGGAAAGTGGCCCGATGTAGAGCCAGGAGATGGCCCTGCAAAGGAACCTGTCCCTACACTGTCATCCTCTGAAAACTTTGACAGTCCCTTCTCAACTACATATTTCCTACTGGCCTATTCCCAGGGAGAGCACAGCCTGGCAAGGGAATCACTCTGCTAAATTCATATCTGTCCAACTTTTTCAAGCCTATCTGGTACTGAATTATCTTGCGGCTTTAGCTTGAGGTGGATTTTTAAAAAGCTGTTTCAATTCTGTGCCACACAAACCCTTTTTACACGTTTGCTACAACATTCCTAGAAACAGAAGAGCCACATTGCAAGAATATTCCTATTTCTGTTATCCACAGGTAGTTCTGTGTTACAGATTCCTTTGGCAAGAAATACCAGTAATACACTGGGATAGATTCTCAATCATCAAATGGAAAGCAGATTTCCTTGGTAGCCATCACAACCCATCCCATGGTCATCCTTTCTGTAAATATGTCCCTTTAGGATCCAGGCAATAGGGAGAGACTGACTTGTCCTACAGGCACAGTGCCTTCCTGAAAATGTCCTTACTTCTCTAGAGGTCAGTTTGCTGTTAGATGGGATGAAATACTCTTTGGAAAGAGGAAGCTGATGAAGAGAGCTACATAAGAAGCTAGAAAAAAATGTGTGTTTGCCAATAGTATATGATTGTTCTAAGATAAGAATCTTCTTGTATGAGGATCTTCAACAATATGAAGCTGAGGAACATTCAAAGCTTCCCAATTACAGAAAGCAAAGGGACTTGTATAATTTTAAATGATTGTTTTTAACGACCATTTGTAAATGCAGAATATATAGACAAGGCAGGTGATAGGAACTAGCAAACACCCTTAACTTCAATTGACTTCAGATTTCTTTGTGAAATTACCAAGCCTACTCTTTTTCCTCTATCTCCTATATCCTTTCTTCTGCTGCCTCATGTCACACACACAACCACCACTCAACCCCACACCACCTCCCCTGCCATATGTCTTGCCCGGAGGGCTCTTCAGAACCTTCTCAAGAGCCTAACATGTCTATACAGCACATGGCACAGCGAGCCCTGTTCTTGATTCACCCATAAGTGTTACTGGAAGGAAATAAAACAGCATCTCTTTTAGCATATGAGTTATTCCTGGAAGGCTCAAAGTTTTTCCCATCAAGCAGAGGTTGTTTTCTTTTTAAAGGCTTCAGAAATGCTCTTCTGCCAGTTTTTCCCCAGCCTAATCATAACTTATTAAATGAGACTGCAAATTTACTTTAATCACTGTTCCTTCCCCTCAGCTCCTCCTCCTTGCGGGATTTCAGAAGAATCATAAATTCTCTTTATTCCTATCTAAAAGCTTGATGCCATTCTCTCCTTTCTTGACCTCAGAAATCTAGACAAGGATAGTTAGCCTTCTAGAAACCATCTGAGATGGACATGAGTCTCCTGAGTCATCCTGAGTCTGTGAAGAACAGTGCAGACACTCTGCCTGCACGGGATAAGGAATACCCTTGGTGTTCGTCCTATTTGCCCTTGGCATGTTAACCTAAACAGATGCCAAGTAGTGTCCTCTGGATGCAGCTTTACCTAGTTTATCAAGGAGATGCCATGAGGGCCCTGTGATATAGAACATAACTGGCTGAAGCCTCCCACTCCCACCAATAAAATCAGTCCTGTAATATGGTGCCCTCAGGCCATAGGTCTGTAGAGAGTCCCATAATAGAACTAGGAAAACAATAACCTACAAGACAAAATACTTGACTTACTCTAGGAATATCTGCCCATTGCAAATAAGGCAGCAGTTCCAAAACTCTGGTGAAGTGTTGTTAGCATTGCCTATCTCAGTGTTCCTAAGGACTTTCTGCCAAAACGCAATCTAGTTGTAGCACTTGATGTGAGTGGACATCCAAACTCAGAGCTGCTTGTGACTGTCACTACCATTACACTGGGGATGCATCAGACTCCAAACCAGGCCAGGAATTTCAGAAGATGGGGCTATTTTGAGACTTGCAATGTGTCAGGACTGTGTTAGAAGACAGCCTCCTCCCTTCAATCCCATGTGTGCTGGGGCACTTCCACATGAGGGTCTCGTTCCATCTTTGGATTTCCTCCAGTCAGGAAAATTCAAGCTTTCTGCAACTGGAGCTGGGCTGGAACTCATTAGGCTCCAGCCAAGCCTGGTAGTCAGAAACCACATAAGGAAGAGTTTTGGCCAGTGCCACTGTGCTTGAACACACAGAGAGAGACAGAAAGCCAAGTTCTGGCACCCACACAAGTTTACATTATAGAAGACTGGCAAATCTGGACTTGAAAACATGCATGGTTAATTAAAAGTGGAGACAAACTCCTCAGCCAAATGCTTGAGGTGGAGAGATATTTTTGTTGGACATATTTTCCCTTCCTCCACCCAAAATGTTTCCACAATATTGGTTGTAAAAGAAAAAAAAAAAAAAAAAATCATTCCTTTCCTCTCAGTTTACAATTAATTTTCCAACTTGTTTAGAAGACAGCAAGAGAAGGACTTTTCCTATGAGGAGCTAAAATGCTTGCAGATCACTGTGAGTTCAAAGGGTGCAGCATGCAAACACATTAGGAAGAACTATTATTTCTCATCAGCAGCATAATAGAAGGCAATCCACCTGAAGGTTAGAACACAATATTTGGAAGAAGATACTGCTTTTACACTTTTTTATAGCCTGACATGAAAGATCTGAAATTTCTCCCGCATGTGACTCAAATATGTATAAAGCTCATAACAAAACATAATAGAAGAAAATGAAAAATTCCTGACTGATACAGAGACACCTGCATTGTGACTGAATTATATGTTGTTTTTCAGCTCATTTGTTAATTCTTCCCGACAGCTACTGACCATGTTCTAAGGATCTTAACTTTGTTGAGGACCCCTTGACTTTGCTGACTTTTAATCAGGCATCGGGGAGACTTTAAATAAATCAGGCAGTTATTGGCTAATAATGAAAAATACAGAAGATACAAGCAGCATCTACAAATTACTGTGGGTATATACAGAGCACTATATTCCCTACCCGTGGCACAAGCAATTCATTTGCAGAGCCACGGGCTTTGACAGCTTAAACCAAGTTTGCCAGAAACTGTCACAACTTTGTCTATATGGGAGGTCTTGTGGCATCCCAAACAGCAGTAACATGAGCAGACTGTTGCTTTAGCAAACACATCCCAACAAAGGACCACAAACTGAACTTACCAGGGAAGGAGAAAGTATTTCCTTCTCATGTCAAGTCTTCATGCCTTATAGTTTGGATCTAAAAGTGCCTAATCACACACACATTCACTGGAATCCTTTCAAAACAATTCTGGCACTCATCTGAGCTTTGCATGCTTCCCACTTCAATCCGTGCAAGAGTACTCTTCATCTTAGTGATCAGAGCAGTCTCTTTGCAACCAGTTTCCAAGCACAGAACTTCTCTTGGAGTTCAGTGTGTCTAGGAGTTAAAATGCCAGGCAATAGAGAAGGACCTAGAAGACTTCTATTTCACTGCCTGATGTCCTGCTAAAGCTGGGCTCAATCACCTCAGAGATGCTAACCATGACCAGGAATCCATAAACCTCAAGAAATGAGTGTCCAAGAAAACTGAATTGGAATAAATTTAAGCAATCTGACATCCTCTGCACTCTCTCCTCTTCAGCATGTATCACTTGTAATTGGTGCAGATTCTTCCTGTCAGCAATTTCTCAGCCAAGCACTGCAACTAAAGATACCAACTCCTACCATGTTGTGGGAGCACAGCACAGCCTTGGGCACTAAAAGCTTCCCAAGAACAACCCCTAGCAGATGGCATAAACTTAGTGAACCGTGGATGGGAAAGGGAATCCCAAAGAGATGCAATGACAGCAGAGACACTGCAAAGCAGATATTTCTATGTCCTCACAATCCGTTTACATACAGTTTTAGACTTTTCTCCCCATAATATTTGGGACTTGAACATCTTTAATGAATCACATTTCTCCAAGACATGGATGAGGAAGGGAGGAATAAACAGCACTTCCTAATTTTCCATGTTAGGACCTCTCCCTAACACGTGGGATGAGAGATGAGCAGAGCTAGTTCCAGAGCAGCATGTAGATGCACCAGCACTATTCTATTAACAGCAACAAATAAATACCCTAGCAAACTTTTCCTGCCTCCAGGCCTCAGTTGTTTCCTTGCCCAGCTCTGATCTTTGTAACATATACATACCAGCTGCCTCTGGATTCCCCTGGGCTCTGCACACTGTGCTGCACCAAGGGCTGAGACACCTCAAGTAATGGTCATAAAGTACATCTCAAATACAAAATCATAGAGCAGGGTCACAGCCACAGAAGAAAACAATTTTTCTGGGCCCAGGAAACAACTGATGAACTACATCAAACAACTTAGCTACATTTAATACATGTTTGCTGCCCCTTTTCCCAAAGCCACCTTCTCATACTTCCATGCACATGGGCATAAAAAGCCCCAGGACGTGAGACATGCAAGTCTCTGCAGGACAGCAGAGTTGGGCTGGCTCCAGTGCCACCAAGGGCTCCATATTTCTACCCATCTTGGCAATCTGCACAGCACAAACACACATCAGGTTATCACATAACGTACCCAGTCAGACGAGACAAAGCAGGAGACAATCTAGTAGAAAACAATACAGCTTTCAGGATCAAGAGGAGTCCTTTCTCATGTTAGAAGTGCCTGTGGTTTGGTTACCAGACCAGCTTGGTGAGTCATGTCTTTAAAGAGGCTTTCACTGTAATCAAGCACTTAAGCATCCCCAGCATCAGTAACCCCATCCAAAGTGAGACCTGGATAAATTAGCAAAAGAAGTGCTGACATTAAAAATGATATACTACAGTGAGTCACTCAGTTAGCAACCTTTGTGCAATGTTTAGTAGACAAAGAAGAGCCATCCTAGCTGGTAAGTGACTCACAACACAGAAGACGACAATAGAGCAGCGATCAATCACAAACTTGAATAAGCAGCAGCAGCTTTGTCCAGAGACTGAGTAACATACACAGCCACACAACAATATGATCCATGCTCCTGCTTCTTTCCACTTAGCTAAATGAGTGCTACTGAGCCTAAGCCAATTGTATCATGTGGTGTCTTATCTGAAGGGTGGAGATTGAAGAGCATCAGAGGGAGAGGTTTTCAGGCACTCCATATAACTGTGCTATTGCCAAATCCCTATTGCAATAGTTATCTGACTCCAGATAACCCTTCAGCAGATCAGAAAAAAGGAATTGTACAATTTCTACCTGAACAGAGACTTGGATCTACAGGGAAAGCCAACAAAATTCAATTTTAATCCAAGGTAGTAGTTCTTACTGTCTTTTCTAGAGATAAAACTTATCCTTTCTCCTACCCCTGGATACTCAATCCTGCCTCTATCCTGAAGTTTATCATTCCCTCAACTGTGTTAAAATGCAGTTGAAATGTTCATCATGCAGAGACTTTTTCAGTTCAGGGATCCAATTAGAGCCCAGGTTCCTTCCCTCCCCATCCCAGCTGTGCTAGCCGGGTAACTGTGTGACCAACAGTGGGGCTGAGTCAGTTTTGTCACCATAGAAAATGTAACGTACTCTGCTGGGAAAGGACTCTGCTTTCACCTGTTTCAAAGTGGGTGGGAAAGATGTGGTCAAAATTGAAATTACAGTTAGTAAAATCGAGTGATTGTGACCATTAGCAAGCACTGCAGGTGAAGCGTAGTCAAGAAGTCAACACTGATGGACACCCTGCAAAGGAACCCACTATTTGGATCCCTAGAAGCCACACTCCTGGCTACCCTGGTACCTGCTCTGTGGAAAACCTCTCACAAGCCCTCCCAGTCCCTACAGGCAAGTAGCAGCAAGCAGAGGTGGGACACGAGCAGAAGGTTTGCTCCATCATGAGTCTTGTGTTCCCCTTCCACATACACATCCTTCAGAAACCAGTCTGACCTCCCACAGCACCCAGCTGACCTCCCAGAGACAAGTGCTGAGGGTGGAAGAAACTTCTTTCAGGTAAGGAACAAGCTCTGCAATTTTTAACATTAAAGGTGGTTCCAACATGCCCAATGAACTTGCCCCATGGTGGTGCAAGGTGGACTCAGCAAGTCTGCATTTCTCTCCTACTACCTGCTCAGAGCCTGAGCAAGGGTCAGGGACCTTTCCCTCCCTCTCTCTGCAAATTGCAGACAATAGATTTGCACAGAATGCAAAGTAAATGGGCTGCTTGGAGCCAATATTGGGAGAGTGTGGGCCAGGAAATCTACTGAAAGGGCAAGCATGGGTGAAATAGGGTGGCTCCACACCACAGGGAGGATGTTAAAATGAGCCAGGCTGACAGGGGATGCATAGGAAGGCTTCAGGCTTCTTTCTCCTCTCCCTGGAGCGCAAATTTGAGTCCCCCCATTTCTCCATTCCACAGGCATTAGAAGGCACGAGGGGTCAGCTGAGAAGGTAAGGCTCAGCTGAGAAGGTAAGGTTCATCTCCTTCCAGCCTCTGCCCACAATGAGTGACAACATGTCCTTGCTACCACTTACTCTAACTCAAGAGCTGAGCAGCAACATAAATTTCAGAACAGCATAATCAGGGTGAGTAGGGAAGGTAGTAGAGATTTCTCACTTAAAAAAGAGAAAGCTGTCACATACCCACCCACACTGCAGTTTTCTCAGTGGTCCTGAAAGCTGACAGCTGGTGGCTACTTGGGAAGAGCTGGGTTTGCACAGCATCAGGAATTCACCAGGCAGATGGAAAGCCTGTGTCACCAAGGCACCCTCCAGCTGTGTAAAGCCATGAAATCACCCTCTTTCTCTCTTTGTGAAGAGCAGAAAGACTTTAAGGAGCACACAGCACAACTGGAGAGAGGTGTCTGGGCAGGTGGGCACTTCCTTGAGTAGATACAAGTTCCTTTCATGGTGCTCATATACTACAAGGGTTTGATGGCTCCATGCAATGTAGGAGGACTCATCCATACAAGATATATAGGGTCAGTGTAACATTACCCAATGTCTTTGTTCTCTTCTTAAAGGAAAGCTCAGCATTTCATACCACAGGCAAGCAACATCCAAACAAAAAAAAATACAAAAGAAAGAAATTCAGAACCCAGAGCCAAGTTCTTCAGCACTGAAAGTTTGACTTTACAACCTTAGCAGCTTTTTTTCCTCCTTTTAAGACATGCAAATAGAGATAAAAATACTGTAATGATGCTTATGAAACCTTTACAATGCTGTGTCTGGTGTGATCACATTATTCATATGTTAGCAAGTTGTACATGAATAGTGAGGCTCATTCAGTTGATTTCTTATTCAACTTTTGTACAGGAGTACATAATGGCACAGCGTGTCATAAACCCTCCAGAATACTATTTTAATGTCTTCCCCAAATATTTCTAACTTAGCATTACAACAGTTGCTTCCAACTCCAGAGACAAATTCTTTGGAAGGCATGAACGCAAATGGGCAGAACTCAGAAACAGCCTCAAGACAACCTAAGCAGCAAGAAAAAGCCTTCTTCACAGTTGAAGACTTTCTATTCACTCAGAATTTCCAAGGATAATGAAGTTTTCTCCCTTCAGGAGAACAAAAGGGCCAGATCCATCTGCAGAGATGGTATAAACTAAAACAGCTGATACTGCAGTCGGGTGTTCTGGAGGAGACACCTCGAGGTGTCTTTTCCACCCCCCTCTCCCTTTTTTCACAGCATCCTGTAAATCCATTCTAGTGTGAAGACACAAGATAAGGGCTTACTAAGCTTTTTCACCAACACTAGAGACAAGACAGAGTCTAAATCCAATTGTTTCATTAGTAATGCGGAAGTATTTTCCCGTAGAGCAGTATATTAGCTTGGAAGCTAGCCCAAGCTCTTCCATTCCACATCAGTGCCTTCAATCTGTTAATTAGGCAAGAAGAACCCTAAGCACCCTCCTTTACCCAGACAAACTCTTGCTTTAAAAGTTTTCTAACTTTAAAGAGTTGCACAAAAAGCTGTTCCAAGGGAGGCTTCCTGTCTATCTCAAGATCAGTCCCAGGTACATGTTCCAGACAACATGTCAGACAAGGGTGTGGGCAAAAGGTTGAATTCCATGACCCAGTTCTACTTTAACCTTCAAGAAACCCTAATGTATGCATTATTTCTACATTTTTACTTAATTCAAGAAATTCAATGCTTCTTTCCAAACCAAGCTTAGAAGCCAGGGCAGTTTTGGGTTACAGCCTCACCCTAGAGGGTACTATGATACAACCTCCACATCAAGTAATGAGCTGAGCTTAAAAGACATTGGCTTTAAGGCAGTCTTTCCTTTGGCTGAGTGCAGAAGGAATCACATCTATAATACTGCAGACTCTCATGGGCTCACACTCAGTTTACATTGAGTCTTTGGAAAAATCAAGCTATCTTCTAACTTTTCTCAACATAATGGAATCAAACCCCAGAGATTTGCAGCAGACCATACCTGAGGAACACCTGAGTTAACTCTCCAGAGTTAACCTATTCAAATCGTGTTGTGTCAGTTCTTAGGTAGTAACAATATGTCAGCTCTGCTCCATCATAAAACACAAGAGCACCATTCAGTCAATTATTTCAGGATAATAAAGCAGGTTAACAGAAAGTACATGTGAGTAGATCATCCTCAGATAAGGAACAGTTGCACTGTACTCAGGTTTTGTTGGCAAAAGCAACACTCTACAGAGTTATGAAGCACCCCCTTCCAATTCTTTCAATTAGAAACAAGATCATTTGGATGCTGCGTGCCATTAGTCTGAGCAGCAACAATCCCAAAAGAAGACAAAGGGAGCATAATGCTTGTGAAACAGAAGTCAGATCTGTAACGTATCAACTACTCATTCAGCATGAGACTAAAGTATTCGGGTCTTTAATGCTTTGGTTATGTTAATTCTGCGTTCAAAAGATCATTAAGCTACAAGGAAGAACACAGGATACTCAGGCATAATGCTCTAGCTTGAAGCTTTTCATGTCTTATTTAGCACAGGCAACATAATCACCAAAATGAAGTGCCACATCAGGAAAAAAAAACACTTAGAGAAAAATCTTTCTGGAAAATGTTAGTGACAGCAGCACAAGGATATGCGATTTATAGAAAAAGCCTCAATTAAATATTCTTTTGCTTAGCCACTCCAAAAATATCCCAAGTTTACATCAACATCCACTTAAACAACCACTTAGGTCCTTATATCTCAGATCTAGCAATAAATTTTCATAATTGCTTTCCCTTTTTTAAAGAACTGAATAGAGAAACTAAGCCTCAAAATCTGAAGACTACTCTGAAAGTATTTTAGCAGTTAAGCACATGCTAAAGGAGGATCAAGTACAGAGAGGCCACGACCTTTTGCACCTCAAAAATAACCTGCCCGTTTACAAGCCATCATTACCTTAGCCACAGACTTCAAAGGGACTTTGAGGGTTTTCACCAATTGTTGCTTTGCCCGTGTTCATTAGAATGAGATCTCTGAGTCAGCTAAGAAAGAAAGGGGGAAAAAGTGAGTTTCAGCTCTCTGCAAATCTGATTGTTGAAGGTTTTCAGCTGATTGCATTACCCCCTGGCCTAAGCCCACTAATTGCTTTGACTCAATTGAACAGTAATTGGATTGTTCCCTATAGCTGTGGATCAATGCCACAGCGTTGTGCTATCGACAATACAGTGAAAGCCTATTAAATCCATGGCCCTGTTGCAGAGAACAGTACCTCTAAACCAGATATTTGCTTCTATTATGAATATTAATGCCAGTTTTCTTCTTACTTAAATCATTGTAAAGGCATTACAAATATTTAGCAAGCCGCAGGAGCGTGAAAAAGCAGCAACCGGGCAATGGTTTCATTGCTGGCAACAATCTGAGAAGACACTTTTCTAAGGTTTATCTACTGAAGAGTTCCAAAAGCACATTTTGGGCCCTTTGCCTGGAAAACTTGTATTTAAGGAATTGCATCATAAAATGTTTCCTATTTCTTAAGACAATCCTCAAAATTACAAAAGACAGACCAGGTCTCCACAGCTTTAACTCCAGCTCTCTCTTTGTTGTTTACCAAGGAAACAGGGGCTTCCCCAAGTGCTCTGCAGCATGCACCCACATCTAAAAGTTAAACTGCATTCCAGGTGAAGTTGTTACTGGAGAGCTTTCTGTGACAGAGGATAAATTTCCTTTCTCAAATGACATTAACTGTTGACCTGGCTGTGGCCAGCAGTTGCAGAGCTCAGTTGCACTGCTGAGCATAGTTCTCATCAGGACATGACAAGGAGTGGCCTCTGCTCACCTGGGTGTGGGTGGAGCACCCATGGAGAAGATGAGCTATAGCTTGAGTTGAAGAGCTGCAACTCTAGGTGACGCTTCACAACCTGCATTCAGCAGAAAACCCAGAGGAGAAACTACTTGTGGACTTTCTGTCCTTACCCACAGGCTGCGTCTCCTTAGTGAGATGCAAAAGTGATAAAAAATGGGGCTGAAGCAAATGTTCAGCTCACAGTTGCACCTGGTTCTGAGAATGTAACATTAATTCTGGCAAAAGACTTCTCAAATACAGATAATTTGAATCAGAAAGAGTTATAGATATCTAACACTGCAGGTGGCCTGTCCTAGCTTTTGTCATAAAGTTTTGTGTAAGTTAACCTCAAAAAAGGCTAATATTTTATCATTTTCAGGAACCAGATCAAGGCATATGTGTCTGGGTTCATTTCATGGTTGAGAAGAATTTGCATCTGTAATAAATGAGAACTTCAAGCCCTTCTGCACCACCTGAGATGAAAACTACCTCCTCTCTGAACTTGACTCCTGTTAGCTTGCTGTGGCAGCGCTGCGCATAGACAATGGGAATCCAGGATTTATCCCTCCAGGAACTGCCACCCTCTCTGCACAGGACAGCAACACAAAGCATGGGGAACATGCTTTGTTCCTGGCTCGCCCATGGTGATCAGTTTTGCATTTCCCAGTGCCAGTAACACGTGGTCTGAGCAGACATACCTGGAGTTGGCACTGAACTATATAATGAAACTTTGGCACAGCATGTTTAAACCTTACACCTGTTCCAAGAGTAGGGACTGAAGGTCTCTAAAACCCTTGCCTGAGGTGATTAATTAGCTGATTATTCACACACAGAGCTTAATCCCAAACCCATGGAGACCTGTGGGAGTTTATTGACTAATGACCTGCAAGTTGCTACCCAGAGACTCCCCAAAGATTAATTATGTGCCAGACCTGCTCAGATTATCGGCCTGATTTACAACAACGCTTGGTATTAAGCTTGCCCAAATCTCTATTATTCAGTTTAGCATCAACAGTTTGTGCTGAAGTGTTCATATAGTTGCTTCAGGGAGGATTTTTAGAGAGCATTTAAAGCCAAACAATTTAGTGGCTTCCAAGGAAAAAAGAAAGAAAGAAGGAAAGAAGGAAAGAAGGAAAGAAGGAAAGAAGGAAAGAAGGAAAGAAAGAAAGAAAGAAAGAAAGAAAGAAAGATAGATTAAATATATGTATTGGCCTGGTCCTTGGTGCTAGATCTGGGAGAGAGGAAGGGATTTTTAAGCTTTTACTTGAAAATCTCTAGCACACCCATACTGTGAGATGTCAGCAAGAAGAGAAAGCACCTTGTCCTATTTCAAATGCAGAAGTGGCAAGTGGGAAAAAGTGAGCAGTTCACATGCAAGTTACAGACAGGGATAAAGGAATGGTTGGGGAATGGGATGACTGAAAGCAGGAGGCAAAGAAGATGAGCAATGAACTGTAGAGGGAGGTGGGAGATCAGACGGGGATATGAGGGAACTTATACTTGACATCTTTAAAGCGAGAACCCAGAAATCCAAGTATCTCCCACCATTTTGCTGTTTGGTATGTGCAAAGGAGTTAGCTTCACTATTGGCTTTGCAGTCTCTTCTTCCAATCTCTCTACTCAGCAAAAGACTTATTTTGTCAGCTGCTGTCCTCTTCCACCTTCAGAATAATAGTGAGGATCTTCACCAGCAGACAAGCAGATGGCTCATGTTTGTTTCTGCGGCCCATGTCAGTACTGTCCTTCTGCCTACGTGGTGTGGCAGGAAGGGGGGTAAAGTTGTCTATGAAGGCCAAGGTAATTCACCAGGTCAATGCCACCTCATGTCACACAGACATGGAAGAAATGAACATAGGGAGATGACCTGGAGCAGTGACCCTCCTTTACTTGCACTTCTGGGTGCATAAATGACTGAAAGAGCCTTCATCAGAAACTTTTTGAGGGAGTTTAACTTTCTGGCTAGCTTTAATTGGGTCACTACACCAGGAGCAGGACCAAGGCATTTGCTGGTTTGTAACAGGTATTTGGGCATGGCAGAATGGTCCATGGCCCAGTGGTTTCTCTTTCAGGCTATGATTGGCTTAGGTCTACAAGTTAGGGCATAAAATACTTGCAGAGGGAGAACAGTCCAAGCCATTACAGTGATCCATTAGGCTGAAACTTGTGAGTGTTGCCATGAGACTGTTTGGGAAGGTAAGATAGCATCTCTAGAACAGAGCCTGTTTCTCTGATAACGTGGATTACAGAGGGTGTTGCAGTCATCTATCACATGAAAGTTAAGAGTCTGCAGTAGGGAGTAGTCTGAAAAGCCAGACATATACGTCAGGGATTTCCCCAGTAATAGGGTTACTCATCAAAACAGCACAAAGGAACCAAGCTGAATATCCTCTCCCAGGCAGGAAAAAAGTAAAAGTGAAAAAGAGGTAGTGAACATTCAAAGGTGTACAACTGTGACTTCATCAAATCTGCTTTTGACAGAGTCTGAGGGATCTGGATTTCATCAGGCCTCTTGCACTCTAACCACAGCTTCCACCTCTGAAAAGCTAAGGGAGGCGGGGGGGAGAACGTTCAGAAGACAGATCAGTGTCTTATTCCCAAACAAGTCATTATCCATCTATGGTGTAAGGCAGAGATAAAGGTCTTCCTACAGAAGACCATTTAGTCTGTGAACAGAATTCCTTCAGCTGTACAGGATGGTCATATTGAGTCTACATCCTGCCACCAGCCCCAGCAGGCACAGACCAAAGTATTGAAATTAATAAATAGAAGATGTTAGAGCTGAGGTTATTCCTGCAGTCCACATCAAATACAGCAGGCAAATAGAATGACCATAAATTCCTTTGATCTTCAGCCTAAATTGGTCACAAACCCCTTTGGTGAGGAAGGACTGGTTTCCAGAAATACACTGCAGCATCACTCAAGTGTTTTACATTTTCTGACATAGTTTTTTGACCTCAGTCAAGCACAGGCCACAGGACTGGGCAGACTGTCCTCATCCAGCAACAGGATCATGCACGGGCATCGAGTCAGCAAATTAGAAATTGGATTGGGAAAAACTGGCTTTACTGGATTGTTTTACCAATAATCTCCCTGACTTCAAAGCTCACATCTGTCTCGTGAGGTGGGGGACGGTTTCTAACTTTAGTTGACCCAAATTACTTCCAGCCTTCCTCTGTAGCACACAGCAACATTGAATCTTCCTATCATGCCTTTGATCATTGCATCTCTGAAATAAACTGGCCTGGGTGTCTCTGCAAAGAAAACTTTGCAGGCAAAGGCATTCAGATGAAGCCCATTGGCTTAACACAATTATTCTCCAAATTGGAGTGACAGCAGAGGGGGGGCTTGAGCACAAAACAGGCTTTAGCTGCAAGGTGATGGGGTTTCGTGCACTCCTATCCCATCTAAGAGCCGTTTCTCACCAAAGGGGAAGAGTCATGCTCTGATTTTCCATAAGGTGGTCCTGTAGGTAGAAGAAACAAGCTTTCCTGAAGTCCTTGTTAAGAAAAAAATGACGCAAAGACCTATAGCCTGCCTCAGTCCCTGACTAACCTTTAACTTCATCTGGGGTGGGAGATGTGGCCATTCATCCTTTGCACCTAAAACTCTTCCCATCCCTCCTTGCCTCAACAAACACACACATTCTATAAATGACAAATTAACATGAAGTTACACGTGGAAAAGATGCTTAGAATTAGAGAAGTTATGTCACAATTTTAACAACTCAAATTTTTCTCTCAAATTAATTTCTGGTGTATACTGCAGTTGTACTTCTGCTGGGCAGGGTGAATGTAGTTCTTGTCCTTCAGTACTGGGGTGATTTTTGGTCATCATCTCTGCTTACATCTCCACTAACTTAGCTGCAAAGGTAGGAAAATAACTGTAAAATTCTCGGGGAGATTTGGGACTTTCACTTCTGTTGTTTCAAAGAAAAATGAAACTCAAGTGAAAAAACACAGCATCCCAGAAAAGGGTAAGGCCTTTTTTAAACACCACAAATAAGCAGAACATAGCAGAACTCAGGCTTTTGCCTATTCATAGATGTGACCCTTCTAAAAAGTGAGAAAAGGGAGAGGAGGGGGTTTTTGTTAAAAAAAAAAATAAAATTCAAACCCTTAAACAGCAGGATATAATGTACCTGCTATTAACCTCCATCTGGCACTAACCCTGCAGGCAAGTAACAAGTCAAGACAACCCTTTTGGGGGAAAAAAGAAAAACAACAACAAAAAAACCAACACAGCAAAACCCACTGATTTTAGCAGAAGCTGGAGAAGCAAAAATTTGTTTGAACTGTTTCTGCACATCTTTTCATCATGCACTTGCAATTTTTAAAACTACTTTAAACCAGGGTGGTAAACATGTTAAATAGGTCGCTCTCTGTGTCCAGCAACAGAGATAAGAGGCTGTTTACAACTCCAACTGCAGAACTTTGGCTGTTGAGCTCAACTGGTAACTGCTTACATGGCAGGTCCCCAGTGCTTACCCAGAAGGCAAATGTTACAGTCAGAAAATAAATAAATGTGACTGCTCTCATGTTTAGCCTTGCTCCAGTGCACCAATACTTCTATATATGGCAGCCCTGGAGCTCTGGTGCACAGACACCACAGAGGAGCACTGATGAGTTGGAGAAGCAGTCCAAAAAAGTTAAAGTATTAGACAAGGAGGCAAATTGGATGATTTTTCAAGAATAAGCTGAGAGAAAGTAGGTGACGCTTCTGCCAAAGACGACTCAGGTCCTGCAGCTGCTCGCAGAAGTGACACAGTGACAATGCTTGTTTGGCTCAGAAGGAGAAGCTGCAGGAGGTGTTTGCACGAGAGAGACACCCAAGAGACACATGAAGCAACATCAGCACTGATCCATCACTGCCTAGGCCAGGACAAAACTGAAAACAAGAGCCGTGTAACATGTAGCATGGGTGCATTCTGGGGTAGGCACAGCCTTGGTATCCACCAAGGCAAAATATTCTGTCCTACGTATGTGATGCAGGAGCTGGAAAGGTGTGAGCAAACATTACCTGAGTCTGCCTCCCCTTTCCCTTGAGGAGAGGGGCCTCATGGCTGGTATCACAGCCTGGGTTGTAGTATGGTGAAGACTTCAGGTGTCCCAAGCTTCCAGGATTTTTTGTTTTCTTCGTGGTTTGTTGGCATAGGGGTGGAAGAAAGATGAATCAAGATGTGTTCTGATCATTTTTCTTTCAGGATAACTGCACTGCGAGTCCTCGGGGAGCCATGGGAGCTCACAAGGGGAGCTGAAGGGAGAAAGCTCAAGGTCTCTACCTGTAGACAACAAAGGACTGCTCCAGAGCTGTTCAGCCTCTCCAGGTGTCAGATAGCCAGGAGATAAAACACCGGCCCCTAGACAAGTGGGCAAGGTGCCCAGTCTGATCTGCCCAGGCACCTGTATGCCTCTGCCAGTGTCCCTACAAGCCTCAGCACCAGCAGAGCAGAGATGGCTGGAGCTTCAGCACTCTGTCAAGGTGCCAAAAAGTAGTGCTGGAGCTTCTCCAGTCTAAGTGGTAATTCAATCCAATTAAAAGTAGGTAAATGCCAGTTAGCCTGCATTTTCCCCAGAGCTGGAGCTCTGTATGAGCCAGAAAGAGCAAAGAACGGCTTTCCAAGAGCCATGGCCAGCCTGCTGAGAAACAGATTTTTATAGCTGCAGTTTCTGCGGTCTAAAGAGGATAAGAAGGGATGAGGAAGGAAGAGGCTGCCAACACGTAGAAGATAATATGCAAATAAAGGTCGTTAAACTCTTGTATCTACTGGGGATGGACCAATAGGCTTAAAATGCAATAAGGCCTAATTCAGCTCTCCCTTGGGGACAGCTTTCAAATGCTAGGTAGAATGAAACATCAGGACACACCAACTGGAGATCGGTGGTGGAGCCTCCATCTTCTGCAGAACAGCATAAGCAAGAATTCAAATAGTGTCAAACCCAAGATAAGGGATTAAATTAGAGCTCCATAGAGCCTCTTCCAGAGCCATATTTTATAACAGCCCAGAGCCACATTTCAGCAGTGTCTACTATCCTGTATAAGCGTTTTTACATCCCATTGGGACTGCTCCTATCTCTAAGTTGCACAAAAGCCTCAAGAAGACTGTGATTGAGTACTGTAAAGAGAGGATTATTAAAAGAAAGGTCTCTGTTTTCTCTTCTCTTGGTCCTCCCACAGGCACTATTTAAAACCAGAGCCATAATTTCAGGTCTGGCCATGGAGAATCCATGATGCCCAAGGCTTTTTGAACCTCTAAGACATCATCATAGTTGGTACCATTTTATAGTAGACCAGTAGTGTATCAGCCCATCTGTGAACTACGCTGCACCTTGTTTGCCATTTGAGAGGTAATTCTTCTTTAGGGTGTATTGTAGAAGTTAAAACACCTCTCTGATTGCCTAGAAATTAGTCAAACCACTACCTACCTCCTTTGTGGGCCAGTTGTGCCCAAAGGAAGGAAGGAGTCCAGGAAGCTGAGTTGCATCAAAACTCTGAAAATGTCTGCTCCAGAAATATCTCATTTTATGAATAAATGCTGTCAGAGAAGTGAGAGTTATCACAAAGCACAGGCAGAAATACTAAAGACCCGGCAACTGAAAAGTTCCAGCTGGTGGCTGAAATAAGCTTGTGAGACATATTTTGGAGAAGCAGGAGACCAAAGGATATGGTGACTAAGTAGAAACAAGGAATTAGATCAATAAATCCTCTCAGCACATGCAGCCCTGCCCAGCATAAAAATATTACCAAAAAACCCAAAAGTAAGGCCTGTGGGTGGTGAATGCTGTCCTTGGTCTTCACATCTCTGCTGTTCCTCTGCCCTTTTGTTCCTGCTTTTGGGCACAGCAAGAAAAGTGTGGAAACAAATCAAGAATCAGCCGTACGCAGGAGGAGCACAATCTCAGACAGCAGCTACCGGGAAGCAGAACATATGTTTACTGTCATCTTCCTCCCCGGGTTTGAAAAGCCACCTCACTTCCAAGGGAGAGAAAAATCCTTTTGCAAGTCTCTTGGAAGAGAGGAGAGCACCTCATCAGCCGGGTGCTGGCTCAGCGCTCAGCGGTGCTTCATTTGCCTTCATCTGTGCCACCCGCCCCAGCGCGCTGATGGAGCCTCTGATTAATTCAGCTCTTTACTCCAGTTTAATGCTGTTCCACAGTCATTTTGGGGAAGTCGTTTCTCTCCCATGGCAGAGAGCATCACATCTTGCCTGCGCGTCGGTCGGTGGTTGTTTCAGATTGATGGCTCATACTGCTGATACTCTCAGGATCCACCATCCACACCCTGCCACTGGGCAGGGGACGGCTCAGTCCCCATCATATAGAAGGGCCAAGAGCCCCTCAGAGGGATGGGGATGATCCAGGCTGGTTTTGGGATGCAGGGCCCCGAACCCAGACCACACAAACCAGAGCACAGCTGGAAAATACCAACCAACCTGCACATTGCTGCCTGGGGAGAGAGAGGGGAACAAAAGGTGGAATAAAGAGGAGAAGTAACAAGTTTCACTTCTGCCACTCTCATTTGAGCAAAAATACAGATATATAATCTCTGCTCCACAATCAAACCTTATCAATAGTCTTCAATTTAGCCCACAGAAGTGACTTCTCCTACATAAATGCACTTTGTGCATCTAGTTCATTTGCTCATCCAGCTTACTGGGGGACCATAGGGTTGTTCATATCTGGAATTGGACCCAACTGGAATTCATTACAAGCTACAGGACAAGGAGGATTAAAACTGGATCATGCACAAACTATGAGCAAATGACAAATTGCAGTTCTAGGGCTCCTGCATATGAAACAGCACTAGACACACATCCCAAATCAAGGAACGCTTTTTTGCCCTTAATTCCTTCACCAAAAATATATTAAACAGACGCTGTAGGTTTCTACCACTTCGTTCTCTGTTTTGTTTCATTTTTCCCCCAAAAGTTCACTTGGCCCCAAGCCAAAGTTATCTGTGGAATTTGTTCCTGGGGTCTGATGGCAGCACTGAGAAACAGAACCATAGAGCCATAAAGTGCTTCAAGACCAGGCAAATATTAAATCAATCTTAAAAAATCATTGAATTTGTAATATTTTATATTAAGATGAGAGTGACCCTGTTCACCATCACACACCAGTCATCTTGGAGAAGAATTTACTCCCATAAGCAACAGGAGCCAATCTTTCCCAAATGTCCATCTATGTTTTCTCCTGTTTCCTCCAAAGAGGATGAAGGTTTCACTTTTCAGATGAGTAGTCCTGAATATTGTTGGCTCCTGGACAATCCCACTTGTCAGCTCCACAGCACTGCCACAGCCACGTCCTGGGAGATCAGAGCAGGAGGCACCAGGAGCATTCACCATCATCAGGATAAAACAAACTTTCACATCTGGGAATTTACCTTCAGTGATGGTTTCAGCTGGGATATAGGCAACCAGCTCATCTAGTCATCTTTTCACTGTTGCACTACTTTCTGACAAAGTAGTTTTTCTACAGATTGGACAGGTAGGTAGAAGATTCTCAGAGACAGCAAGAATGTAAAATTAAAAGAGAAAAAAAAGCCTTGAGCTGACAAGTTAATGAGAATGTATGAGACAGAAAGAAAAAAAATACACTTAATGAGTTGTTAAGGGACATTCTGTTTTGCAAAATATTCATAGCCACATGTTAACCATGACATGTCACAGCCAAGACTTTTGCTTGTTATGAATGTTTGACTTCAGTTGCTCACCAAGAAGACACAAGGTACTCTCATTAGAAGGACTATCGTGAGGAAACCAAAGCCTGCTAATTAATATAACTCACCAAAAAAGATGATGAGTTAGTAGTGTACAGTGATATTTATACATTTATTTCTAAAGTGCTCTCTTTGATCTCATAATTTGTATTATTTCTATGGTCCCCAGAAAGAAACACGCTTCCTTGCCCCTCAAAAAGCAATTACAGTGGCCAGACCCAAGCTCTACCCATGACTTTATTTGCAGGCTTCATATTTCTGGGCTTTGTTATTCAGATCTTGACCTCTCCATAATCTGGACCTTGTAGAATAAATTGGGAGACACAAAGTGTTTGAAGGCTTTTCTCTCCCACAGAAGGTAAGTTTGATAGTTTATCTTCTGTTTTTTTCAGTGGAAGGCAGGGGAGCTACTAGGAAAAAAGAGGTTTTACCTGTTGTGGTGTTGACATAATCACTAAAAATCTTGGAGCTTTATTCTTACTGTGTTTGATGAAAGGTAAAGAGGAATATAGACCAGTAACTGGGATGAAAAAGGAAGTACTAGTAATACGAGGGTACATGATATGCTGCCTTGCATTCTTAGATACTGTCAAAGGCATAACTAGGCATACACCCTATGTGTATATATATCACATACCACTATAACTCTTACTGCACAGGGCAATATTTTGATTCTGCTTCCTCCCTGCATTTCTTCTTCATCTTCAGGCATTAACCAGCCAGTAGCAAAGCTGTCTGCACAAACTCACCCCTGTGACAAGTCACCATTAGTGGGTTTCTGGTCTTCACTTGCTCTTGCATTCCCCACCACCAGCCCCAGGCCCCATCCCACCACGCACACTTTAGGTCTGCACTGCATCAGTGGAAGTTTGCTTCAAAAAAGGGAACTCACATGCTCCAATGGCAGAATGAGGTCATCTCAATTTTACATACAGGAGGTTTTCAATGTGGGGATTTTCTAATGCAGGCATGTTCTGGACATGATTAGTTTAACACAGGACATTCCAGGGAGAGCAGATCCAGCTCCTGCAACAGAGATCAGGATAGATTTTAAGTATCAGTGTGAAGGCAAATTGTCTCCTCATCAGTCATAGCACTATAAATATTAATCTAATGTTGATTTAACTGCCATTTCTCCCGTTCATACTCTGTAGTAGCAGCTTCTAGAATTGATGGCAGAAGCACTCAGAGTTTCTGAAGTTCATATTAAAGGGACAGGGTAGGATTTCCCAGGCTTGGGATTTCCTGACTAACACCAATCCCTAGCACCTCGGTTGTCTCGGGCAGCCCTGCATGGGCTGTGAGAACCAAGCATTTCGGGACCTGCATGATCTGATGAGCTCCAATGCTCTCAAGACATGGGAGCGTGGATTACAGACAGCAGGTTGAGCAATGCTCCAGGGGAAATGTGGGATATTTCTCCTGCCTGTTTACTTTCCTGAGTTGTCCACCTTTGGTTTTTTTTCCTTTTCCTTTTAACATGCATCCTTTTTTTTATACCTTTGGGGTAGGAAGAAAAGCAGATATCTTATCTATGGAGAATTTCATGTCAGACTTCAAGATGCTGTTTTCCTAGCACAGATAAGGCAATGAGAAACCGTTACTATCCCCAGCAGAGAACCAATATAAACCTTGTCTAATACCTTCTGCCCTATGGCCATCACACTGGCACTCGCAGCAGGCAGGCTGAGCATCAGGATTTCCTGAGTTCAAAGCTCCCATCTCCCTTCCCCTGCCAGCAGGCATGTCTGTCTTCATCTTCTTTCTCCACTGTGACCTGAAATTAATGAGAAGGGTTAATATTCTGCTCTTGATGAAGGTATCTGCACCCCCAGCCAACACAGCTGTCTCCTGGCGTGGTTGGGTGATATATCCAAAATCAATTTTGCATCTTAGTGGCCGAAATACTGAAACAAACATAAAAAGGCAAGAGTCAATAAACTGGATAAAAAGACTTTACTCTGTATTGGCCAAGAAATCCTTAATGCTTCATGTCATGCTTTAGAAAATCACTTTGGCCTAAGACTCACTTAGTGATTACAGTCCAATTTCAGCCCCAGATACCCAAGTGAAGCTCTGATGGAAGGTTTAAAACGGGCCTTTTAGCCACAGACAGGGAGATCAATCTGTTTAGTCTCAAAAGGGAGAGAGTGGGAGGCAACTTGATTACACTGTTTTCATATGGAGAAGATAACAGGCACTTAAAAGGGATTCTTAATCTAGGAGAAAGGCTTAACAAAATGTTAATGGCTAGAAACTGAGTCCAGACCAGTGCCAATTAGAAAAAGGATTTTTTTTTAAAAATCCACATATTTAAGTGGTTGTGACCACTGGGACAATCTATTTGGAAAGGACGGTGTCTCTACACCATGACTGGATGCTTTCTGGGAGGTGTCCTGCAGTCACTCCTTATGGAGCCTGGAATAGAAATCCAGCTTTACCTACAAGCTCCTTCTGAGCTTAGCTAAGCCTTCAAAATAGTTCCATAAAAACCATGAAATCTCTTTTTCTAGGAATGACAGTGCAGTGCTATTTTGGTCCACATCTACCTGGACTTTAGCAGAGTTTGTGCCCTGAAGCACCCTATCAAAACTATCTTTGAAAGAAAGAGACCACCCAAAAGAGCCAGTCCAGTGCCTGTTTCACTGTGTTAATACATTAGGCCAGCTGGGTTTTGTCTGCTGTCATCCTTTTATGGGTACATTTGAAATGGAACAGAAACTGTCTTGCAAAGAATAGCAATACATTTATGGATATCTACAGCATAGCCTTCCATGATAGTCTCCTGCACCCACCACCCCATAGGCAGGAAAAGTTGACTAGAATGCGTGCACACTGGACAGCTATATTTCACTCCATTTATGCATGTTCATTCCCACCCTGTTAAATAGTGAGCACTGCTGACCTTCCCCGTACCAGCATCCGTCATTACTCAGTATATGGAGAGGTGCTACCAGCTGTTAAAGGCCCATAAAACCTCTAGATGATCCAGAATTGGTTCAACAGGAACTAACAGGGCTACCTGGCTGTTTCTCCTGGCACATTCATACCCAGCTCCTGCATACCAAAAAAGAAAACCATAGCATGAGTTTCCAGAAAAATGAAGCGTCTCACCCCAAGAATATAAATGCCAGGAGGACCAAGAGATATAAGACAACTGGTTCCCTTTCTGCAAGGGTTTCAGAGGAAGCAGTTTGCTCGCTGCCCAGCAGCAGATCTCATTAGTGATTCTGCAGCACGATGCTGTTTGATTTATTTAGCAAAGGTGATATTTTCAAAGGATTTTAAAGGAAACATGATCATCTGGGAGGGAGAGAGACACAGGGAGGTGCAGCACAAAAAGCTCTCATCTAAAAAGGCCTTTTCAAAACTTCGAAGGGCCGTGAAACATTTCTTTAAGAAGTCTCTGTTTTATTGAAACAGTTACAGACTCCCCTACCTAACATCTAACGAGCAGCACCAACACACAGGTGCAGAGGGATTTTTTAAGCACATGCAACCTCCTGCAAGCATGCAAAAGACTTTATCCATAGAGCACTTGCCTGTGGTTTTAACCTGGCAGCCCTCCCTTGCTTGCTCCTTTGTCTTTTCAGGAGAGAGCATATACTTATATGGGGAAAAAAAAAACCTTTAAATATCATGCTGTAGCCTGGGACAAGACAAAATGCAATTTTCCATCCCGGGTAGTTTCTAACTGGTACATGAGCTGGCAAACATATCTCTGCTGGAGTCTGTGGAGAAGAGCAACATGCTACACCAGCCACCAGCAGCAAGCAGGGTGGACCTGCCTGGTCTGCCCAGTGCTTGGTCCTTACACTGGAGCCCCATTCCTCTTCTCAGCTGCAGTGAACCTCATGTTAGAGAGCTGCAGCTGCTAAAATTAGTGTCGGATAAAGTTTACCATATTCCGAACAATTTACTGCCCTCTGTAGTCCAAGCAAAGTTTTATTCAACTCATGGCAGGAACATGACTGCTTTTAACTGAATCCCTCCACTGAGGGAGTGGGCCCAAGAATAAGGCAGTGATGACAGGTCCAACTGGGCAAGCAGCAAAGTCACTCACTACGGGAGTCACCCCAAGGGTTTCCCATCACCAAGGAAGCACTCGCTGAGAGTACATCATAAAACTTCAGAGGAACCACCCTCCAGTTAAAAAGGGGACAAGCATGGCTTGGGACAATACCTGGCTTGCTGCTTATGTTCCTAGAGGTCCTGCTGTGTCTGTAAGGTACAGGAATTCAAGGCTGGAATAGAAAAAGTCTGTGTGAAGCTGAAGAAACCCCAAAACAGCCTGAGCAGATACCCCCAAGAGGCACAACTCTTCAGCATACTTTAGCACATCTGCAGATAAGACATTTCCTTTGTCAAGCTCAAGCTGCACACCTCTGGTGAGTTAACCAGAAAAAGGGAGCTCAGCCCATTGCCGGGCTCTGTGGAAACCTATCAATCCCATGGGGGTTGAGGAGGGCTGAGGTTTGGAGACCAGAAGGGCTGAACCACCAGGTACCACTGTTCAGCTCAGGCATGATGCACAAATAAACATCTGTCAGTATGTTCAGGAGATCAAGGACCTCTTTGCCTCCAGTGGCACATGGCCCCAGTACTTAATTTATGAGGTGGAATGCAGCTCAAAACAAACCAAATCTCCTATTTTCATAGCCCCACTATCCTGAAGCAATTTCCCCCCTTCCCTCCCAACCCACCACCTTTATTAAAACTAACCCCAAAGCTTCCAACAGGATGAAAAAGCACTTTCACTGCAAACCAATGAAGTTTACAGCCAGATTTTCCCCCAAAGAATACAGTTTCTGCTTTCCAGCCTTCCCCAATTATGTCGGTAGGGCACATATCTCAAGGTGGCAGGTGCTCTGGGTTTAACATAACCTTAAGTCTGCAGGTAGATGTAGCCATCCAGTGGTCAGAATAAAGACACACAGCTATACATTCCTTCTGTGTGTTTATAGTGTATGGGCAACAATCACAGAATCAGAGAGTCACGGAATGTTAGGGATTGGAAGGGACCTCGAAAGACCATCTAGTCCAATCCCCCCACCAGAGCAGGATCACCTAGACCACGTTGCACAGGAACACGTCCAGGTGGGTTTTAAACGTCTCCAGAGAAGGAGACTCCACAACCTCCCTGGGCAGCCTGTTCCAGTGTCTGTCACCCTCACTGCGAAGAAATTTCTTCTCATATTTATGTGGAACCTCCTATGTTCCAGCTTACACCCATTGCCCCTCGTCCTGTCTTTGGATGTCACTGCAGAGAGCCTAGCTCTGTCCTCCTGACACTCTCCCTTAACATATTTATAAACATTAATAAGGTCACCCCTCAGTCTCCTTTTTTCCAAGCTAAAGAGACCCAGCTCCCTCAGTCTTTCATCGTAAGGGAGATGTTCCACTCCCTTAATCATCTTTGTGGCTCTGAGCTGCACTCTCTCCAGCAGGTCCATGTCCTTCTTGAACTGAGGGGCCCAGAACTGGACACAATATTCCAGTGTCTCACCAGGGCAGAGTATCTTCTGTTGATGGCATTGGGGTGGCCAGCACAAAGAAGATATTAAATCCAGTCTCTTGGCATACAACTAATGCTCAAACCACCAAGCTCAGGTTGGACACTGCCTTTGGGCTTTTTCCTGCTCAGTCCCAGTCCCTAGAGGTTGTCACTGCCATTCACACACTATAATTGTATTTGGTCTCTCCTCAGTTTTGCATTGAGAGTCAATATTGATGCTCAGACAGCAAATTTGGGAGATCTTCGTCAGCTGGGAGCATTTCCCTCACTATATTGACTAACTTTTATCTGCACAGTGTAGGGACTACTTGCTGCTATTCAGGTCCTTCAAGAAGTGAAAGGAGGAGGGGCAGGACATGGGCCCAGGACAGACAGTTTCATTCACACCTTGTGGTTCTTGCCACCACTGTTTTACTTGATGTGAGCACCTGGGCAGAGCCCGGGCCAGGTTCCTGTCTACCCTCTTGACCAGATCATGAGGAGGGTCTCTGGTGAATAAATCAGAGCAGCTCCTTGCATTTTGTTATGCTCATGCTAGACTTCTGCAGCAGTCAGCACCATACTGCTGCTTAAGAGAGCAGGGGAGAGTTTACATCAAACTAGCAAGGTTTGGATACAGGCTGGGTCCAATTGCTACAGAAAAACTCAAACAGTGTTGCCAAACAGACCTAGAGTGAGTCTTGGTTTGCAGCTGCCCGTTCTGGAGAAATGGAGTCCCTCAAGCCCCGATCCAGCACCCATCACCACACCCATACCTGAGCTCAGGTCAACAGCTCTCTCGACCTGGTTTCACACACAGCTCTAACAGCAATTTTCCAGCGATCTCTCAATATAGTGGTGCCATCTTCAGGCACAGATCCTCTCCTGCATCCTCTGCTGGGCTAGGACCTGCCAGGGAGCCAGGAGAAGGCAGCAGGCTGGGCAGACTCAAGTCCCTGGATCTATCAGCATTTAACTCCTTCCCGGTGTTAGCTGCAGCTTGTCCCCGCTTCCCAGATGGTCACCAGCCTTAAATACTGCAAATGCCAGATCCATGTGAGCTTTTTTTAGCCCCATGACAAGCCTCCTGCTCAATGCTCACAGCACTGATTTTTTTCTCTGAAATGGAACCAGACAAGACATCACCAAACTGGTCCGTCAGCCCCTGGTCACTACTTCACTCAGACCCATGTCCCAAGACACAAATTACCAAGTAAAACAGTCACACATGAGGAGTAACTACATGATAGCACAGTGCAAGAGGCTTTCCACCTCTTCCAACACAGATTTTTGTCCTAATTCAAGTACTCCTACAAAAAACTTTGCATTCCGCAGCCCACATGTCTGAGTGACAACCAGAGACCATCTCTGGCTCTCCTCTGGAGCAAACATGTCTTCACCTCAGCTATCTGCATACAGACCTGTGCCCCCAAATGGTAGCAAGATGCCCATCAGCTTTTTTTTTTTTTTTTTCAGAAAAAAAGCTACTTACAATAATGCCGTAAGCAAGGAGCCAGTCTCATTGGGATCCTCAGTAATGGTGCTCTGATTCCATGATGCAAAGGCTGCAGATGTGGAGAGCGTTATCATCCTCTAGTTCTGTGACCACACAGAACTTGGATTAATAAGCACACCACAATGCAAGGTGTTTAAGTCCTTGTGGCACTGTCATGGTGGCACATTCACACAGACCCACCTTATGGCTCCATGTACCCACCAAATCCTGAGGTCTCCCTTGGGCTGCAACCTCTGTCTCCACTGCAGAGCTTTGGGAGAGATCCTGCTTGCCTAGGGCAGGGTGCAACCAGCCTTTGGGAATGCTTCCCACGTATGGGACCAAAGATCCCATCTGTGCATGTGGACATGCTGCAAACCCCCATGGCTCTCTCCAGCCCCCCAGCAAGGGCCATGGCCTTGCCAGATGCCCAGACTGTGCTGCAAGCACTGGAAGGCACAACAGGGGATGGTGTAATGGGATGGTCTCAGCACAGCTGAAATGTTTGCATGGTCACAAGTCTCAAAGGACAACATGGGAGGGCAACATCATCTCCCCACTATGAACAGGAGATTCTGGTACCTTACAGGGAGAAAGAGCTTTACCTTCCTGGCCATCCTTCCTCTTCTCTGACAGCAGATGTTACACACAACCCTTCTTGCTGCAAATTGACAACAATTTCCACTAAGCAGTTTGTGTTGGGGAAAAGCTGCCTTCCACCAGTAAGAGCTACAATTTGGCACCACTCAGCCCAGCTGGGGATGATTTACCATCCATGGCCCATCAGTCTGCAGGCAGCACGGTCCCGTGGACTGTCCCACTGTGTTCAAAAAGCCAGGAGGTTGCAATACTCTGCAGCACATGCTCCAGCCAGGAGCTCAAAGCTTCACCTAGTTTGGCAAAAAATGTTGCTTATCTTAAAGCCTGAATTAATTAAGCCCTGAAATGCAGGGAGTGTGGGATGTAACAGTGAATTAAGGCTTTCAGCTGAGTTCTCTGGGTCCTGCACCAGCTGCTCCACAAGCCTGGGCTGGCCATGCTGAGGAAGGGCAGCCCAGCAGCTGCTTCCATTCAAACTGTCTGCAAATGGCCATAAAGAGCAAAAAACCAAAATACAGCTGAGAGGAAAGCAAGCTCATGGTGAGCTGGCCACGATGCTTTAACCACCTCCTCCAGCAGCAGAGAAATTGGCATAGAGGACCCCACCTTCAGTCTGCAGCAGAATTTGCCTTGAGGCAGGATGATTCCCACAGCTTTGGAAATATCCGTGGTGGGAAAGTATTTGCATGGGTTGGAAAACACAGTGTGACTGTGCTGGGAGGTGGGAAGCTGCTACACTGCCTTTTATTTCCACACTAAAGCAGTTGTCTCCACAACTGGACCAAGCCCAAGGCTCCCACCAGTGTGGTGTATCCCCAGAGGTAGCAGGTCCCACCCAGGATCTAGGAGGAGTTTTGGCCATGTGGATACATCTCTCTGTGCTAAGAACGTGCCATGCCAGAGGCCCTTGGCCATTCGCACGTAATATGGGGAGCAAACAGTACAAACATAGAGATGGGAGGCCTACCTCCTTTAAGCAGCCCACTCTTCTAAGCCATGCACATATCCATGCCAAGATCTGAGTATTGCTTCTTGGTTGAAAAGAGAAGTGGTTCAGAGATGGGTAAAGGGCTGTGTCCCACCATCTCAGGACTTGTGTGGTGGCACCACATTCAGATGAGCTATGTAGGGACCCAGGATCAGTGGTTTCAGAGCTGTCCTCACACTGACAACATGCAGCTCTTCTCTCCTAACACAACATCACTAGAGGTGGTGACTGATTTACTACTGTGCCTATGGTTGCAAAGCTGTCTTTCAAAAACCTGGGTCTGCAGCCCCCAGATGGTACCTGAGCCCTGGCTGGAGGTGGGTGCTGGAGCACCTGGCCCTGAAGGATGGTTCCTGTGGCTGCTCATGGGGGAAAATTCATCCTTTTGTAGATATTTCTCCTTTTCAATATCCCTTAAATGTTCTCTGGGTTCCATTTCAGTTTATTCAGGGAAAAGAATCCTAAAGAAAAGCCTTGCAGAGGAGGGAGAGAGGGATCTTTCCATTATAATCAAGATTTTTAGTAAAAATTCCCATCTTCTCAAACTGCTCCAATAGGTACCTATTTTATCTTTGACCCTTCTGCAGCATCTACAAGGCGCCCTGCAGAACATCACTAGGAAAATGGTTCCTTACAGATTTTTAAAGAAAATAAATACACAAGGAAAAGTAGAAGGGTCTTGCAAGCCTGTAGGCAAGTTGGGATGCAAATGATGGGATCAGGGCAGGACAAGTGAACGCCAGGGATTGCAGAGCATCCAGAGGAGTTGCCCCAGCTCTGCACATCAGATATATCACATAGGTCCAGCTTTACCCTCAGGATCCAGGTCCCTTAAAGAATCTGTGGTTTATACATTTTTCAGGAGATTGATGGTATTAGAAAACACTTTTTGGTAATATTACATGTTAACTTGTCAATCGAACAGCATATATTCAATGAGAGTCCATCGGGTTCAATAGAAATAGATCTTTATTAATAACATGCACATCATATGTATATTTAAAATACATATACATTTTTCTACTATTCACTTTAGAAAACAATTTCATAAAAACCTTTAATCAGGTCCCAAGTAATTTAAACATTAAAAAGCCATTTTATTTATTACAGAACCAGTAGGCATTATTCCAATTAAGTGGTGTATAATCACCATGTATTTAACATAATGCAGGCTCATGCATTTCAATAGAAATAGGTGTTCCCTTTTCTGCTTTGTTACTCATGTCAAATATACGCTGATATACTTGACAACACCTGCCACAGTTGTTACACACAATCGTGGTTCCCTGCTGCTGTACAGATGGCGTTTAAAAGCTGGAGACAACTTTTTTTTTACAACTTTCTGTGTTCCCGTGAGGGGTACCTGGCCTTGTAGGTAACCCAGGACCCAGCTATGACAGAAACCAGAAAAACAGAATTATCATGAACGGCGAAGAGGAGAGCAATCTGAAAAAAGAAGAGGAGAGGGAATTGCCACATCCCCGCCTGTGTTCATGGCAAACCGGGGCAGGGTCGTGTTTCCCTGCTCGTACCAAACCAGGTCTGCATGGAGCGCACAAGAGTTACCAGCTAGAGACCGTTTGCAGATTTACAGAACATATACAAAGGCTCATATGAGGATGGGACTTTAAGGCACGATAGTCCATATACTCAACACATTCATTGAAAACAAAAGTTCCATTTACAGTGCAATATCAATGTATTCAAGGACTCAAGCGGCAGCTCGATAACCACGTTCACCGATACTGAGGCGATTGAGGAGAGCTGCTGGGGCTCAGAGCAGCCCCAGCCCTGCACACACTCACACATGCTGAGCGTCAAGGACACGAGGAACCTCCCTGGCTTTGGCGAGAGGATCTGTGCAAAGAAACTTAGATGATAACTGAAGCGTCTAGAAGATTAGGACCTTAATATATTGGGGTGTCTGCACCAGGTCATACAGGCAGAGATGGTGCCCCGCTGAGCCAGGCTGCTGCCAGCATGTCCACCTCTCATAGCACCCTCCAGCTCCAGAAGATGACCTCCACCCATGCCCCCATGCTGTGCCTCCCACAGAGCCACCACCACCCCTTCTGCAGCCAGCATCAGGCCCAGCATTTACAGCCAGGGAGGGAAAAGCAGCACAAAGGAAACTTAACTCATCGAAATGCTAATTACAGCCAAGTGTGCTGCTATTCCGGGACAAAAATGGGTTGTCCCAAGCCAGTCATTTTCTAAATGATCAGCTGTCATTACCAAGACTGTCCTTGTCACCCGGCTCGTCTATATTCTCTCTGATGAATGTACCATCTCCAAGGCAACTGAGTCAAAGGGAAGGAAGGACAATCTTTACATCCAGTGCAAACATAGCCCATACGTGGGAGTTCCTAATGCAGTCATAATAGAACATATATATATATATCTATCACTGAAAGTTGACCACCTACAGACAGATTCACACATCAGAAGCCAGAAGAGCTGAATTGTAGCTCCAAACCCAGAAAAGAAAAATCACTGTATGTAGCTGTATTAAAATGCTGGTACCCAGTAACTTGGTAACTAAATCTTAAAATCAGTATGTCATCCAAAAAGTATCAAATTAAGTATTTCAGGAGTAACTTGCAAAGTTTTTGCACCTTTGTCCTTCTTTATCACCCCATGAACTATGGTTTTTAAGCTCTGAAGCAGAATATTTCAGATCCACTTTTCAACAGCATGAATCACTGTGCAAAGCAGAAAGCAGTAAAGAGTTGAGAAGAACCAAAATATTTAGAATTGTGGACCTTCAATTCAATTTCATATCAAAAAGTCAACCATAAAAATCCAATTTGTTTTCTAGAAAGAAATAATCCCTTTTAACAGCTCCTAGAGCAAATAGAAAAAAATCAGACAATTTTTTTGTTCATGAAAACAACAGATGAGAAAATAATGAGTAAAATAACGTCCTCTTTCACAGGTAGCCCAAGGAGTTTTGTTATCTGATCCAGATTTTCCTCTATTATATCTGTTTAGTTATCGTAACACCTTATCAGAGAGGCTTTCAATGGGCAAGAAAGCATCTGCCTTTTCCAGCAGGCAAAGAAGTCAAAGATGAATCTGACAAAGGTAATGGGTTTTCTCAGGTGAGGCTAAAGGCTTTAATCATACTGAGCTTTTTCATTCCATCAAAACATTATTAATTTTCCGTAAAAAGTTTGGTTTATTCAGGCCAGAACCATCCTATGAATATAATAAAGTAGGTCAGTGAGAGAGAAAAAAAAAAAAATAGCATGTTAGCATTTCATGTAGCTGCTAGATCATTATGAATTCAGGTGAAAATGGACACAAAGAAAAAAATGTACATAAATCAGATCACTTTGAAGCAGAAAATTAAATAGTTTGAAAAATCAGAAGAGAGAAGTAATTTTCCTTTATCTCCTGGCAGTCTTCTAATGTCCCTACCCCAGCCACTGAGTCCACATGAGCCATGCAAGGTGCCAGCCAAGGCCAGAGAGCTCTTTGGGGGATAATGGGACCTCTCACAACAGCCACCATGCCATCAGCCCACACAGCAGAGGGGCTTCACTGAGAACTAGCCTGGTCTTTCTCAGTTGGCCCCTGTTGAGATGGACACAGCCACTTTTAGATGGAAATTTCCCAAACTATGCCAAATGCAAGCACAATTGTTCACATGATCTGGGGCTGGTGCAAGCCCAGGGGCAGCAAGAATATAACCACACATAGCCAAGCAGCTCCGACACCGAATTACACTGACTGAGGGCTTAAAGACACCCTTGTGTAAGAGACAAGTAAATATGCCTTGTCTCAAAATAAAAACAAAACCCTGAACATTCACCATGACTAACAGCACCTCCCAAGCAGCACTGCCCTGTCTTTTCAGCCTTCCCACAGTATCTGTGCTGTTTATGTTCTCCAGTTTGCGGGTTATCCTTGTTTTGAATTAGACTGTTGCCTTTTTTTTTTAATTATTTTTTTTAAATGTCTGGATTTCACTGTTTCCTAAACCTGTACTGGCTTCTAACTACTGATATCAGAGTTATCCTTGCTCTTCACACCTCCTGCTTCTGCCTTTCTGTCTTTTCTCCTGCACTAACACGTGCCTGAGAGCTGTGATCATACGTGCAACACACACGACTAGGATGCTCTAAGCAGGGTTACAGGAGGAATCCTACACAAAGCACGTCCCTGGCAAGCAATGATATTTGTTCGTACTGCATAATGCTTTGGAAATAGCATCAGCCACATCTGCATGAGCAAAGCCTTTCAAAATAAAAAGTTAGGTTCTTAGATACATATCTGCCTCCAGCTGAGTGTGCGCTATTATTTACTTGGCTTTAAAGCTTTAAAGGGGCGATAGCCAGCGAGGCAAAGCCATTTTCTTCACTGTAAGACTTTGACAGGCTTTGGATCATCTCGTGTATTTGTTCAGCAATTCTGGGATGCAGGTCACCTGCAGGTGAACTGCAGGTGTACCAGTAACAGCCACTTTACAGGCTCATTAATCACATTTCCCCAGGTTATAGTGCAACCTTTGCTTTTCACCCCATTGCTGGAGCATCATCTTTTTCCCTTATATTACTCTTTGGTATTTTCATGACATAGCTTTGGCAGCTATAAAACTTTCCACTTGTAGTCACCAAGTTGCTGAACGTCTCTCATGTCATAGCTTGTGAAATATATATTTACATATTCTAAGGTTATTTCCCAGATTTAAATTAGACATTTCACTTCACCTGAAACACTATTACTGATGCTGAGCAGTTTTATCAGGAGAACCTCTGAGGTTTTACTAGCATCTGTCAGATACATTCATTATCTATGAGAGTTATCATTGTTTTTCTGCCTCTTATATTCCACATAAAAAGAAATTACTCTCTATTCCCAGTGTGAACCTCTGGCCAAACAGCAAATTAGCATGCAAAGAAGTATCAGGGAAACAGCTAGGGAGGGAATCAGATGAAGTTAAGGAAACACTGATGACGGGCTGAAGAAACAATCTTTCCTATGAGTCATTCTGGTTTGCATTAAAAGAGTAAAGTAGATACCAGCTAAGAGATAATCTAAGTAAAAGGTGAATGCAATTATTAAAAAAACCCCAACAAAACCAAACCCTTGCAAATCTCAGTATAGACTGTCTTTTAAGTAGCAAGCGAGTTAAGTCTCTGTTAAAATTCTAAGCAGAAGCTATTTCCTTTGGCACTGACTCTTCCATGGTCAAAGCATTTCTCAAAGAAACTTTCTATCTATACCTTTACAGTAAATAACTTGCATTCTACTCCTCACTGTCAGAACTACTCCACTGCTTTGGGGGGTCCCCTTCCACGGGGGCTGGCATAATTTAACTGCAAGGGGATTTTGAATGTATCTACACACAGATAACTTAAACGCAGCTTTGTTTCTACAAAACACATCACGTGCAGTCTCTGCGGGCAAGGACCTCCGTATTGCACCAGCTCTGTGTGTATGTCAAGGTACTTCATAACCAGGGGGTTAACAGCAGGGACCGCAGAGCATTATCCAAAGTACCTTCCACTCAGCTCTGAACGCGCCCGCCTTTGATCACACAAGTGTATCTGCAATTAGTGCCTCATCTTAACATCTCAACAAGCAGTTCAAGCATTCAGAAACAAACATCAGTGGGTCTAACAGCTACTTTAATTCATTTTATAAATAAGCAATTGAGAATTTTGCTCCAAGTGGCTGCTCGTGTAGCCCATCCCGTAAACGGCGTTCTCTGCAGAGTAAGGCACGATGCGATACGAATGCAGCTCTTCATAATAGAGCGACTGGGAACAGCACTCCTGGACCATAAACTTCAGCCGTTTTCGTGCGTCAGAGTAAGCAGTCCTATAGCATGGAGCCTCCTTAAAGTATTCATAGCTCTCCCTCTCTGTCTCTAGGTGAATCTTCCTCAACAGATTGTTAATTAATACAGACCTACGGAGATAGGCTTCGGGGTCATCCAGGAATCGGAGTTTCTGGAGAGAAAGTTTTAGAATACAAGTCCGGTCCTCAGGTAGTATCAGGTGCTGGGGAGTAAAGAGCAAGCAAATGGGTCTTTAGCATCGAGGAATGAAACTGGGGGAGGATGGGGTCTGGAATGAGAGAGCTACTCACTTTTGGACAATACTCATGGTAATCTTGATGTAAATGTTCTTCTTCTGCATATTTTCTCTTAAAGTAGGCTACTTTCGACGTCGTTAATGTCTTTGGTAGGCCCCGATCAGATCAGCTCTGCACAAAAGAGGAAGAAAAAGAGGCTCAGTAACACTTGTTGCCATGGTGGCTGTTACATCACAGTCCAGAGACTCTAGGGGAAGGAGAGGTCCAGAGGTGAGATGCAGCCAAGACGACAGACAGCCTTGCCCTGCAGCCCTCAACCCACTGGAAAAATAATTGAGAGGCTGGGAGATGTGAAGGCATTTCTGAGCCACAGCTCTGAGGCTTGTCAGCACAGCAAGTCCTGCTCCAGGGTGACAACCACAGCACTGGACACACTGCCACTGCCAGGCAGGGTCTCTCCAGGTCCTACAAACCGAGCTGGGAACCCCTGGCCAGCAACAGCCTCGCAGAGTAGGGCAAGAGAGATGCTCAAGCTGGGAAGGTCTCCATGCACTGCAGGAGTGACAGGGATGGGGCCACCCATTTGCAGAACAGGGGTCCCTGCGCCATGCTGAGGTGTGTGTAGGACAAAGAATGGATTTTAGTTTCCCCACACCATGAACAGAGCTCCATGGCTTCCCTGGAAAACCAATACGGAGCATATTCACTAGATGGTAGTGTTGTCCCACAGAAGCAGGAGAGCTCCAGCTCGGTGGGAGGGTGACGGAGATGGTTTGCTCTCTGGGTTGCTTCTGTTTTTCAGGGCACAGAGAATGGAGGCTCAGCCTTGGAGCTGAGAAGGACTCGTGTGAGAAGAGCCCAGAGGAGGTCTGCTCCCCCAGCACAGAGCCCTGCAGAGGACCAGGACTCTCTGCACACCCACAGCCGGGCCTGGCTGACTGCTCTGAGCTCACTCATCTCTATGGGAAGGTGACATGGTGCTAATCCAGCATCTTAATGAGACATAACTTTGGTGATATTCAGTCTGATGAATACTGGGCCCCCGTGAGACCCAGGACTGGATTTTGCTTTTCTATTCACTAGACAACACAAGGAGGCATGTGAACTTGTGGGTGACATCATCACCTCCCAGATCCTCTTCTTTGTAAGAAATTTATGTTGTTTCCTTTTAAATGCACTAATTTTTTAAAACTTACACTGACATTAAAGGCAGCCCAAGGAAAGAAAGTATCCAGAGCCACTTTTTAGAATAACTCAAAATCAGGTCCTATGGGATATGTTTTCCTCAACAAATTGAGATCTCCTTATGAGGGCATTTGAAAATCAGGTTTTCTGAGGAAATAAAGGACTTGGGTCTGGACTGCTTCTTTGCCACAGTAGAAAAGCCAAAAGGTATTTCACAGTCAAAACACAGACCTCATGTCACTGGAAGGATCGTGCCATGGGGCATGGGAGGGTCCTTGCGTCTTAGCTGCAGGTGGGAGTGAAAAGATACCCAGACAACTATTTCAGGGACTGATGGCATCTCTCCTTGTTTTCCTTTCCTTTACATCAAAAACCCACAAGAAGGAGCTGAAGAAGAAATCCCCTCACAGGAGAGTCTTCTTGTGTTTTCTTCCTGAATTTCAATCCTGTGAGGATGGAGGTTTCCCACAAAGGATGTTACAAATCTGGGCAGAAAACTCTTGATTAGTGGATTAGCACTTCATTTGGACCCAAGGCCCCCAGCCCTGCAGTGGGACCTGTCCTAACATGGATTGTAGGAAACAGCAGCATTCCCCCAGGAGAGGGACCATCCCTGTTGCAGTTGGGCACTATGTTTAGGTCAGCCTGGACCACTATACCCCAGTGATGCTCCCTGCACCAACCTCAGCTTTCAAGGACAAGGGTACAGCTGTGGCCTTCACCACTCTGTTAGCACTGAGTAGCTGCAAACACTGCTTTAAATTCATAAGCTGCAACCTTCACTGCTTGCAGGTATTATTCTAGTATTTTAATTACACCAGAACCTGGACATTTAATTACTCAGATATTAGGTTCTCCTAGGCGAAAACCCCACTGCTGTGTTATCTGAGCTCAATCACAATTGCATTTATCCTCCCAGCACTGTGGGATGAGAGAATGTCACAATTTTCCTCACACTACTCTGAGGAAGACAAAGGTACAGAAAGATGAAGTGACATTCCTGTGGCCACCCAGGCTGTCAGTGCTGGGAAAGCAGCCAAACCCAGCGTACAGGTTGATGAGCCAACCATGGTCCCATCCTTCCCCTTCAAACCAAGACTCTAAATGCTAAAACTCCTCCCTGGTGGTTTTCAGTAGAAAGGCTGGAAACACAGACCTAGCACTGCCTGCATGCAGCACAAGCAGAAAACCAGCCCAAGTGCAGGGGCATGAGAAACAAATACAGTGTGCAGAGCATCACAACTCAGTCCTTCAGCTCTGCCAGCTCCCTGCAAACCTCTCCTTTGCTGCTCCTGGCCACAGGAGTCCTTCTGCCTGCCCCACAGGTGGAGGATGACAATGGGACACTTAGCATCCCCTGAGCACAAGTGGTCCTGGAGACACCAGCAAACAGCAGGGCACCAGGGCAAGGCAAGGAGTGATGGAGCCCTGGCCCTGGAAGGAAGGAAGGGAGGGACAGAAGGAGGGAAGAAGGGAGGCAGGGAGAGAGGGAGGGAAGGAGAGAAGAAGGGAGGGTGGGATGGGTTTTAGCACATGTGGGCTGAGGACTGATGTTTGCTGGCAGAAGCAGATGGAAAGAACCGTATTTCGCAGAGGTACACATATGACCATCCTGACAGTGGGTTCATAGAGCATCCAACTGTCATCCCCTTTCTGGGGTACATTCAGCACCAGCCTGGGATGTACCCTGGGTTGCAAAGTGGTTGGCTGTACTTAAATTCCTAAAGACCGTACATCAGACAAAGTGGCACAGTTATAATAACCTCCATAACTTGCTTTAGTAGCAAGGAAAGGAAACAGCCAGCAAATGAACAACAGCACCTCTGGGCTCCCAGTTCTAAGTGGAAGGCTACCACTCTAAAACCAAAGTAGCCACAAGCTGCTCAACACCATGCTAGCTGTTAGCAAATTCCAACAATTCCAAACCTGCAGGACTCAGGGCACCCATTTCCCCAGCCCAGCAGCTCCTGTGGGTTGTCACAGGTGCCTCAACTTCTACCTCCACTCTCCAGGAGGTAAGGGGTGCTGCCTGCACATCTGCAGCAACAGCATGAGAAGGTGAAGCAAAGGTGAGTCCCATCACAGGGCTGCTCCACAGAAGCTCAAGGTCCACTCTTGTGCTCTGTACAGCTACCATCCCACCACCACCCATCTCGTCGTCATTATTTTTTGTGGCTGCTGGTGATGTTCACACATCAACAAGACCCCTGTGCCCTTGCCACCAGCACCAATGCTAAAGCCTATGAGGGGCACCTCTCCCTGCAGGAGGCTTGCAAGGACCAAGCCGTTCTCTAACACTTGGCTTAAAAGTCAGAGAGGACTGGTTCTGTGCGTGCCTCAGGGCTGCTTGGCCGGGGTTACAGGCACAAAGGGCTGTAGTAATGCGGCAGTGAATCAGACCCTTCGTGTTTTGTTTAAATATAAACATATTGAATCAGTGCTTTTTGTGTGGAAGGCTATTCCCGCGAGCCAAGTGTTTTGACAGTTCCAGCAAGGTGGTATGAGTCACTGCCTCTGCCTCACTCAAGCTCAGAGACAGATACATCTTAATCACATTACAGTTTTTTTGCAGCGCTACACCACAAGTCAAGGCGCGGGGCCAAATCTCCCCACGGGGACTCACCAGCGTAGCACTGAGCCCCGAGCCTGAGGTTTGTCCTTCCAGCCTGGATGAACCTCAGAAAAGCACATTCAGCATCCCACCAGCGTTCAGCTCCAAGCCCTCTGCTACCCACCAAGGGCTCGGTGAGATCTGCCCAGCGGGCAGCACTGCCAGGGCTCGGGAGCCATGGGGTGAGTGCTGCCTGCTCACACTGCCCGTGTTTACACCCTGCTCTGAATGCACAGCACATCAGGGCACGGCAGCTGTAGCTGCCATTAACACTAATGGAAGTTCGAAACATAAATCCCACACGGGGCTGTGAGGGAATAGATGCCTCTGTCTCAAGCCTGGATCTCTCAAGCGCAGCTTTGCGAGGGCTTTAATTGTACTTTCCAAAGAGCAAAATGCGCCTGATCCTATTTTTTTTCTCCAGGAATAATTACAGTGCTCTGTGGTGTGGTACCCGCAGAGTTATTAGGCATGTTTGGACAGAAGGTTATCTTATCTAAATTGGATTGGAAATAGATTTATAACACGGCAACTTCACAGTTGAACTGCAAATTGCAAGAAATTCTCTTCCCTTGGTCCCTGCGCTTCCGCATCACCCCAGCGACAGGAGTCCCCCCTCAGCACAAATTAGTGCCGGGTGATTTCAGCAGGGCTGCCAGCTCGCCCAGGCAGGAGGTAAGACAGGGCTTAACAAATGATTGAACAGCCAGGAAAAAACCCAACAACAACAAAGCTTGTGCTTTCCCATCTCAGGCAACGGAGAGGGATCAGCAAGCCCCATGTCTGCACAGCAGCTCTACTCCAGAGCTCGTACGTGACACCTTGGGAGCGTTCCCACACCTGCCTGTGCCTCCACCTCTCCTACCTTTCCTTGGGAAGAAAATCCATCCCTGCCTGCTCGGTGCTGCAGTGAAAGGGGTTGTACGAGCAGGTACTATAGGCTTGTTGCTGCAGATGTCTGCAGGGGGTGAGCACAGAGGCTCGCTGGCCAGGCAGACCTGCGATGCGGGGCGCAGGAGCGGGTGAGTCAATGTGCTGGTGCCCTGCAGGGTTTCCTCTCGCAGCGTAAGGGAGGGTGATCAATATGCAAGCTAGAGCTGGCTGAGATGGAAACCATCTCTGAGCATCTCTTGCATGCACAAATAGAAAACCTGAGGCTTCTGAGCACTCAGAAATCGGCATTTATTATCAGCAGGAGACATGACTTTGACATGGCAGGAAATATCATCATGTCCTTGCGACTGCTGGCAAACTGCAGTGATAAATTCCCCCGTCTCTAACCTTAGCAGCTCTCGCAATTAGGGAGTGCTCAGCTGAAACCTTCCTCTGATTCCACACGCTATGCTGCTGCATTTCCCCTCTTCAGGAGCAGGAAAAGCAGCTGGTCCCACTGTGGGATTCCCGGTTGATAATGCAAAGCTACCAGACCACAGGCAGATGAACATGTGGATCGAAAACACATGCCAGCCCCAGGATTTCACACAGACTGCCAATCGATCACAGTCCTTCCAGGGTATTGAGTCTCACTCCTCGCTCAGGCAGAGAGAGCACCCTTTAATTGACCCGTAGAAAGGTGGGGACCCACAGCCGGGCTGTTGCCTGATGCCTGGAGCTGCTGCCTTTGCGCTTTAAAAGTGCCTTTCTTTTAGTTTGCTAATTGCTTTGCAGGTCTCCCTAATTGCAGATTCTCCCTGGGCTCACATGTGTGCAAGGCACAAGTGTCGGAATAGCTCTCATGAGTACATGAAGGCACAAGACTTAATGACTGAGTGACTATTCCTGTCTCGCTCCTTGTAGTCCCACTGCTTTCACCAATAGAATAAAATTGTTATTTCCAGGTTTTCCCCCTTTTTAACACTAATCCAAGTCGTTTCTCTCACTCTGAAGACAAGCCTGACCAGCTGAAGTCTGCAAACTTGGTAATTACCTGAGGATGCAGAGTCAATCTGCAAAGGGTCTTTCTGGGATGATCTCAGCAGTTCTGGTAAGATTTCCTCCTCGCACGGGCTCAGCGAGCATTTCTGGCAGCACAGCCCTGCTGAACAGTTACCTGCCGGGGTGGATCAAGCAGAAACGCTTGGTTCAGGTGGCAAAGTCAGGACATACACAGCAAGCAGCTGGACCACAAGAGAGGAAAGTGCTATTTCAGTAGCCCCACAGGGCTTAATAACAGGAAAAAAAAAAGAGGTCTGATGTCACACCCAACTCCCTAACTTCGACCTTGCTTCCTGGACTCCCTTTCAGACATAAGAAAAGTAAAATGCAGCATTAAGAAAAATAATTTCAGCCTCTCAGTGGTATAGCTGTAGCCCTCTTGGAGCAAATGCTGCAAAAATACTGCTTGTTTTTCTCAATATCCGGAAGTTTCCCGAGCTAGAACATGATTACTGCCCTGAACAACACCTCTTAAAATGGCACATTATTTTCTCCATTAATTCTTGTCAGCCTCAGAGGAGAGCTAAAGGGCTACTATTAAAATCACGCCATTATTTTGAGTAGTAGCATTAATTTCCTATCACACACACACATACACACCCACACTGCCTGCAGAGTAATACAGGACTGGGGAAAGTCAGATTACCATTTTTATAACGGAATTATTGCAGCGTGCATGCTTCAGTGTTTCCCCTTCGTACTGTAGAGTTTCTAGACTGAGAGTAGGTGCAGCAGCATCCAGCTGATGCTTTGCCTTCTGGGGGGAGTATCTGGCACGCTGTAGTAAGAATATTTCCCACTCTGGGGCAAAAAACAATCACAGATATGCATGTGCATACCCAAACTCTGCACTTCTACTTATGTGTACAGAGACACTCACACTTTTTGTGTACGTGAGTGGAAGTAAACAGGTCTAAATCCTGCAAGAGAGAAAGAAAAAGAGCGGGTGTATGCGTGCGTATTCCTGTCTCGCAGCTATATGACATCTATATTTAGATAGTTGTCTCATCCCAGAGGATGACACTTTGCTAGCAGGCGATGAAAGAGTAGCTATGGTTACTTTTCAGAGTTCAGCTTTGACCGTAAAAAGATGACCCTGGTTAAAATGGTATTTCATAGAGCAGGGCAGAGTCCGGCAGAGCCGCAGGCACCTCTGCCCACAGCCCGGAGAGCTGCAGGACGAGTGGCGAGCCTCCCCTCCAGCTCCTCACCCTCTTTGCACCATGCAGCAGAGCCGAGAGCTCACAAACAAACACAAAACTTAACTCCCCGCCAACAGCCACCTGCTAAAGCCGTTTGGGCAGATCCCACCAGCAAAGCCCCACACCAACTCGCTGTCCCCGGCCACCGCCAGCCCAACGACACTCACCCAGCGAGCCCCGGCTGCAGAGGGAGGGCTGCTCCCCGTCCTTTCCTGCTGCTCCTGGAGGAGGTGGTGGAGGAGGAGGAGGAGGTGGTGGAGGTGGTGGCGGTGGCAGCTCCTGCGGGTCCCTGCAGCCACTGAGGAGCGCATCACCTCCCGGCCGCAGCCCGCGGAGGTGGGTGCCCAGATGTTCCCGGCGCGGATTGGTCCAGCGGGAGCAGATGTTGCCCGGTTGCTAGGAGCGTTGCTAGGAGTGTTGCTGGGAGACGGTGACGCTCTCTCCATCACTGGCGAGACTCGAGGCTGCGGGGAGGGAGGGAGGGAGGAAGGGGGTGGTTCTGACACCGGGATGCTCCGAGGTGGGACGGGACGGGGCGGGCGAGCCGGAGGATGGAGCAGATGCCGCGGCTCAGAGCTGGGAAGGCGGTGAGGAGCTGCCCGGGGCACCGCGGCAGGGGAAGGGGGTGTGAAATGCTGGGCGGGGGACAGCCCTGCTCCGAGCCTCGGGGAGGAGATGGGGGCAGAAAACCTCTCATCAGGGCAGGCAGAAGGATGCAGGGAAAGGAGAGGCAGCCGGAGGGGAAGAGCCGAGCGGTACCGGGTCCTCACTTCAGGGAGAGACCGGGAAACACAACCTGGTGCCTGAAAGGACTGGAGGGAGAGGTGAGTCCAGTTTGGGACTGCTGGCAGAAAGAGCTGGGAGCCAAGCTCTTTTGCTCTCTCTCTGGGTCACGCTTATCTTCCCTCACGACTTATGTCATTCCCTCCTTCCTCCATGCCCACCACCAGATCTTAGCACACTGTTTGTTCCCTGAGTTTTTGGGATGCTCCACCACGACACCCTGAGCTTCACCTTGGCACATACACTCATGACTCCAAAGAGGCACCACAGCATCCTGAAATCCCACGGGCAGAAACTGGGATTGCTGCAGGAATAGAAGCCACACAGCAAAACAACCCAACCCTCCTTCAAAAAAACCCCAGGAGGTCACTGTGGGGTTGGGCAGCTCCTACAGCTGAGACAGAGAGAGGGATTTTACTAACGAGTACCCTCCTCATGGCAATAGGTGGGATATCAGACTTGGCCTACCCTAACAACCACAGGTCCAACCAGCAAGGCTCAGAAAAAGTTAAACAAAAGTAATACCTTACCTGCATAAAGGCAGTGCTCACAAAGAGGGGAAATCCCTTTTCCAAAGAGGGTTTTTTAACAATTTTTCCAGCCAACTACACATAGGGCTCTTCCCTGGAAGAAGCGTGCCTCTCCCAGACTTGGGAAAAGGAGTTATACAAGATGAGCTTTTCTGGAAAGCCAGATTGGTGCCAATGGCTACACTGAAGTTACTGCCACAACACTGGCTTAGATCAGACCCAGCACCTCCTCTCCAAGAGAGAACCTACTTAGACAATAAGTTTTCTTCTGTGTCTATGTCCACACAACTACCATGGATGACATCACTGCTCCTGAGAGCCTCATACTCATGCCACAGCCACCCTCATCTGAGCAGTCATTCACTCCAGCCCTTGCCCCAGCCTACTACTGAGGTGACTCAAAGGCCCAAGCCAGTGCCAGAATCAAGACAAGGTGCTATGGAAACACATTCATTTTGATGGCATCTGAAGCTCCTGGGCAGTCCTCTGCTCTCTTGTGATCTGGAAGATGGGTATCCCACACATATCAGATCTGGGCATGTCATTGCTGGTAGGACACAGGGAGTTCCCCTCCCTCTGCTTGCTCCAGGGTCTTCATGAAGGCCCTATAGAGCAGCATGCACCAGGCTTACTCCTCCTCCCTCTTACAAGGTGGGAATGAAGGAACACGCATTTGGCATTCACCTGATCAATACCTCATCCAAATTTTAACAAATTGACCCAAGTCCCAGCTCACATAAGTCAACACAGAGCCTCAAACCAGTCTCTCCATGGACTTTGAGTATTGTGTTTGGTGCTCAGCATGCACTGACATGCACGTGCACACACACAGCTCCTCTGGACTTCACAGTTTGACAGAAGATCAGTCACGGCCATACACTTATTTCAAATTACCTCTGAAGCTCTGCTTCTTTTATGGAGAAGTCAAATGAACTCAAGCTAATTTCAAATTTGAATTTTCTAGGACAATAGGAAGGCACTGGAATTTAATTGATTTTGATTACCTGCCTTATTATTATGCTGCCAGTAGCGATAGTGCAGGTTGGTGTAATTTTGAATTTACTGTGAGATGAATCTGACATTTCTCTGCTGCTGAATAGAGGACTTGAGCAATTCTTCAGCTCTTCACAAAGATGTCATAATTAATTCAGTAACATCACTTCTGAGGTAGAAAAGGAAGACACAGAAGCACCTACTCTGTGTCTAAGAGCTGAATGAACGACAGGCTTACTTACTCCAGTCTTCCCAAAATTGACTGTATTTTTTTTTAACATTCAACACCATTTCTGCTGTAGAGACACATCTTCCCCTCTCCTATCAGCACACAAGCAAGACTTATTAGCTGACAATAATTTACAGCCAAAAGGTCAGTTAATCTTTCCCCAGCTGGCTCCAAGAAGCATTTCCATCCCCTGATCAGCCCAGAGGAAATTCTTCTGCAATCCAACTCCAGCTGATTTTCTTTGTCCCCTTTCTGAGGGGGCAGAGCACAGGGAAAGGGATCCCCTGCCAGTATAAACCAGCATTGCTCTGCTGGCTGAAAGGGATCTCCATCGCAATGAACAGCAGATGCTCCATCCCACCCCACCTGACCCTATCCCATTCCCTTCCTCTTGCCATGGGAGCAAGTGATCACCTCCCCTCCTTGTTTGAAGAGGAGCTTTCCCCTCTGCCAGGGATCCCTGGTTGGGAATCGCTGCCCAGCTAAAGTACATGATGTTTTAATGCCATGGAAATTAAACAGAACTGTGAACTGGGACCAAAGTCTCTATTGACAGTGATATTATTTGAAAAGATAAGACTTTAAATGTGTACTGCACAAGCTAAAACCTGGACAGGGAGACAATAGAAGAGTAGTTTTTTTCTGGTGGTTTGGGGGTTTTTTTTCAGTCTTTTGAAAGCAAGATTGCCTGGCATAGTCAGTGCTATAATAAATATATGTTTTTAAATGGTTTAGAGCAATTGGGAATATAAAACCTCAGAACATTAGCATTTACTTTATTTTAACTGCCTCACAGAATTGGAAAAAATCAGCTCCTTCATTTCAAAGCAGTTCCATCTCCTCAAGCCAACTGTTAAAGAAAAATGAATTAATGTGCCCTTCTGAATGTAAGCACCAAACGTTCAGGCAATGTGTGTATAAAAGCCCCAGGCCCCCCAGCCAGCACAGACCCACACATGTGCTGTGCTTCTAAACACCACAAGCAGAAGGTATTTTCAAGAGACAAAATGTACCTGAAATGTTTGGCATTTATACTTGACATGCTGAGTACTTTCAGATGCAAGGAGTTAGTTACACCCTGGACCAATTCTGATTCCTGGCCTGGCCCGTTCAGCTGCCTCTGACAACAAAGACCCTCAAAGGCTTTCCCAGCCACTGCCTTGTCACAGCAGAGATGAGCAGCTCCAGTTTCTGGACCTTGTTCATGCCTCCCAACAGTTGGCCAACCTCAGAGGGACCGGATGACCTGGGAGGCTAATCCTGCCTGCACCTAAAATGCAGCCTTTGCATTTCATCCCAAAACACCAGCTCTCAATCCTGTTTTTCCTGTACTAGAACTCCGATTTTCTGCTCAATCTTCCAATTCATTGTACAAGAAAATTTGTTGGGATTTTAAAATTTTGGACCATTTTACATTTAAAAAACCTTCAGAAACAAGCTTGGGAAGATCAGAACTGATGAAGCCCTTTTTCCTACACATTTGTGCTTTTTATCCCCTCTATCTACCCCAACAACAACAACCAAATTCCACCACGTCCCCAGTTTTGTGCTGCTAGCTCTCTTCTTCCTCAGGCCAACACCAAACTCAGGAACATTCTCTCAGCACAATTTCATCTTTTATTCTTCATCTGTTTGCTCTTCTCTGTCTTGAATCAGCTCAACCAGCAGCAGCCCAAGAGGCAGCACACACTGTCACTGGTCCAGAACTGCATGTCATCACCATGAACCAGCTGACCCAACCTTGGCCATCAAATCTTCTTTCTGCTTCTCTGTAAATGATCCTCTGCCAGGTGACAAAATCTGTAGAAGCATAGTTGTCTTTGAGACAGTTTTGCTTCTTTCAAATGTGATTGAAATTGGCCAACCTGTTCAAAACTTGTGATGGTGGAAGAGAGACTGGCGAGGAGACAGATGGCAGACAGCTCAGCGTCTTTAGCCTCCACGGAGCTGACTGAGAAGTGGGAACGCTTTCACCCTCTCATGAAAAATGATATCACTCCTCTTCTGTTGAAATTCAAAACTTAGTTTCCTGACACTAAAAATGTGACTTCTCCAACTGGTCAAAATGAGGATAATATCAGGGACGTCTTGGCAAAACAATGCTTGGTGCTTTGCCAAGGAATGAAGCTGCTCTTGAGCAAGGGATTAAAATGCAGCTGGAGGCAGAACAGGGTAATCAGAACAATAAAACAGAACACGGCCAAGAGCCCCTGGGGAGCCTGGCAGGACCCACACGTGCTCTGGCTGAACAGAGAGCAGCCCAGCAAGAGCAGCAAGGGGATTGCTAAGCCCAGTGTCCTTCTTGCATGGTGGTGTTGCACACCAAGCACATAGAAAGCCCAAGTATTTTACCATTGACCTTATGGGTGGCCTCATTTAAGCCAAGCTGCCAAAATCTTGGCACCAAGATATATGGTCCACTCCCTGCTCTCCCCGAGTTCGATGCCAGCAGCTTCAACACAGCTTCACCACAGCACTTCACTGTGCTGAGCTTGCACGGGGACACAGGCAGGTTTGCCTGGAGGAATGAACAAACCATTCTGGCTGGTCCTGTGGAGGTGATCCAGCTGAGAAAACCCACCCACTGTGACACCACCACCAGCTCCTCTGTCAGCACACAGCAGCTGAGGACATCCACAAAGGACATCGTGAGGCTGTGGGCACAGGTCTCTGGGCTGGGTTTTCCATGTACCCAGCCGTGGCTCATATCAGTTGCCGTTGTTGAGGCTTCCAGGGACAGAAGCTACCAACTGCCACCAGAAAAAGAAACTCTATTTCTGGGCTGGTCCTGGAAAGCCAGCCCTGTGGATGCCAGCAGGGATTCAGAAATCGTGGTTGCTCATGTCTCCCTCAAAGAAGCACTGCTATTCTGAGAGGAACAACCTACCCCAAGTTCAAAATCAATGATTTGGAAATCTTTTTAGCTTCTGTCTTAACGTAGGCGTGGATTACAGCTGTGGTCTGGCAGAAGTATACCACACACAAATGCATCATGACCAAAACTACAGGCAAGCATAAGTGGTCAGCAGATAAAGACATACCCCTCACCACAGTGGTGTTGTGCCTGGCCTCCTATCAGCATAATTTCAGCTCTCCAGCCCAATGCTTGAGCTCTTACCTCTGTTTCCAAAGACACATCTATCCCATGGCCACCCCAGCTGCTACAGGGACATCCCTCCATGTCCCATACACATGGCCAGGATGCCAACAAAGCTGGTATCTACATACAGGAGACACATTGGTGACACAGACCCCCATATACCCTGGTGCAGGTACCAACACATCCATGGATGCATACAAGAAACATTGGCTGGGGGACCACCACCGAGCTGGGTGCAAAGGGCTGACCCCCCAACTCCTGCCAGGGGCTGGATGAGAGGTGGGGGAGCAGCAGACACTGAACGCATAGCCACCATACAGGTGTTATACAGGGGAGGCAGAGACATGGCAAGGCATGAGAACCTCTTTTGTCCCTCAGAGCCACCCAGCAGCTCCCACCTGCTGCCACGGGGCCCCTCTGTCCGTGCAGAAGGACAAGGGGACCAAAGAGGGGGGATATTTCCCATTCCTCCCAGTTATGCATTATGCACCGGACACCTGCATCTTTGTTCTGAACAAAACACGTCCACCTCTCCTGGATGCATATTCACTTGGTTCTGCCACAACACGAACAAAACGAAGACACGCTGGTTTTGCATGTCTACATGAGCCATCTGCTTCTATTTTATTGATAAAAACCTCTAACAGCAGCGTCCACCATAACAAAATAAGACTGTCTCTAAGGTGTGGACAGTTGTATGTGCGTGTGGATCATTTCAGCCCAGAATTCTGCAGAAGCTGGGTTTAATGCTTTTTTTTCCCCAGTCAGATATCTTCTAGACATTAGTATTCCTAAGGCAGCATATAATTAGCAAGAGGCAATATATTGTATGATCATGCACGTTGGCACTTAAGTAGAATAAAAATGTTTCATTGTCAAGTACATGAAAAGCTAAGAATAAGCCCGTACCACTCTTCCTCTTGAATACCCAAACATCTTTCATCGTATTTTTCATCTTTTTTATCACAGTTTTGCACTTCAGATATCCCTTTCAATCACACCGACAGCAAGTGAAATGATGCTCCTACCATTCCAATGGCCTCACCAAGCCCACATCAGCCATTTATTAACTAGATGGAAGGTGCAACTTCCAGTGCAAATCTTTGAACTTTACAAGAGTAAAGGGGATATGAATTTGCTTCTTCAAATTTTCACAGTATAAACAAGTCTCCTTTTATAGTGTATTTATCATTGAAATAATTCAGCAATATATTCAAGTTCTAGAAGCCTTGCTTTTGCACCAACAGAAGTTAGGGACTTAGGATTTTAATTAATTTGTCTGCATTGATATTATTTACAGTGATCCATTTCTGGATAAGTTTTATGCTTGTACATCTCAGGGGGGGAAAGGAGAGCTGAGACCTCTATTACCCCAATGCACCTGCAGCCATAGGGCTGAATTACTCTGAATACCAACCAGCTCACCACCTGCCCAGGGTCTGTGCTGAGGGTATGACAGCAATGAAAGGAAAAGCCTTAAAGGTGGATTATTTGACTAAGCACCAGGAGGGAGATGCAGTAAATGGGCTTACACCACTGTCCAGCAGCAATAGGTGTCCATCCACACAGCTGGTGGAGGGGAAGACCCACCTTGTCACAGGGCACGTGGGGCACAGAGGAGATGCACACACCCCTCAAGCACTGCATCACCACAGTCCAGCTGTGAGACAACCAAAACCTGTACCTGCCACAAATGGTGTAATGGTCCAATATAGAAAGAAGCCAATACACACTAAAAATAACTTGTTATACAGTATATTTAAATCAAGAGTCAAATATACATTGAGATGTGCTTCATGCAAACGCCCAGGGGTACTCTACCACAAAACTCATTTTTTTATATACATACACACATATAAATGCCACACAGTATTTAAATACTAAGTCTACCAAATGATTACCTCATTTACTCTTCTTGACAAACAAAACCCTCTGCTGGGAAAAAGTCAATGATGTTACAGCTGAGAATACAGCCCAGCAAGACAAAACCCACAGCAGAGCCAGCAGAAGACTACAGGAGAGATGTGGTACTGGTTTAATTGGAGAACTTGTGCTTGAGGTGCCCCATAGTGACAGCAAGAGATTGAAGGACAGGTTTTATCCTGAGCACCATGAACATAAAATATTGCTACCAGGCACGGACCTGACTTGGAGCAGACCTCTACAGGTATTAATGAGAGGATGGGAGATGTGATGATGGAGATAGCATGAAGGAAAAGCACCTGGAAAGCGTTAACAAGACACAACAGGGATAAGAAAAGCTGGTAAAATTATATAATTTTCCCCAGCTGCTAATGAATGATTTGCAATGTCTTCTTAAGTCTGTGAAATGAAGGGAGAGGACACATTAAAATGCTTTCCCTGGAGGTCAAGGCTAATTAATGGTTGTGGGACTCAGGAAAGAATTTAGCTTTTGTCTGAATCCTCCTTGTTCTTCGCCCATGGCCAAGATCAGATTTTTGTCTCGTTACTCAATGAGATCAGCCCATGCTGGGTGTGACATTGCAGAGGATAGACATACCCAGAGTATTTGGTACCTAGTCAGTGGTCACCCATTGCAGCTGGGAGGCAAAGACAGAGCCAGGAGGTAATGTCCTCACTTCCTCACACCTGCAGCTGCCTAAGGAGCTGTGATTTCTGTTAAACCACTTTTTAAAAGCAAAACCCAACAATTTGCTTTCTGATTTTCAACTAGCAGATCTGAATGGAGCTTCATAGCTCCCATCTGGCTTTTGGGCCTCTTCTTCAACTTTTTGGAATCTCAGCTGCCTAAAGCTCACTGGATGCAACATGGTGACTCTACAGTCTTTTGTTGTGCAAGATCATACGTATTGCCACAGCCTACCTGCACCGCTGCCAAGTGGCAGACTGCCTTCTGCTTCATCATTGGATTCAGGTTTTTATGTCCCTGTGATGGGCAACACCCAAATCCCACATAGGTTCCCAAACTGGGATTAAAAAAGTCCCAACACTAGATTTTTATCTGCCTTCTACAAGCATCGGGTTCTCCCAGTTCTGTGTATAAAGACCTGTGTAGAGACAGAGCCTTCCTCAGGCTGTTCAGCTCTGCAGCAAGATCTCAAAATTCATCCTCCCATGACAAACTCAGGAGTAGAGGGGGGGAAAAAAAAAAAATCTCACCTTCAGTGTTCTATTCTGGGGGAGCAGCAGAGGGAGAGCCCAGCCCGCAGCTCTCCTCTTACACCCTCCTTTGTACAGATGGCTTGTGTGGAGAAGAGAGGGATTGTAACGCTAGAAGAAATGAATGGTATCTACCAGGTTCTTTATCCAGGGTACAGTATTGACCTATATCTGCTTCATAAAGGTGAAAAAACATGGATAGCCCTGTGGGTCGAGCAGGAACATCTTCCTGCTGCCAGCTGGCAAACAGCTTGGGGATTACAGCATGAGGATTAATAGCCTTTGTCATTTGTAAGTGCAGATGCTAACCTTACTCACATGACAGACTGATCTTCTTTGGATTCTGTGCCTGTTTGCTGTTCCAGAAAGATGACCTTGGGCTGCTGTGAGAGACAAAATATTTACACATTCATTTCTTAAGGCCCACAGCGTAGGCTGCAGGAAGACATAAGCTCACTCTGCACTGAAAAAACCCCAAACCATGTGCCTTCAGCAGATCTGGAGCTCTGGAATCATGCAGAGAAACTGGGTTTCAGCTCAGCCCTGATGCCACTGCAGCCTGGCTGTGCTGCTTTCTGGAGTACAGAGTGAGCAGACTCCAGCTCTACAGCAGCACAACCACCCCAAGAGCCTTCCCTCCCCACCACCTTCCTGGCCTCTGCTTGGGCTTTTCAATTCTTGCACAACGGCTTGTTCAATCTGCTCCAGATTCCAAATAAACACTCAAACCAGCTATGTTGAGTTCTCCTGCATGTCTTTCCAAGCTTTAGGATCTGTCAGCTTCTGGCTGCTTTTATCACAGAAGCAGATCATCTGGGAGCCAGCCTGGGCTATGCGAATGTATTTGCTGGGGTAGCAAACGCTGAAGGGAAAAACTTGCCTCATTCAAAGTGTGAGCTCTGCTACAAACCCTGGCTGCTTTTTTTTCTTTCCCCTCAAACCATAGTTGCAAACATCACACTTAGTACATTTTAAATGGAAAGCGGATGCTCCTGCATACTAATTCCTGCAGGCTCTGCTGTCCTTTCACAGAACACGATGCTTATGACAAAGAAGAAGAAAGCAAACACAGAACAAGTTGTCTCCTCTATCATTAAATCGAACCACATTGAGGTGAATGGGTGTCACTACTTTGTAATTACCAAAGTATCACAGCCCAACCAACAAGCTTCAAACTCCACAAGCAGAGTAGAGATCAGGGAGGCAAGGTCTCAATAATAAGCATCATAACTTTAGGTCGACCAGTCCAGGAGCCAGCTCCCCTGGAGCCCAGGGATAATGTGATAGGGAAGGTCATATTCTGTGCTCAGCCTTTCTGTCCACCTTTTGTGCTTGAAGGGCAGAAGGCAGCTGAGAGGCAGAGAGATGAAATGCAATGATCATACAGATTAAAGATGATGATAAATATGGGAGTGGAAAGAAGGCTCTGCAGGCACGCTAGCTCCAAGGTCATCACCAGCTCCAACTGAAGGAGAAAATGAACCGCCACCAGAGGAAACGCCTGCTCCTCTGCCAAGCTGCCACCTTGGGCTTCATGCTGGAGAAATGATCAATAGCAGCTGGCAGCCTTTGGTTCTGTGCATCCAAGAACATCTAAAGACATTCATGACTGGAGATCAGTTGACTATGTAAAGCACCATGTAACTTTTTGGGATCTGCAGCCGCTAAAAATATACCCAAGTATTGTCCGTGTGCCCCAGGAGCTGCTCAACCCACATCACCCTGCAGGGGAAACGCAGAGAAGTCAGAGCCACAGGAGCGAGCAGGACACAGCAGGGTCCAGGTAATTAAAGACACGGGTAAAAAGGAAACCCAAACAAATCAAACAAGGCAGCAGAGCATCCAGATAAAGCCTTTACAAATGGGCACTTCAGTGAGCTGGAGCTGCAGCTCAGCGGGCTAAAAGAGGTACTCGTTTCTGTGGGCATCAGTTGGAAGCCACCATTGTTACAGGGAATATAAATGTGGGGAGCTTGTTCTGTTCTGTTGTCGATACACATTAAAAATAAAAAAAATAACAGCAGAGAGCCTAGCAGGACAGGGGGTGCTGGCTGGAGAGAGACCAAGGAAGGAACAGACTGCAACTAGCTGAACGATGCTGTTTGAGATAGAGACGTATCCAGAGCTCTTGCCCACAACGTGCTGGGCTTATGCCAGTGCAGTTAGCTCCTTCCCACACAATGGTTTTGTGGGTTTTCAGGCTTTTTTTTTTTTCTCCAAGAGAAGAAAATTCAAATAAGCTATAAGGGGATTCCAGACAGTGGTGTCAAAAGGGGATGAAATTATCTTAGAAAGCATGAGTTTGCTAGGAAACCTCCATAATCTGGACTTGCAAGTGCCCAAGTGTTCCCAGAACCAGGTCAGTCATTCCATTCCTGCTTCCTGAACTCCCCACAGGCCTCCCACAGCTCTTCTCCCCACCTGGAGCCCCACAGAGGCAGAGATCAGCCATCAGCATTAGCATCCACACGGATGGAGACTGGTGGAGCACAGGGCCTCAAGTCTAACTACCATCATCAACAATGAGCCAAGTGTGAATCAAGGTTACCAAGGAATGGAAATCCTTCTGGAAATTCAGCCTTGTCAGCTCCTTCCAAAGGAAAGAAGGGGTTAAAGCAGTAACTGAAAGGGCAGTGGTATTTACATAAGAAAGACCATGAGCACAAGCCCAGCCTGTATCAATATTAGCAATGACTAATTCAATCTGTCAAGGGGAAGAGTTACGGGAGCTGTGGAACATGGGGGAGCTGCTGCAAAGCCTTCATTTCACAGCCAGTCAATACTGAAAAGAAAAACAAACCACAAAAGCCACCAAAATCTTAAAATACAGCTAAGCAGGCATGAGCACCCCCAGCACTGTGTTCATCCCAAGATTCCTCAATTCCTCCCTTGCTTCAGGAGGAACTTGACAAACCCCATAAATGCACTGCTCAAAGAATGGATGTGGCAACAGGTTTAGCAGCAGCTCCAAAAAGCCAGTGCTCCTCCTGCCTCACTCCTTTTCTCTTTCCTCCATTTTTTTCTGGTAAAATATCAGGCCAAAATGTTGCTGCAAGGATGCAGCAACTTGCTTCCATTGGAGAGCAAAGTTTTAACATGCTCAGATATTAACTTACTCTCAGCAAGCTACTTTCACTTACTTTCCTTTGACTCCCAATACTCTCCACTGAAATTATGTATTAAAATTCAATTCCCTTAATGCTGTATCTTCAGAACAGCACGGAAGTCCAAAACTAGTTTACTTCATTGCTTTTTAAAATGATCTTTTCCAAGAATGTTTTTTTTAATCACACTGTTATAAATCTGGGTTATCTCCAGCTCACTGCTGAAGCCTATTATCAACATATACTTTTCCCTTAGCTAATCATTAAGCATAAGTAATACTTTGTAGGTTTCAAGTTATGAAGAGAATTTCAGTAACTTTATTATACATACACATACCAGATAATAAAATTACTTATAAACACTTATATATACATTTCACACAGTTCAGGAGAAAAGATGCAGAGACTGGAAAACAACAGAAATCAACAAATGCACCTTTTGAATTGGGCTGTTTCCTCTACTTTTTTTTTCTTCCAGAAGAAAAGTACATGATAAAAATACATTTCTATTCTGCTGGTTACCACTCAAACACTCATTTTCTCTTGTGTTGGTAACACAGCAGCATTAACAGTGCAGTCAAAAAATGTGTTTGTTTGCTGAGCTGCATTTGGGTTAGATCCTGCTTTGCGATACAAAGCCCCAGAGGTGCAAAGCAGATATTACCAGCTTATCTAGGCAGTGGAGGACAACCCTCCTGCATAGGAAACCCAGTCTCACCAGAAAAATGATGCTCAGACAGGTATGCGATAAGAATATCCCAAACCACAGTCTGCAGGATAATTTGTCTCACCTACACCAGAAGTCTTTCTACATGCAGAGTATTCTGTCTGCCTCACGAGGACAGACAAAGCCTGTGTGTATGACACCAAGTGACAACCCGTGTGTATCACACCACTGCCCCACAGGCTCTGCCTTGTCTGGATGTGATGAAAGCAGCACCAGGGCTCAGTTTTGGTCAAACAGGCAGTGCCCAGACCTGCACGAGTTAGATTTGCAGAGCACCCTTGGAGGGAAGGAGACGGCTGCGGTGCCGTAGGAGGCAGAATCTGGTGCCAGGGCTCAGTAAATGACAAAAACAAAACACGAAGTGATTCAGTACAGACAAACCTTTACAGCAAAATACTTCCCATGTCTTGCTATCATCAGCAGGAATGAAGAAAAGCCAGTCCTCTCTTAGAGAGTGCAGAGAACGGGAGGCTGGGCAGAGGCAGGATCTGAAGTTCTCAGCACTTTACTGCCTACACACCATCACTGCACTAGAATCTTAGAATCACAGAAACATTAGGTTGGAAAAGAGCTCTAGGATCATCTAGTCCAACCTTCATCCCAACATCTCCCTGATCCCTAGAGCATGTCCCAAAGCACCACATCTACTTGATTTTTGAACACTTCCAGGGATGGTGACTCCATCACTTCCCTGGGCAGTCTGCTTCCATGCCTAACCACTCTTTCAGTAAAGAACTTCTTCCTAATATCCAATCTAAATCTCCCCTGGTGCAACCTGAGGCCATTGCTAGAGGATGAATATCCTCTGCTGTGTCACATGTAGCATCACAGCACCTAACAACTGCTCAACTTTCCACAGTCAAGTAGCAGACTAAGACATGTCCCCTGTCCATTGTCTCCACATCTTTGAGCAACCTGGTCTAGTGGGAGGTGTCCCTGCCCATGGCAGTGGGGTTGGAACTAGATGATCTTCAGGTCACTTCCATCCCAAACCATTCTATGACTTCAACTCACAGAGATGAGAAAAAAGATTAAAATGGAAAATTTGAATATAGTCTGAAAAGTAACTACGCAGAAGTGTCATCACCTCATCCAGCAAGCCTGCTCCTTGTGTTGTGTTCAGCTGGAGGCAGGAAGCCTAATGCTTCTCTCTGGTGCTAGCTCAGCAGAGCCAGCAGCCCCTTCATGGGGTCCCCCAGACCCTATTCCTTGCCTGCAAGAGAGCTCACCCCAAAGATGAGGTGACATGGTCTGCATCCTCTACTGCTCAGCATGCCAAAAATGGTCCCCTTTCAGACCCCAAGAAGATATTAGAGGATAGCACATTTGAAGAGCCCTCAGCAAACTGAGTTGTGCTTAACTGAGCAGAGTAACCACGGATCTAAAGCTCTCTGTGTAATGCTCATAGAAATGCTTTTCTGAACAAGCCTCACCTTTAAAAAACAAAATAACACAGGGCAAAACAATGATGCAGAAAACAGGGATTCAGGCACAAAGGTGGATGTGCAGCTCATTCTGGTCTTTTTTGGTATTCTCGATGCCAGAAGCCATGAACTTCAAGTAAGCATCTCAACATGCATTGTACAATTGCAATATAAACCAGATGCTAGTTCTCTCTCGTGCAAACCCAGGCTCACAAGTGCACAGGATGCCTAATTAAAAATGGTGGTAGAGTTCAGTTCTAATATCAGTTGTTAGTACAGAAGAACAGTAGTAATATCGAGGCACTTAAAAGTTGACAGAGAATTCAACAGTGCTTTCCCATGCTGCCTGAAAAATAGATCATCCCGTCTACAGTGGTATAAAATTCTCATTTCTAGGCCTTAGAAACACACTAATAAAAGGGAGAGAATGTGATCTGCATGCAGGTTAGCCTTTCTGGGAGCTATCTGCGTGTCAAGAATATTTGCAAACTTCATTAATATAAATAAGGACAGGGAGGGAAGAGAGAGTTTACCCCAGAAGAAAACAGCATCAAAATCAGTCTGTGATGATGAAGCCTATAACAAAATGAGCAAGACAACGACCAAGGAAAAGGTTTTGTAGGTATTTCCATTGCTTCTCCCTAGAGTTCATTACTTGGATGTAGAAAATGCAGGACAACCTGGAAATACAAGAACTAAGCTTGCTTCCCAGGCCTGGCCACCTTTAATACCCATGACTGCTGACTCTGAAAAGTCAGGTTAAAGGGTAGGTGACCTGTCAGAGCACAGTGCCTGCCATGGGACAGCTGTTTTCTGCTGACTGAGAACAAGGGAAGACAGCCCATAGTCCCAGGACTCACAAGCTGCCTTGGTAACCACTAGGACTCCAGTAGCGTGTGCCACCTGCAGATCTGTGTCCCCTTTGATTCCTTCATTTCCTCCCAGTGACTCTGCTCTTCCTCTCCACTGCTGTTCTGACCCATGGAAATCCAGCCGATCATCTCTTTGCGCTTCATGCTGCGTCTGTTGTAGATGGAGATCATTAGGGTGACATCAGAGAGCTGGAAGAGGGCAACCTGGAAGATGAAAGTTTCCTTGTAGACAGGGTTGGGCTGTCCTCGACGGATGGAGGTCTTGCAGCGAGACATCTCCTGACCCACAGAGTTGAGCAGGCAAAGCTTTCCGTAGGTGTCTAGGACAAAGAAAAGAGGAAATAATGTGTTTGGCACAAGTGACAGATTAAATTAAATCATCCAAAAAACTCCAAGTAGAGCAGCATTGTCTGCAGTGAATGAGGGCTGGACTGTTCTTAGTAAAATCCATGGGATGAGGAGGAGCAGCAGGTGAAAGCATCTCTTTGATTTCCTCATCCTAGGGAGAAAAAGGAAGGGAACTGAAGCAATGTTGCACCTGCCCCCCAGAGCAGGAAATCTGGTTTCCAAGCCTAGCAAACCTGTCCAAGACTAACTGAAACTATGAGCATCTCTATGGGTTCTCCACATCAAATGATGTTTCCACCTTTCCTCCTCCCTCACAATCAAGCTTTGAGGCTCTCTTACCAGGGCTTCCCTTGGCTGCACTTGCCTCTCCACCACTTTGCTTTGGAAGAATGCCTCTATGACCTATTCTTTGAGATAACAAACAAAAAGGGTGATGAAAAGAGGGAAAGGAAACCTGCATACACAGTGAGATGATCTGATCTCACACGATAGTTTCAAGGCTTTTTCCAAATCCTCATCTTACTTTTTTGGTGGACTCAAGGTCAATTTTATTCACTATTTAAGTCAGTACAAGGAGTAAAAATGCTTAGCACATACAGGAAAAGGATGGTGCAAGTCAGTGTTCCTGTAAATCCACCCTTAAAACCCTTGCCACCTCCCATATCAATTAGTTCACCCCTGTTATGAGGTCACTAAAACTGTGGTCTCATGTAGAGCTCTGCGGTCTCGATGCTCCACACGGCTCCGTGTAAGTTCTCACCTTGCTCTGCACATGACAGCAGCAGATCACTTGGCTAGAAGAGTCCCCTTCTAACCCCTCCGTAATGTGTGCCCGGGTTTCTGCAAGTGAGTATTATTTCAGAGTGTGCTGAAGATAGGAAATAAACAACAAGCCCCCGTCTCTTGTCTACAGCATGTCTATCCTCTCCTGTTCCCCTTTGATGTGCTATTTTACGCACTTATCTACCGAGCAACACAAGGTGTGAAATTACACTTCAGGTGTGAAAACACTTGTGTGTCTCCAAAGCAGGGCTTTCCACTCCTCTCAAACTGTTCCACAGAAAAAGCTGTCAGGAGACTGACAATCGAGGAGCAAATTGTGAGCCTGCACAGCTGTACAGCTATCGAGTTACTGCGGGGAGAGTTCAGCCTGGCCATTAGCTGGGGGTGCCAGTTTGGCTCCCAGCGTAACACTGGAGATGAATTGGATCTTGTCAACAAAGACCTGCTCGTTACACAGCAAAGCAGAGCTCTGACATGATTGTATCTGGGAAGGAAAGAACTGCTTTATCAAGAGGTGGACTAATTCCACTGTAATGTTCTGGAGCCCCTATTACAAGAAAGATATGGACGTGCTGGAACATGTCCAAAGGAGGGCCACGAGGACGATCAGAGGGCTGGAGCACCTCTCCTATGAGGATAGACTGAGAGAGTTGGGGTCGTTCAGTCTGGAGAAGAGAAGGCTCCGAGGAGACCTTATTGTGGCCTTCCAGTATCTTAAGGGGGCTACAAGAAAGCTGGGGAGGGACCTTTTAGGATATGGGGTAGTGGTAGGACTGGGGGAATGGGTCAAAACTAGATGTGGGGAGATTCAGATTAGATGTTAGGAAGAAGTTCTTCCCCATGAGGATGGGGAGACACTGGAACAGGTTGCCCAGAGAGGTGGTGGAAGCCCCATCCCTGGACATTTTGAAGGCCAGGCTGGATGGGACTGTGAGTAACCTGATCTAGTGGGAGGTGTCCCTGCCCATGGCAGGGGGGTTGGAACTAGATGATCTTTAAGGTCTCTTCCAACCCTGACAATTCCATGATTCTATGATTCAATGTTGGTGGTGCCGAGGGACTGAAATCTGTACCAACTTCAGACCCATCAGAAACACAAAGCCCAAGAGAGGACTCTCTCTTCTAGCTCGACTCAATGTGAAACCACACAAGACAACCAGCAGACACAATCTCTTGCAGCAGTTGCAGAGATGTCATTTTGCTTTGCATTGACAAACCATAATGTGCACTGAAGCATTCCTCATGTGGAAGTCCTGGCTGCTAGTCTGTGGCTGTGGGGAACTCCCAGGAAATAAAGATAAATGGGGAGTAGTGATTTTATGGATTTTTAACTTGTATTCACCCTTTTTTTGTGAGGAAGGGTTTCAAAATAATGAAAATTCTCCATCAGGCTGATCTTTAGGCATAAACAAGCTGCTAATTAGTACAATTCCCTGTTTGAAGTCTAAATTTTTTCTTTCTTTCAAATTGAAAGCTTACATTTCCTACAGAACTTCAGTGCAATTTCCAAACCAATCCCATTTACAGGCAAAAAGCTGAAGGGGTTCATCTCTGCTGGCATGCAAGAGAGGTGAGTACTGAGACCTAGGAATTCAAGGAGATGAGACCCTCTCTATTTGCTCCCGGCCCAATACCTCATTTTTTCTCTAGTTATACCCCTGGTGTCATATCATTTTCCCCACTACCCTCTGAGGACTGCTTTGCTGAGGGTGAGGGCATTTGACTGGGATCACAGAAGGGGCTGGGAACAGGCAGCAAGGGCAGAGCTGGGGCAGGGATCAGCACTGGAAAGGTCCTACCCCTGGGCGCCCTGGCAGCTCCTGGGAGAGTGTCCCCAGCTGTGCTGGGGCAGGGTATGGGCAGAGTGGAGAATCAGTGTGCAGCCAAAGACTGCTACAAACACCCTCACTGCTACCCCACCTGAGCATGGCAACATAACTAACAGCAGATGAAGTTCTTTTTTAGCTTATCTTCCCATGCTAGGTGAAGGAAAGGTCACCCACACATAACTGTATCTTTTCTGAGAAGACTGGGAGAGGACTAAGATCTAGATTTTCCTCTCAGTAACCTCCTATCACCTTTCCTTCTGACTGCTGCCAGTATTGGCAGCTCAGGTGGGATTGATCACACCTAACTGCAGGCACAGACATTTGAGCAGTGCCCAAAGGAGTCACCCAATTTGTAATCAATACCACCAAAGCAGCACATGGCATAATTCAGCAGCAATATAGTAGATGATGCTACCATTACAGATGATTTAGGTTTTAACACTAAAGCCAGGGTCACAGCTAAAACACCTCACAGGATGCTGTTTCAGGATGTCCCAGTTAATTTTCCAGGCAATGAATGGATGAGTTTCTTGCAGTCATAAACTCTAGAATGTCACATCCCTGACTGCGGCCTCGACTTTTGCAAGTGAGGAGTCATATAGCTGGCTTTAAAGAAAACCAAGCATTGCACGACCAATGACTTTAACCCAGCAGAGATCAAAGTCATAAAACTAGCTTTTTTCTTCAATACACACCAAATCCGGTACAAAATTCTGCACTAATAAATATAGGCACAAAACCAGTGCAAGTGACAACTAAATCAGGCTGCTAATTCTTTCAAATTTCTTCCACCGGGTGTATTTTACCAGCCAAAAGAATCAAGTTTTCTGAACAGAAATAAAAGAGTAGGTGTGGATAATATATTTAGCATCTGAAATTTGCTTTGCAGAGTTGATACATATGAAGCTGAGCTGCTATTCTGCTTCACTAACTACATTTTCAGATCATGGCTTGCCCTTAATGCAATGTGCTCCTTGCAGCATCTTTTTAGGTGTCTCATCAGAAAATGTTTCCTAGTTTTACTTGTGGTTCAGCCTGGACCTCTGAGATGGAAAGCTCTCCCCTCTAGTTGGCTTTGCCAAAGAAAACCTGTCCCCAGATACACAGTGAAATCAGTGGAATTACCGCAAGGACGAACTTGACAATTTACTGAGGAATGCATGTGTGAGAGCATCTATTCATTAAGAAGGCAAACATTTTCCATCTAATTACATGCTCGGATTCAGTAATAGCCTCATTACTCTGGCATCTCAGCACTCTGTGCTCTTCAGTGTATTTACTTTCATGCTACCTCTGTCAAGCTCAAAAGGAGAAGAGAGATTAAGACTTACATTCTTTAAAATGCCTAAGTGCTCACCCTCTATTTAGGGACCTATCTCACTGACATGAAGAAGAGTGAGTTCTCTTAATATCTGGGAGTGTCTGAGTCTGCAGCTTGCCCACGGTTACACAGAAGTCTGTGAAGAAGCAAGAACAAAGTCTAATTTTGCCGAGACCAATTTTAGCACCGCATCCACCAGGCTCTCCTTTCCATACAGGCTTTGGAACAGAAGTTCTCGCTACAGATCATCTTTACTCCAAACTCATCTTTCGTCTCTGGTATGAGTGGATTGAACAATGTTCACATATAGATAAAATATCAGCACCTCTGCATTTAATAGCAGAGTGAAAAGCACTAAATCAAGGGATGCTGCAAGGAGCCAGACACATTTTGGGCTGGTGCTGCATAATCTTACTCCAGAGGTTTGGCCAAACCTCTCCTCGTGCCGGCTACTCTGTCTCCATCAACACTGCCCCAACCATAAAACACCTCTTGAGAGCTCATCTGCAAAGGCAATCAGTTTATCTGCGATTTTTCTAATGACCCATTTCTGTCATCATCCTTCTAAGGGAACTAACTGATAATGACAACACAGGGGAATAATCAGCTATAATTTATACGTCCCCGTTTTTGGAGCAGGAACCATAGTGTGCATTCTGCTTTCATTTACCCTAAGCTCCACCGTTATTAATAAAGCTGACCTGCGAACAGAAACATTGCAAACACAAAAGCATTTAACCCCCTGCTAGAATTTATATTTGGAAGGGAAATAAACAACCAAAGACTCCTGACCTCTTGGGTCTATGGACTGCAGGGTACAGCACCGTGCCATATGGACTTCCCCACCCACGCTCCAGGCAAGCTAGCTCCTCTCCCAAAGCAGCACACCCATGTCAGCATGCTGCCATCCAGACTAATGACAGCCACAGGAACACAAAGCCCTGGGCCTGGAGCTTCACAGCTGGCATGCCCACGCTCCTACCCAACAGAATAAATGGCAGCACTGCCTGGCAAAGCAGCCCCACAGCCCGACTCTGCCCCTCTGTACAGTCCAGCTCAATGTGAGGTCTCAGTTAGAGACCCAGAAGACTGTTGCTCCATGGCTTTACTTCCCCATTAAACCTGCAGTGGGGCAGAAATACTCTGACCCGGCTTCACCGCAGCTAGATCAGGAAAAGAGCAGGGAGGAGAATTAGATCCAAGCTTTTGTTCCCAATCTCACACCATGAAAGTCTGGATTAGGCCAGAGGTAGCTTGTGGCCTACTCTATAAATCACAGAATGGTGAGGGTTGGAAGGGATCTCTGGAGTTCATCTAGTCCAACCCCCCTGCCAAAGCAGGGTCACCCAGAGTAGGTTACACAGGAACGAGTCCAGGGGGGTTTTGAAAGTCTCTCCAGAGAAGGAGACTCCACAACCTCTCTGGGCAGCCTGTTCCAGGGCTCCATCACCCTCACAGTAAAGAAGTTTCTCCTCATATTGAGGTGGAACTTCCTGTGTTCCAGTTTGTGCCCACTGCTCCTCATCCTATCACTGGGCGCCACTGTAAAGAGACTGGACCCATCCTCTTGGCACCCACCCTTCAGATATTTATAAACATTGATCAGACCCCCTCTCAGCCTTCTCTTCTCCAGGCTAAACAGCCCCAGGTCTCTCAGCCTTTCCTTGTCACAGAGATGTTCCAGTCCCACAATCATCCTCGTAGCCACCGTTGGACAAAACACCTAAACCATACAAAAGCTGAGAGCTTCCTACTGTGCTGCTGAGAAGCCAACTTTTCTTCCCCTATCCCATGAAGACTCTGATGCCCAGGTCCTCTCTCCTGTGGCCGGCAGCTCTCACTCAAGGGAGAGGCTGGGATCTGGCAACTTTCATGACATGAGTCATTGGAGAACAGAGGAGCAGTGCCTCTAAGTTAAAGGGCAGCAGAAAGGAGAGCACTGCTCCCTGGAAGCACTGTGTGGCCTGAGGGGAGGGAGTTGCCAGCATCAGTGACTGTTTCATGCAAGAAGATGGGCTGTATAGCCAGGAATCAAGGGTGCCTTGGAAGCAATGCCCAGGACTCTCAGGAAGGAAGGCTGCTTCCAGAGAGCCTCCAAGCTCAGTTCCTTGGTGATCCTCCTCTGCTGCCACAACCCCCCCATGTCCACTCCATTTTACAGTGTCAGGTGATACCTCCCTGCACTCCCCAGCCCTGAGGAGATGCAGCTTTTGTCTGGGCTTACACAGCTAAGGCAGAACACAGCCACCTCTCCAGATGCACAAGGTGACTCTCCTCTAATTAAGGGCATTTTGACACTTTCAGGACATACATTGGGCTTTTTGCACTGCTGCTGCCTCAGTCAGCAGGTGGGAACTCTAACTGAGAGCATATCAGGAAGCACAAATGCACACATCAGCAAGGGCAAGGGTAGCAGCATGACGTAAGGATGCTTAAGCCTGGCTTTTCTCACCTCCAGCAGTGGTGCCCACAGCTGTGGCTTTACTATACAGCCTGTCATCAGACCTCCTGCAAATACTGCTCTGTAGAGCCACTGCAGATCTGTATTAATCATTCAGCTCTAATTGAAATTTGGGATTAGGAGTTCCACCCTGGAAGCAATGGCTTTGTCTTCTGCTTGTTTTGGGAGGGAGCTTTTCTCAGCCTAATCAGTCCCAGGTCTCACATGTGGTGGGAAGAGTTGTACCAAGCCAGTGAATGCACCCAACAGTACCCAATACCACATGCCTTAGAAAAATCTAGAAAAATATGGCAAATATGGCACATGCTGATTCTTTCCCAAATCCTCTTCCAGTCTCCAGCCATTTGTGACTCAAGAACTTCCTCAGTCAGAGACAGTGTCTTTGTGCTTAATGATCCTCAGTCGATTTTGCTTCATGAACTTGTTCTGTGCTGTACCAAACCCAAATAAAGTTCTAGCATCCGTGACATTCTGTAGTGAGGAACTTGAGAGCATAATTCAAGAGCTGTCTCCTCCTCAGGACCCGCTACCTCCTCGCTTCATTTATGATGATTTTATCCTTAGTTTTGGATCAACATAAACAATGACTCACTGCTGCCAATTCATTTTCTCAACAACCCTTATGATTTCATAGACCTCTGTAAAATCTTCCCCGTCTCCCTTTGTCGTAGCATCATAGGAGGTGCAGTCTATCAGCTGCAGCTTGCTGGAAGCTGCTCCCATACCCCTGATTGTCTCTGACACTCCTCACCACATCTTTCCAGTTCTGCCATATCCGATTTGAATAGAGACAGAACTGTACATGATATTTATTACACTGGTGACTGTATATTTACAGTCAAATACCAATTTTTCATGGTGTCCTCTATATTTCCAACCTTTAATTTGTTTCTTCACTGCTACCACTAATCTTTCAGTGGACTTTTTTCTGTAGCTATTTACTATAAGCCTAATATTTCACTCCCAGGTGGCTCTGAGTCCATCCAGATGAAGTTGGAATTCCACTCCTGCCCCCATGCAATCCCTCACATTCATCAACACTTCACTTTCCACCTCGCTGCCCAGCTGCTCATTACTAAGACATCCTTCTGGGACTCCCTGCTGCCAGCCTCACCTTTACCAGCCTGAACAAAACTTTCTCAGCTGATCTTATTGTAAGTTTATTCAAGCTACATTCAAGGATGGACAACAAAAAGATGCAGAAGGAGAGGTGGTCTTGTACACGCTTACTGTGACTGACTGGCAAGTTCTCAGCAGCAAGTGGCTGCCCAGCACCTTCACTGCTCTGTGACCCAAGCTCTCTGGAGGACTGAATCTGACCCAGCTCGCCCTGGTACAGATCCCCCTTCTATTGCTGAGGAGGTGGAAGAATGAATTACAAAGGAGCTCAAGCAAGTTCCCTGTTCAGAGCAAGATGTGGAGGTTAAAAGTTTTTTTGATTCAGCTTCCTGGTCTGACTGGGACTAATTAAAGAAATTAACATGTGCCTTAGCTCTCCAAGAATGAGGGATGATAACTTTCCTTCCTTCACAAACAAGTTGATAAAATAAAATCCACTAACAGCTTCCAAGCACTCTGATATGAGAGCAACAAATGCCATGTAAGGATCCTAATTTTCCTACAGGAGCATCTTTTGTACTTCTTGGCCTTGCTATCTGTGGCTCAGGTTTCCAGACAAGTCTTTCCTCCAAGAATTTCTCCTGCTCCCAGTAGAAGTCCTGATAGCTGGTTCCCCCACTCCTGTCTTTTCCAGCGTTAATGCTATTGTATTTGCTTAATGGGGTTAATATGCTGCTGGTATAATAATGATCATGTACGGTTGTAATTATTACGTGTGATTAATTCTGCAGCTGCCGAAAAGCCTGGAGGACTTTTCTTAGGCGAGGGAATATCTTTACAATAGTCTTTCTCAAATTGCATTACACACAGACATAAACCCCAAAAGAAACACAGAATGGGAAAGAACGAAGGCTGGATTAGAGGAGAGAGCTGCACCCAGCAGAGCAACTGATGAAGGTTAAACATCCTGGGGGCTGAGACCATCTCTCTGTTGCACATTTATACATGGACTAGCACAAATGATTCCTGGTCCATCACTACAATCCCAAGGTACTACTATCATGCACATAGTATGTAACTGCTCATAAATTTTTAAAGCTGTGTCTGCCAGTGGTATAGGCTTCTCTTGTTACTTTTTTCATAGTCGCCATCCTTTAGATGAACACATGGGGTTTTGTTCTGAGAAGATAGAAAACCACAGACCAAAATATGAACTCCTGGCACGGGTTAATGATTTTTACAAGAACCAAAGAGGATGAGGTGCACAGCACATAAACCATTAGCACTGAAATACCTGGGGTGTCCACATCTGACAAAACCGTGGATGTTTTTCTGCATGAGGCTTTTTGGCACACACTGATAATTTACAGCCCAATGCTGCAGCCCTACTCTTGAGTGCTCTTAAGTGCTTTGAGTGATAATGGATCTATTTGCATGGTCACGGATTGTAGACTCAGGCCTATAAATCAGCATGTTCCCCAGAACAATACCTGGACACTTATCCTTGACCGAACTACCCTTAAATCCCATGTACGTGACCTGAAGAGAAGACACTGCCTGCAAGATTTAAGTCTCTAAGATGTCCAGCAGTTTCCTAACTCAGATATTACCTATGTAAGCACCCATGACTTTGATATTTACCTGACTCTGTTTAACTCTCTACATCCCTTTGAAAGGTTTAAGCAAAGGAGAAGATGTGCCCAGGAAAAGCTGAGACATGCATGATCTTTCTTTCCTTCTTCTGAAAACCATCTGGCTTAGCCTCTGCAGTCTTTAGCACCTAAAATCACCAATGCCTCAGAATGCTACCATTCTGTGATCCTGTAAAACTAAAGCCACTGGCCATGACAGGACCACACCTGGGTACCATATAGGCTCTGAGCCTGCAGGGCTGGGAATGGAGATAGATTCTGCCCATTGACTTCTCTCAGACATACCATAAATGGCTGCCCTGAATAGCAGTTTGGGCTTGGTATTGAAATGTCCCAGAGCGTCATTATATCTGAAATCCCCATGATACTTCAAGAAATAAATCATTCCCTCTGAGCCTCAGACAACAAAACCACAGATAGGATGCATTTGAGAAAACACAAGGGCTATTTGCTCACCCTCCAGAAAGGGAGATAGCAGTTTTAGTTTTCACCTAGTGAAAGACTTATTGAGCATCTCATTCCGCCACCAGCATGTTTCAGACAGTAACGATTGGAGCTCCCACCACTTCTCTGCAGTGTCTGCAGGAGTTATCAGTGAAATGTGACTCCAGCATCTAAGACAAGGGCTGGTTTTCTTCCTTCTTTTTAACTTTTAATTTCTGCTTCAGTGGGCTTTCCAGTTCTCCCCACGCTACTGGGAACATTATAAGCATAGAAGAGCAATGAAGAATGAAGAACAAACAATGTGATTTTGAATAAAAGAAGCAGATTGTGAGAGGTTCAGAATTGACCTGAAAACATCTATGAATTTCCATGTGTCACCTAATAACTGATTTAACACTGAGAGATACTTGTTGGACAATGCTAAAGTTGATCTGGGTACAGAAAGGATGCAAATAAACAAATTGAGATAGTCTTAACAGCAAAGATGGAAGAACTATTATGAAACACTGTCAGTTTAGGTAGCAGAAGACTTTGGCTAGCTTATCAAACCAATTTAACCGCATTTATCTGAAGCCCCACAAACATAGAAATGGAAAATTCATGCAGAATTTAAAACTCCCTAAAGGAATGCCTTTTTTTTTCTTATATCCTGCTCATGTTTTCATCTCATCAACAAACACAAAATATTTCTTGGGTTTAAAGATGCTGCCAACCAAGCTACTGCATTTCTGTGCACCCCCTGGCTGAAAAGCTGAATGGGATGTCTAATCAAGGCAGTTAAACCTCCACATGCTGAAAGCTAACCTGTGCACACATGGTTATCTGCCAAACCTTGTCCCACCACAGGCCCAGGACAGACTCAACTGCCCAGCACCAACAGACAATGAGTTGTAGGGTATGATATTGCAGGTAGTAAGCTGGAAGGCAATTAGTTGAGTCCTATGAAGTGAAGGCATTTCATTATGGGAAAAGGGTGGGCATTACTGATGCCTGACCCACAAGACAACTTGTGCAGAGCTTGATTTGAGAAGTGCTGCATAATCCACATCTTTAGGCAGCCGAGAGAAAAAAACTGCAATACCACAGGTAGATACATGAAAATATGCCAGAAAAAACCTGCAGCAAGTTAACCTGGACCTATATTGGGACTACTTTAATTTCCTTTCTGAGAATAGAACTTTAGGATGTATCTACACTGTAGCATACATAAACATAGGTGAGTTTACTTGCTTGAGCATGTGGTAAGACTTGTCTTAGCCTCCCTTTGCTTTAAATTACTAAAAAGATTCCAACCTGAAACCTTTTAATAAAACACGTACATGCAAACAAGAGCATGTCTTTAAGTAACTCACACAGAGACCTACGCTGCCACAGCTAATCCAAGACTAGCTAGGGCTACACAGACTGGGGTCATGTGTTTGACTGCTGCACAGACTTGCCCTTGGTTCTCGAGGAGCTGACTGATGACACAGATTATTTCTGTAATACACTGAAGAATGGTTTAGTGGAAACTTAAGTCTTCATATCCATATACTGAAATATTACATAAATATTTTGCTAGCTCTGGGCCAAAGAGTACAGCATCTTGCAAAAGCAATTGTAGCATTTTGCAAGCTGGAGATACTATGTCAAGCCCAGTGAATGTGAGGAACTGTTAAAGGTTATTACCTCTGACAGGCAGGCAACCACTTCACAAAAAGCAAACACACCAACCAACAAATAATGCTATTTCATATTGCCATTAGCTGCTGGTTTTGGACAGGAGGCAAAAGCACAACACGAGATGAATACAGCCCTGCCATTCAACCCCTGAATGGGGCACCCCAGCAGCAGAGCAGATTACACAGACAGCACCATGGCTGCATGACCCCATCTGATTGTGGGCATCAGCACCATCCACCCACCATCCATCTCAAGGATTACCTACAGCTCAACCTGCTGTAAGGCACTTTCCATTTTATCCTTTAGGCATTGGAGGAAGGGAACTCAACTTTTGCAACCCAGAAGAACAACTTTCAAATCATCTCTCTGCAGAAGATATCCTTGAGTGGCAGTGGAGAATTCACAGCAGGAGGATCCCCAGAGGGCCCAAGCCACCAGGTCACCTGGTGCTCGGCAGCACATCAAGGGGACTAAACAAAGCAAAGCCCTGGGAAACACTTAATGGCACTAGGCAGGGCCTCTAGAGGTCAGATGGTAACATAATCACTTGAAAAGTGCTTATTTCTTTTTATGGATCTGCTGAGAATTACTCTGTGCTTCGGGTATAACAGCACTTTGGCCATAATCAGATGTTGTAAAGGTATATGCAATAAAAGAGACATTCAGGTGCTGCTGTCCCATCAGCTGTGTCTCCCTACGATTGCCTCCAATTACACTGTAAAATTCACCAGCGCACGTATTTGAAATAATGCTTTTAATTTTCCATCAGATACCCTGCAAGGAAACCCAGCTCAGAAATGACATAATTGAATACCTTGAGGAAGAAAATAAAAAGCAAATTTTGACTCAATGGTGTTATTTAATAGCAGCAAAAGCACTTACCAGGTGGCCTATTAATTGCGAGGTTTCGGAAATGGCTGCCTTTGATCATCTCCACTGACAGCCGCCCCGTAGTGGCATTGTATGACAGCCCCACGAGCAGCTCTGGCACCCCTCCATGCGACAGGGACTGTGTTGAAGAAGTGCTATCGCTGTGAGAGATTGCTGACAGACTGAGCTGAGAGTCTGCACTCTGCAGGGAAAGAGCACGGAAAGGCTCATCAGGACCTTCACCACCACCCTCCCTTCACTTATACCTGGTAGCCTCCTTTAGTAAGGTCTCTCTGACCTACAGTGACTTAAGATGGGGCACCAGAAGAAACGGTGCATCACTTTTACAAAAACACTTCTCTGAACTTTCTCTTTAAGGATGAGGACCTCTGCATAATGTGCTATCACCAGTGTAAATCAAAGCCTCTGAGATAAGCATACATCCTACTACACCAAAAGCGCAGTAAATCTCCTTGACAAAAACTTTTGGATGGAAAACATTTTGCAGTCTTTTTGGTCACGTACTGTGTACCTTCTTACTTTCCTTCCTTGCTACCATGATGCTCTCTCTACCTGCTCTTCACCCAGAGTATGATGTTTTATTAATTTTGTGTGCTCAGCTTCTCACTGAGATTTTTGTAGACAACTAATCATGACAGAGCTCATCTACACAAACTGACTGGCACAGCCATAGCTGGATACAACTGTGATGTGCACGGAGGGCTATCAAGCAGCACAACCAGTTCCTCCTCTTATGACCTATCTCTCCACTTCCATCTATCAGGAAAAGGAACATTACTAAGCATTTCTAGTAACATGGAAACTGCACGACACTGAGACACACAAGCTAGTAGCTAGTGTCAAATGATGTAGCCCTTGCACTGTCAGTAGTACAGGTCCACCAACACAACAGTGCACAAGAACTACTGTCCTCATTGAAATTAAGACACCAGTAGCCTTGGTGGTTCCAGGACCAACCTACTATTTCTGCATGGCACAACATTTGGTGACTTGTGTAGATGGAGTACATCTACATGATTTTGGGTAAGCTTGCTAGCTGAGCTGCTGTTAATAAGACACAGCCTTGTGTAGGGAAGACATGCCTTGTGCTTCCCCTTACTGATAACCTTTTGAAGGACAGATCCACTAGTTGCATCCTGACAGCCCTGAATGAAAGATATCAGGTGCAGCTGGTCCCCATTCACCAGATGATTTTACAGACTCCATATTTCTTTCATCAAACTTACACTCAAGTTACTCCTTGGCTCCAACACCAATGTCACCTTTGCTTCCCCCTCCTGGCTGATGTTGCTCAGGTAGAACAACTGCTCTCCCATCATCTTCTCTCCAATCACCCTGTGCACGGCATAGAGTCGGAAACGGATGGCATGGCTGCTTAGCTCCTCTGGCTCCAGCTTACTGAAGGTAATTTTGTCCTTGAACATGGGGATGGGACCTCTCTGAACACTTGTCTTACCCCTCTGTTTCTTGCTAGGCATCAGGACTGTGTGCACCTGCCAGGTGTTCACACCACTGCGGTCTTTGTCTGGGATATCCCTGGCCTCCAAGACAGTAACCACCAGCTTTTGACTCGAGGCTTTATAGCTGAAGATGACATCTAGATCACCACATTTACAGATGGGCTCATGAGCACCATGATGAGCTGGTACACTGTTCACTTCATTATGTTCCTGAAAAGAGAAAGAAGAATTAAAACCTCAGAGTTCAGTTGCCTCTGTGATCCCAACTCTGTTTAAAAAAACCTGTTCTCACTTGTGCTTGCAAGTGTAGGCAGCTGCTCTGCAAAACAAGCATCCCACTGTTTCTAGAAAGGCCAGTGACAGTTAATCACCTGATTTTGGGTAATAATTCCACATACAATTTAGTAAGCAACAGCACTTGTTGAAACATTTCCAGCAAAAGGTTTCATCAATATTTCAGTGTTTTGGAGGAGACTGCTAATTTGGCAAAAAATCTGCATAGGGAAAAAATAAACAAAAAAGGTTTTTTTACATTTCATTCATGTCAATTTTGAGGTATTAATAAACCTTTTTTGGTTTCATTTGGTTTAAAAAAACCCAAACAACCTAACCTATTACTTTGAATGTACACTGGAATTTTTTTACATTACTGAAATCAAACAATTCAGTCAAACCTGCTAACTTTTTGGGTATTTTGTTGTGCTGGAAATGAAAAAATCAAACAAACAGTGTTCAATTTGATGGGATGAAAAAATCACCACATCAGATGTTCTCGCAGAGTGGAAATTCCATTTCTAGATGCTACCCTTTAATTCAATAGTTTTCCAACAGCTAAAGCGATGATAATCAAGAAAAACAATCTGATTAAATGCATATTGATTCTTTATTCCCTTTTTAAATCTCCCAAGAGAAGCATCTGCTCCTTCTGTTCCGTTTGGATACTAATACATGCAGAATAAAAATTCAAAATAAACAATCAAAACATGTGCAGGCCAACTCACACACAATCTTTTACCTACTTTTAAAACAAAATTCATCTTGATAAAACAGGATAAACCCCATGGGTGCTCACCTTACCTTTTGATGAGTGGGCGTGTGCCTTTCTGTTCAAAAGTGCTTTTTTATCTTCGAGCTGAAATGTGCTTCATGTGATAAAGGGGTTGCTATAGTGATCAATGATTTGTATTTAAACATGAGTATACACTGTACTAGGGAAAGATTTTCAGTTAATAGCAGAAGGTGAATTAAGGCCTGTCACTCGCAGTCTGAGTCACCCTCCTCCTCAAACATTTATCTTCTTTTGCATTTCAAGTAACACTTCTTTTCAACACAGGAATCTTATTGTTTAGAGCACAGATGATGGGCCAAAGGACTTCTGATGTAATTCCCTTCAGAACTGTCTAGGGTGGTACATGTCTCAAACAAGACCTTGGAAAAATCTCAAAATTCTTATCTACTTCCTCTCAATCTACTTTTCAAGTGCTCAGATCTACCTGCCATAAGGTGCAAAGCTCCAGTTTTTTATATTTTCATGGGTGTTTAAGACTCGTGCATGTGAATACACAAGCCCACACGTGCATGTTACTGATGGAGATCTGCTGTCATACATCTTGCAGAAGTAATATCAAGGAGAGAAAAATCGTGCTTGGGCAGCACGCAAAATGACTTTGTTGCCCATAAAAATGCCCTTCTGTATCAACAGCAGGCTGCAAAGACAAAAATGAAAGGCAGGTCAGGTTGCCTGGAGAAAACGTGATGTTATGCAAATGTTAAGAGCTGCTGTGTAGCTGACAAGTTATTTCTGTCTGGTTGATGAAACAATATTTAAGAGGGAAACATAACAGGACTATCCTTGATTCATGTTTCCCTCCACATGCTCATCCCTCCCCGCTTTCATCTGTGCACTTGCTATTGAGGAGAAGGCACATTTAAGAACTGCTACTTAAGTGTGGAGACAACTGTGCTTGTGGCATAACTTTGCTTTCATCTACGTGCCTGAGCTGGTGAACACGAACCTCCATGCGTCAGGATGGGCCCACAGGTATGAAGATCCAAGAGGCAGGGCTGAGTAGCTCATCTTCTGGCAGCGTGCAGGGCAGATTGAAGGTCAGCTATCTGTTTTTTAACAGAGCAGCTAAAAAGGATGTGGACTTCAGGGAATCTCAGATTGTGCTACTATAGCTGTGGCCACATCTGCTGCAAAGAAAACTGCATGAACTGGAGGCAAAGGAGGAAAGAGAAATGCCAAACTCCATGGCAGTGAACTTTCCATGGGCAACCAAGCTTTAGAGACCCCATGGTTTCAGAGAGCCCTGTGCTTCCTGAGACTCACTCCTGTACAGGTTTTCAGAGCACAAAGATTACAGACACTCAATCTTCTTTCTGTAGAAATCATTGACAGAATTCCCCTTGGCTTTCAGAGTTCAGCTGGGGCTACGAGTCCTTTGTGAATGTATTGGCTATACAGACACTTAAACTAGAATCCAAGGGAAGGTACTTCATCTGAATTTCTTTCTTTCCCTCTTTCCAGCACAGTTGTTGAGAGTTCAAGCCAAGTTTACTGATTGATACTGTATGTATAACCTGGTCATTCAGGACAGCCAATATCCACTTCTCTAGGTAAAATAAGTCCATTCCTGCCAGAGAAACCTGAAAAAGCAGCTAATTATGGACAAGGCTTGAAATGGTACTTGTGGTTCCACTGCAGGGGCATAAAATTATCATTTCTGTCTCTAAAGAGAGGTCCTTTGAGTGGAGCATAATAGTGCTTGGACATTTCTGGCATGGCAGAACATTTAGTTCCTGCAATAAAAACTCTTTCATTAATCCACACAATACCTTTGGATGAGAAGCTGCTTGTAAGTAGATAAGCTGGGACTTGGGCATATCTGCCCCCTGATGCTACAACCATTCTTTGCATTTTTAAAACGTAGATACCAGGGGCAAAATGAGAGATATATTCCAAAGACAGACAAGAGGACACTGGAGACACTGGGGCCCATGTGAAACCATGGCAATGTACGTCAAATGTGGAAGAGGAGAAATGAGCCTCAGATGGGCAGAGCAGCAGCGCATGTCAGAGGCACACAGCAAAGAGAGGGCAGGGCTGCTGCCGAGAGGAGTTCCCCACATGGTGTGTGGTATTTTGTGGGACTGGATCGTGCAGCAAACCAAAATGCTGTTCAAAACACCCCTCAGGGCTGGAGCAGATGTACTGAGACACTGCTTTCCATCTCTTTAACTGGCTGCAGGCAGCACGCTCCGAGGAAAGGAACCTTTCCTTCAAAGCCTCGTTGCTCAGTGTGATGGAGGTATTAATTTCCACAGCTGAAGAACAGCCTCTTTTAACTCAGGCAGAAGACGTGACCTTTGTGCTGTTCTTTGAATGTGTCTGACGTGGGCTGGTACTTTTTCAGAAATTTATTCTTGTGGTAAAATAATAATGAAAACCAGCACATCACGTAGAAAGATTATGGAAGAAAAGGGGGATGCTAAATCATCAGGTTTTTACAATGCCTTAAAAGCAGTAATGTTTTCTTGAGGCTTCAAAATAAAGGTACAGAATCAAGGCAAAGTACAGGAGCTCTCAGGCTCTCTCCTTCCCTGGAAGGATGCCTGGTATCATAGAATCATAGAATGTTTTAGGCTGGAAGGGACCTCTAGAGGTCATCTGGACCAACCTCTCTACACAAGCAGGGACATCTCTACCTAGGGCAGGTTGCTCAGAGCCCCATCAAGCCTCACCTTGAATGACTCCAGGGATGGGGCCTCCACCACCTCTCTGGGCAGCCCATTCCACTGATCTATCACCCTCATGTTAAAGAACTTCTTTCTAATATCCAGCCTAAATCTATCCTTTCCTAGCTTAAAACCATTACTCCTTGTCCTATCACCACAAACACTTTTGAATAGACCTTCCCCTGCCTTCCTGGAGGCCCCCTTGATACTGGAAGGTCACTTTAAGGTTCTGCTGGAGCCTTCTCTTCTCCAGGCTGAATAGCCCCAGTTGTCTCAGCCTGTCTTCATACCAGAGATGCTCCATTCCCCTGATCATTTTGGTGCCCTCCTCTGGACACGCTCCAATATGTCCACATCCTTCTTGTGCTGGGTGCTCCAGAACTGGAGTCCCCAATGGGGACCAGAATGGTGGCCACTTGGCCAAGTCATGGGCCACCCCCACTAGCTGCCTCCAGCTTTCCAGTTGCTTTCCATTGTCTAAGACATAGAAATGACCTGGAAAAAGAGGCACAGATCTCACCCAGTGACCACATACCATTTCCCTAGACACACACCCTGCACATACAGCCAGTAACAAAGCCCTGGGCCACCACACAGTGCTCTTTGCTAAATGATAGTAAATGCTATCAGGCAGCTAATGGCTCCAGTTTCAGTTCAGGAACTGCAGTCAGAAATCAAGCAATAAAACAGCTTCTCTGAATGGGTGTGAGTAGCAGGAGGTAAAATACCAGAAAAAAGGGAAACACATAGAGAGGGGTGCATGCTCATGCACACGTACACACAGGAGTAACATTATCTTCTGCTGTGATGATCAATTTTTCACTTCATTTCTCCTCTAACATTTTTTGGCCCCCAGTATCCTTCAGAAAGCTTACACCGTGTGTAATAAATGACAATTCATCATACCTCAGGGCTGCAAGCCGATGAGCTGTCAGTAGCATCATTTACTTCAAATCCCTGGCTGGTAAATGTCTCCATTTCCAAACGTCCTTCCGTGGCTTGCTGGCTAACACCATCAGCAACACCAGGCTCCATCCCAAGTCCTCTATGCTGCCCAGTGCCCCTACTCGCAGTTGTTGTTCTTGAATCAACTGATACGTGGTCATCTTCACGGTAGGATAGGTTGTCTTGGTAACTCAGTTGGCTTAGTCCATCCAAATCTAACAAATTTCAGCAAGAAAATAATTTCAGAGGGATTAGAATAAATTCCTCCCTCTCTACCTCCCAAAATGTGCCTTTCTCTCCTTTCTTGTCTTTTTTTCTGCCCTCATCTCCAGTGTATGCCAGAGACAGTTTCTGAGTACTGCAGCACTGAACTTACAAAATAACAAATCCCTTCTAAATCAGCATTTGATGGAGTGGACATGGCTGTTTATCACCCCATCCTGAACTGAGAAATCGGTCGCCTTTACTTGAAGAAGTTAACCACTAAATGCAATTATCAATGGAGTATCTGGGATTTTCAAGTACCTTGGGGCTGCTCTGTGGCCCCAAAGCAATTGCTTCCATGAAAACACGAGTCAGACAAATTACAGAAAAGCACAGCACTGGCCGATGAACAGCTATCAGCAATTTCCTTCTGTGAAGGAGGAGGAGGCGGAGGAAAGGACAGGAGTTAGCATTGCCCTCAAGGGGAAAGGAGGAAAGGAGTTTCACAGAGACAACAGGGGACCACCATGATGCTATCATGCATCCCTGAGAGCTTGGGTGTGCATGACCAACCCCATGAGCCAACTAGAAATTTCCAGATCCCATGTTTGGACTACACTGTCCCAAGGGCAACTGAGGGGAGATGTGTTCCCTAATTTCCTGCTTGCTTTTATTAGTTTTAATTAATCTGATCCTACACATTTACTCCATAGGCTAAAGTAAGTTTCATTAATGAGAATAAAATAATCTTCCCTGGTTCAGAGCACAGATCCCTTCTCTGCACCACTGAAGTCTCTATTTCGAACACAGGGCACTTTTCTCTACTTAAAGCCATCATTGAGAGCTCTCTGGGTGAAGCGACAGAGATAATTGCATGTGCAGGGACAGAGCTGAAAATAACATCATGATTTGGCCTTGAATGTGTTCTGCAAGCACTTTCAGAAGAAAAAACAGAGACCTTCCTCCTCCTAATGCATCTGATGGAGGCCTTGCTTTAGGAACACAAAGAGCTAGATTCTGCCTCCATCTCTTTCAAAAAAGCAAGGAGCAGTTACAGTGAAAGAAAACAAGTTGTGCTTCCAGGCAGATGTTGACAGTAATGAAAACAGAATGACTTCCTTTGCAAACACAGTTATTTGGGGTTTAAAGGCTTCACAGAACGGTTGAGGTTGGAAGGGACCTCTGGAGGTCATCTCGTCCACCCTCTCTGCCCAAGCAGAGCCAACTGCTTGTTTGTTCTCAAACCTGCAGGTTTGTTCTGAAGCAGCCATTACTATAGAACAAGCTTTTTTTTTTTTTTACAAGCGTGATCTCCAAGACAAATCTTTTAAAAATACTATTAATTACTGTGCTTAATAGATAATTATTACTTTGCTTTGGTTTAGATGAATCAATGCTTTCATTCCTCACCTGATAAATGAGACAGGGAACCTGGCGACAGTTGACATGGAGAAGGCTGAGGTATCAAACAAGTTTTTTTGCCTCAGTTTTCACTGGCAATTGCTCATCCCACATCTCTTGGGACTGGAGGAATGAAGCCCTACACATCGTAGGAGAAGATCAGTTTTCAGACCTTCTGAGGGACCTGAACATACACAATTGCATGAGACCTGATGAGATGCATCCCAGAGTCGCGAGGGAACTGGCTGATGTAGTTGCTAAGCCACTCTCTATCATACTTGAAAAATTATGGCACTCAGGCAGAGCCCTCAGTGACTGGAGAAAGGGGAACTTCATACCCACTCTTTAAAAGGGTGAAAGAGAAGGATTCTGGGAACTACCAATCAGTCTCATTTCTGTGCCCAGTAAGATCACGGAACAGATATTCCTGGAAGATATGTCAAGACATATGGATGACAGGATGGTGATTAGAGAGTCAGTATGGCTTCTTCACAAAGGGCAGGCCCTACCTGTCTAATGTAGTGGTTGCCCACAATGGAGTGACTGCACTGGTGGGCAAGGAAAGAGCAACGGATATCATCTAACTTAACTTCTGTAAGGTCTTTGACATGCTTCCACACAACATCCTTGTCCCTAAATTAGAGACATATGAATTTGATGGATGGACTATTTGATGGAAAAGGAGTTGACTGCAAACCTCATACAAAGAGTTGCAGTCAATGGCCTAATGTCCAAATGGCGATCAGTAACAAGTGGTGTTCCTCAGGGGTCTGTATTGAGACCAGTAATGCTCAATATCTTTATTAATGACATAGACAGGGGGATCAAGTGCACCCTCAGCAAGTTTGCAGATGACATCAAGCTGAGTGGTGCAGTTGACACACCTGAGGGGCAGGATGCCATCCAGAGGAATTTTGATAAGGCTTGAGAAGTGGGCCAATGTGAACCTCATGAGGTTCAACAAGGCCAAGTACAAGGTCCTGCACCTGGGTCAGGGCAATCCCCAATATCAGTACAGACTGGGGATGAACTGCTTGAAAGCAGCCCTGCAGAGAAGGACTTGGGGGTACTGGTGGATGAAAAGGTGGTTGAGCCAGAGATGTTAGCTTCCACCTGAGAAAACTGACCATATCCTGGACTGCATCAAAAGCAGCATGGCCAGCAGGTCAAGAAAGGTGGTTCTGCCCCTTTACTCTGCTCAGGTGAGGCCTCACCTGGAGTACTATGTCCAGCTCTGGAGTTCTTACAATAGGAGATATATGGACCTGTTAGAGTAGGTCCAAAGCAGGGCCATGAAAATGGTCAGAGGGTTGAAACACCTTTTCTGCAAAGAAATGCTGAGAGAGTTAGAGCTGTTTAGCCTGGAGAAGAGAGAGTTGGGGAGACATTATAGCTGCTTTTCAATGCTTAAAAAGGATTTATAAGAAAGATGGAGAGAGACTTTCTACCAGGACCTGTACTGACAGGACAAGGGGTAATGGTTTTAAACTGAAAGAGCGCAGACTTAGGTTGGATATAAAGAATAAATTCTTTACTATTAGGTGGTGAGACATCGGAACAGTTTGCACATAGAAGTTGTGGATGCCCCATCATTGGAAGTGTTCAAAGTTAGGTTGGATGAGGCTTTGAGCAACCAGATCATGGCGGGGGGGGGTTGGACTAGATGATCTTCAAAGGTCCCTTCCAACCCAAGCCATTCTATGATTCTCTACATATCACTCTGTCTATAACAAAAATCCCAAACCCTTCTGAGTAGAAGAAATTCTATGCCTTAGCAGCAAATGTGCTGCTGTTTCTGATTCATACCTGCTCCACAAAAAAAAAAAAAAAAAGGAAAAAGGAAAAAAAAAAAAAAAAAAAGGAAAAAGGAAAAGAAAAAAAAAAAAAGAAAAAAAGAATCCAACAAGAGGAATGGGGATTATACTCAGGAAACATTTCCTGGGGGTGTGCAGAAGTCCCTGCCCCTCTCCTTGGCTGCTCTTTCAATTTAACAGCTCGGATATTAGGAGGGTAACTTTATCCCCTTTCTTCAACTATGAATGGTCTCATATTCTCCCTCCCAGTAAAATACTTCAAGTATGGACACTTCAACAGAGAAGTCTGAGAGCTCCTCACAGCTTTGTAATTATGATCCTCTTCTGAGACATGGGAGATGGTCCTTCAGGAGGAAAGAGGGATCCATATTCAGATCTCTCAAACTCCAGGTGAGTGCTCTTCTCATTCCCTTCAGAAATGCAAATCCCACCCCTCTTCTCCTCCTCATCCTCCCATCTGGCAGACCTAGTCCTGAAGCCAGGAGCCCTCATCGTTTCGCCTCTGCCCTGAGCTGAGTGAGGATACAAAGTAATTTGATTTTTTTTTGCCATTACTCCCATTCTTCTCCACAAAGTCAGAAAACAGAAAGAAGTAAACATAAGAACGTAAGCAAGAAATAAAATATCAGAAATTCCACAAATTTACTGCAACTGAATGGGTACAGGCTCTCCTTAAGGCATTTAATTAGCAAGCCAATGTCTAATACACATTTTAAACAGTGGGTCATCCATCAAAGCACACACCACACAGCAGGCTTTCAGAATAAAATGCTACTGTAGTAAGAAATTATCCTCACACAATTGTCTTGTGGTTTTGACTCCTGCTGGGATAATATCTAGATCAATAATAGAGGAATTTTCAAAAACTACATTAAAGCCATAAAAGGCTATTCATAACAGGAGAACTCCAGAAATGTATTAATAGAGCAAGCCATCGCCCTAAGACTCAGGCACAAAATGAATGCATCAGGAAAGCAAATGTAGTACTCAGGGAAAAGAAGGGAAAAGGTGATTCACCAAAACCATTCAGTGAAACAGTCTGCCTTTTTCTTTAAATTTAAAGCAGTTTGGTAAGAGATAATCACTTATAAATACCAGTATTAGAGGTTCATTACAGGTAATAGCCCAATGACACAGACTAGAAAAACTACACCTCTCCAATTACATCCGCTCCAACATTATAGTCACAAAAAATGGTGAAAACAGAAGTTCTTCATGTAAAGGAAAAGGTCAGAGCAGTGAAATGCCTGTGATTTACCTGAAAGATCTTTAAGGAAGAAAATGTCAACTGTCTTATGAATACCTGACATGAATAAACAGCACAGCATCAGGGATTTATGTTGAGACAGCATTATCTAACTATCTGAACTTTAATTAGCCAAGAGTCCCTGCAGAGCAATAGCAGCCAGCTCTAAAATTAAGGGCAGCTAGTACTGTACACTGAGAGTTTGATTTTTTTCCTTCAATCCTGTCCCTCAACCTTTCCCCATTGTGTCACATATACACAAGCCAGGAAAGAGGCAAATGGAACACTGGGGAACAGAAATCACCAATAAATCAGGGAAGTTGGGGAGTTCAAGGTTGGAGAACTGGCTGTGAAGAAACTGTGACTTTTGTCATCACCTCCAAACAGAACTTTAACAGGTACTGGGATATGGAAGCATCTCTCAAGAGATGAAAGGAAAAGCTCAGTACATCAAACACTGAAAATGAGGCTGGAAAACACTGTGAAGTCCCCCCCTCACATTAGCAGGTAAATGGCCTGGTTCACCTACAGTATTTTTCTTCTTTTTCAATAATACACAGTCTCTGACTTCTATGAAGCGTTACAATGTGCCAAAGAAATGTCCTGTGAGTCCCTATCACTTCCTACAACACATTACCAGAGTGAAAGGATGGAGCCTAGCAGATCTTGCTAAATTAACACCATGTAATTCATTGACCAGAAAGAAACACTGAGATGAAGCATTTAACGTGTGCCTGTTACCTGTGCTGGCTGAGGTGACATTTGCTCTGTGGCCCACAGTGAGTCATTGTGCTTTTACAAGAAAAAACACATCTTGTCTTTGTGATTTTCCAAAATGAAAGAATTCAATCCCTTCTCCTAGACTGTATATAAACACATGCTGAAAGTTAAGAACCTGTTTAAATATAGCCCAGAAGAGGAAAGGATTTCAGGATGGATCTAGGTACTTCAGGGCTTGCAGACCTCCTAGCTGCTAGCACCAATTTTCAAACCCCTCTTCCTGAAAGGCTGCAATAGCAGCAGAGATATGAGTTAGTGGGACTAAGGCATATTTGTCCTCATACAGCAGTAATCCTCTTGCCTGGCCCTTGCTACAGCCCCAGTTCCAAATCACTGCAGCACCCCAGCACCACGAGCTCCCCTGCCCTGAGACAAACCAGATACAGGGAGGCCAAACAGTGCTCCTGCCCCTGGTTATTTTGAGATTAGCCATCAAAAAGTGCTAAAAAACTTCCTAGAAGAGCCTCCAAGGAACAGAATCATTATCTAATTACAATAAATCTAAACAAAAATGGCTTGTAAATTTTTGGGGTTAAAGAGAAAAAGGATCTTAAATTTCAAGTGACATTATGCAATCAGGCCAAGATTGTTTAATTTACCACATGCTGGGTAACAGCCTGAGAAGACTCCATGTTTCCAGAGCTAAAATAGGCTCTTTATTAACAGGGTGATTTGCAGAGAGGCTGTGGGCAGAGCTGGCATTCAAGCCATTCAGCTCCCCAGAGCACCCTCCCAACTCTTCCTTCCTGCAGTGTGCACTCCTCCTTCCAAGCTCTATTCAGGTTACTACAGAGATTTTTAACAGCTGAAAAGTTAAAGCTAAGTGAATCCAAAGTGTAGACTGTCATGATGTTGGTAACAGAAACAGAGGGTCAAGGAAAATATCATGTAAGAACATGATGTGAGAAGATTTTGCCGTATGTCAAGGCTGAGTGGGAGAGAAGCTATTCAGGGCTCTCCAAGATGCTCAACTTCACTGTATGCCCAAGTTAGCTACAGATTTCTGATTCTGTAAGAAAAGAAAACTACCAGCTCTATGAGAAAAAGGTCTGTTAAGAGAACATACAAGGAGAAGAGAATCATAAGACTGTTTTGGGTCAAAAGGGACCTTTAAATGTCATCTAGCCCAAGTTGTCTCTGGCAGAGTCTAAAGGTCTTTAAGGTTCCTTCCAACCCAAACCATGATATGATTTTATGATTCTAAAGGGGGTCTGAAAATGCCATGATCCCAATTTGGACTCAGCACTTTCAAAAAACCCTTCATCCCTCCCACCCTGAAAGATCCAGAGGATCTGCTCAGCTGAAACAGTGTTTGATACACCCTCAGGGCACAGTGATGGCTTTACACCCACAAACCTTTCTGTATTTTGTATTCAAAATGGACCAAAATGGACTCACACACATGGAGTTCTCAGACCAGCAATGAGGGGGTAGCAGCATGTGGGGGTATCTAGGATTTATCTCAACCATTCAGCTTTTCTTCCAAATAAACATCTTATATTGGGAGCTGTGGGTGTGTGCAACCATCAACGGCAGCTCCACATGCCTCAGAAGCCTCTCTGGGTTTGAAGGAGACCTGACATACCCAAGGACTAGTTTACAGGGGTTTGTTTGTAACAAAGGGTCTAATCTTGAGCTTAGTGAGGAATGGGGCAGAGAACCAAGTGTCTTGGTGAAAGCAGGCTTCAACATCTGGTTACACCTAGCTTCTGAACAGCTATTTAAACAAAGTTAATATTACCTCCAAAAAGTAAGAGCAACTCTGCACCATGTTGTGCCAGAAGAAGAGTTCTATGTGGAGCCATATCATATGATCATTCTAATAAAAGGGTGCATTAAAACCAAGCAATTTTATCTCAAAATTTGAACATTCTACAGAACTAAAAACAAAGGGCACTTTCACAGCTCTTCCCTCTAATGAACTTCTCCAGCTTTTAGAATGTGTGCAGGCCAATTTTCTAAGTAGCTACATTTTTAAATGCATTTCATCTCTGTTTGTATAAAAGAGTCATTACATTAGTCCATAGAAGATCATAAAATTCTTCCCTTCTGTGCCATAAATTGTTAGTTTCTGTCATTGGATGACATTTGGCATATGCGCTGGCAAATGAGACAGCATAATTCATTCACTGTTCACCTTGTGTTTGCAAAGCTGCTACAATAGGAGACATTCAACTCTTGCTAAAAGGCTTGCTAAAGAAATGACTTAAGTGGCACAGATCAAAAATAATTAGAACAAAGTCCTGCGGTCTTTACTCTGGCAAAACTGGCAATAAAACCCATGAAAAACCCTGTGGATTAGGAGGCAGAATTCAAAAGACATATACAGTTAATGGAAAGATCTTCAAGGATTTCAGCAGAGCTTGGATCCAGACTCTTCCCTCTAAGTATTTTAGAAACAAGCTGCAAGTAACCAATAAGGAAACCAAGTTTATAAAAGAGAAAGCAAGATTCAGGACTTGTTCTCCACCACAAAAGAACCTCTCATGTTGAGGCTACAGATCTTAGGCTCCAACTTCTCTAGTCTTATTTCATGCAAACAGTACCTTTGTGTTCAGACAGCTCTGTACTGTTCTCCTCATGGCTGGAGAGCAAACAGCTGAATTTGGGTCTATGCTCCACACCTGCTGGTGTTGCTTTTCCAGATACTTCTGATCGAAAACTTTGTGAGCATGAAACAGAGAACTCAAACTGCTTAATCACCTCATCAGCACTGCCTGAAGATGCTGCCTGTTCTTCATCCTCCCCGTAACTGTTTACTGGGAGAAAAACACAACTCTGGCTTTAGACAGTATGTTGCCCTTGGACAAGAGACCAGATGCCATGGCACAATTCTAGCTCTCAGATGGACCTTCCAGGGAGAAAAAGGAGACCAAGGGTTTAGAGAGGACTGGTGAATGAACTTGAGAATCACTCACTTCTTCAAACTTCTGGAAAGCCTGGGAGTGTCATATTGTACCAGCAACATTTACATATTATTAGATCTTGCCCAGCTCTGCATCTTACCCTATTTTTCAAAAAAGATTAAGCTATTTAACAGAGCAGAACACAAAGTAAAACGCCATGCACATAGAGAACTACCTGTAAAATCATTAGCATGTGCAAAGGCAAAGTAGCAACAAAGGACTTGAAAACTTTTTCATGCTTCCGTTCCCCTTCAGCTCCTGCTAAGATAGAGAGGGAACTTCTTTATGCAGAGAAAGCAACTCAGACGTATCCTGCTCTGGGTAATACCATGGACACATAAATATGGCACATGGCTAACAGGCACTGCTGACTCCATCTGCCAGCAGCAGCAGAACTTGGAGACCGATGTAAATTGTAACCTTTAAAAGTGAAGATAGGCGTTTGAGCACATCCCAGTGAGTGCCCTTCCCCTCCTGCTACCAACACGTGCTTTGAATACGAGATGACGGCCCCCTCATTAGTGCAGGAGTATCTGCCAGATGGGGGAAGGAGGGCTCAATACAAACTATATATACTTGGCCTTGCTTTGTCAGGATGAGAACGCAGAGGCGTCTGGCTGATGTCCCTGCCACCAGCACCAAGGAAGCACAACAGCAGGAGGCTTGGACCCACCGATGTGCAGTGAGAAGGGAGAGCAGGGGCTGTTGGGCGGTCGGTGTGTGCATGCATGTTTGGGTGCACACGTGTGAAGAAGCCAGCTGCCAAGTGTGGTGGGTCCACTGCTTGCTCTTCAGCATCAAGGACACGATACGGCTGCCAAGACTGGCTGAGATAATCGCCATGGCAAACCGGAGCAGCTGAGCAAATGGGCACTGCAGGCAAATGGGTGGAGGGCAGCGCTCTCAGTGGCACCACCTGGTTTGGGAGGGAAAGCAACTTTTTCCACCTGAATCCTGCTTTTACACACTGTGTTAGGTCTACTGAAAACATGCGGTATAAACTAAATGACAATTGCTGTCACTGCTCCATAAATTTACCTGCTGCTGCACAGGAGATGGCATTGAGCTCCTCAGGCAGCGAGGAACAAGCTGCTCCCACCAGCAGCCCAGCAGAAGCTGGATTCTTCCACGCCACCACGCTGGGAGATTTGACCCTCTGGTCTGATTTGCCACAGTCTGACAATAAGCCTGCTGTTTCTTCTAGAAAATTGCACTCAACTGGAGGAAAAAGCTAAGTGTTCCTATTCTGATAAAAATGAAAGAGGTTTTAGACATTAGTTTGTAAATGGTCAGTGACCAGCTACCATAAAGATTGATTATTTTTTATGTAAGCTGTTAAAAATAAGTTTCTTTGAAATTCTTTTAAAATAAAAATTATTCCAAGCTGTAACAACCCTATGGCTTAAATGTGCTACCATCTAGTCAAATAATCGAAACACATAAAACTATAGATTCTTTTTCAGCCTACTGTGTTGTTAATTCACTACCTGCAGCTCATGCAACCTCTATAAAAATTAATTTAAATGCAGCAAATGTTGGTAAGTTCTATTTATATGTCTATATATCTCTATATAAGCATATAAATATACATTTATATATCTATATATCTTTTGGGTTTCTATTCCAGTTGAAATGAGTCCACTTTTCAAAAATATCATCTTTAGTCATTAAGCCACATCTTTCACCATTTTCTAAAACAACCATACCATTAAAATCTTGGGTCTGTGGGCAGGAGACTGCTTCCTTAAATAAATGTGCATTAACATAGTGGACCATTCTGGTCACAACAAGAAATTTTGCAAAGGCCACATGGATGCAGCACTCCTGGAAGGGCATCCCTGGGTGACCTGCATGCAGCTCCCTGCAAAACAGAGCAGAGCCCTTTTTCTGAGACACAAGGGGAAGGGCAAAGGGATGGAGATGAGGAGTCTGGCTGTTTGGCCTCCTTATATATCTGTATCTATTTTTATTACTGGCCACTTGACTTTGACTTCAACTTTACCAATCCCCAAAGCACGACTGCATCACTTGTTATGGCACCGGATGCTATTTCCTAGTAGCATTTGGAAGCACACAGGCTAATTAAATGGTGGCACTGGGGAATCTGGAGCAAATGTTTGATACATCAGCTGCTGAATCTCTGCCTGAGCAGCAGACAGCTCCGTGTCAACTTAATATCTCTGTATTAATAAAACTAACTTTACCCAGGGGAGAGAAAAACGTTCACCATTCAAAGATACAAGTGTCCTGATTAGGAAGGGACAAGGGGGAAACATTTTCTATATTGCCATGGAAACTTAAATAAAGGACCCATAATTACAATCTAAATTCTGGAAAGATAATGAATACATCTTGAGATCTGCAGATGTTGTGTAGCATATACATATTTCTAGCAACTTCAACTCAATTACTTCTATGCAGCATCTGTTTGAGAAATCAACTTTGCACCACTCATAAGGAGGCTTGAGGGATTTATTTTTTTCCTCTCCCAGAGGAGACAGTGGGGGAGGAAAGAGGGTGACCTCCTTTTCTGGCAAGGTATTTCAAACTACCACTGTTTATTCAGGAATTTCAAACACCCAATCAGCTACAAAGTTAGCTTACAGGCATCCAAATACACTAAGTTAAAATGCATGAAATAAATAATTCAAGAATTCTCTGCAGTGTTACCAAGTATAAAGAATAACATCATTTGCTCAAAGCTTAGCCAAGAAAAAACATTACCGAATAAAATACATAGAGTAGGTGTAAAATATAGATGTACCACATGCATTCCGTCTGCCTGCATGTTACAAAACAACAACAAACAACAGCCATTTTGACTGAGCCACAAAAAGTTTGCAAATGCCACATTTCTGCTTTCTTATTCATTTCATGCTGGGTTTGTGGGCCCACCTTCTTCTTCAAGATTTTGATTCTGCTTTACGGAAGTCAGAGAGAATTTCAATGGGAGCAAGCCCTGAAGGAAGCAGAAGTACCATACAAAAAAAAAAAAGTATTTGATCATATAATCAAAGACAATATCAGTACATCTATGCATAATGCAAATACTCGGAGGATCCCAGGAGTGCTCTGTGCCATGTTCTTTGCTATTACAGAAGCAGCCACATAGGCCTGGCCTTAAAATTTTCATGATCAGGATGACATAGAGAAACAGTTTATCTGCAACAAGCTCCAAACTCAGTGAAACTCAGAACTGCACAGAGGAAGAAAAGGGCTTTTCTTTTGGAGAACTGGAGAGGGTCTGCTGCAAACAAGGAATTTGTGAAAGCTTCTCAAAAAATAGGAGAAATGTTTTGTCAGGGGAATATACAGCAACACATGTGGAGCTGCTACTATGAACTCCTATGCAAAACAGCTCTGATCCACGCTGCCTTCAATCTGGAGTCGTCTTCTTGCTCTTGCTGTCAACCATTTGAAATGGGAATTCAAACAGAAGTACAAAGTAACACAACTACCAGATTTACAGGCTTGATTACGGAGGAGAGCATCTCATAGCTTCATTTATGCTCAAAACTATTTGGAGATACAACCTGATTATCAAAAAGCCTTTTTATAAAACAAACAAAATCCAGAATGTCCACCTAGACTTCAAAACTGATGGTGAAGGTGCTGTGGTACAGTAAATCCATGCTTCTACACATGCCATTGTGGACAAAGAGATGGTGCACAGCGATCGTGCACCACTGGCTAACACCAGCCAGCTGTTTACTGATGAACAGAATCATAGAATGTATTAGGTTGAAAGGGACCTTCTACAGGTCATCTAGTCCAACCCCCCTACAATAAGCAGGGACACCTCTACTTAGGTCAGGTTGGTCAGAGCCCATTCTTTGCTATTACAGCAGCCCTCAGCAGGGCTTTCTCCTTGCACCCAGACCTCTGCGGTATTGTCCCTTTCTGGTAGGGACACCAAACAGGGAGTCATTTGGTGCCCAGTGTTAGAGGTAAAGTCCACTCCTCTTTGCTGAATGCCGAGTGACAGTGTCCTGCTTTTGCAACACAACAGTCTCTACCTCTTCATCTCTCTTCATCCCGTGACCAAATCAACAGGGAAGCTCTCTGAGGTGAACACATCTGGGTGCTTGCGTGCAACATGGGAAGAGAGACTCACAACCTGGCAGCTTTCATACCAGGGGACGTTTCCAACAAAAAGACAGAAAAGCAAACAAAAGAAGGCAGAGAGCAATCACGCACAAGACACTATCTGCCTCTGACCATCAAGCACCTCTGTAGCCGAACAATGCAGCACTCAGAGCAATAAACTCCAATTCTGCTCACTGCTGTGCAAAGAAATAGAGAACTGCCCACAGAGAACAGCATGAAAATCAACCTGTCTTCCTGTTGCTTTTTTCCTGTTCCCAAATTTGGATTTTAAAAATAGGAACATGGGATTCAGCTTCAGACTGACTCTCACTTTGTTGCCTAAAGTTCTTCCATTGCTAAAGAAAATGGCAGCCAAGAAGCAGAGGCACAATCACCCCTGATTTTCCCAACCACCTACTTTACATTTTAGATGTGGAGTAAACATGAGTCAGGCTTCATTTATGGTACTGGGCTTTATTAGCACAGGCCCAGGATTTGTGGAGAAGAAGAGAAAAGAGATTACACACTGTAGGAGACACTGCAAAGCCAGGAAAACCCCTGGTGTGGATGGAGCTACATCCATGAGTCAGCCGACCCCCCTTTGCCAGCTTAGGTTGGGTTGCCTGAGGAAAACATGCAGCTGCAGAAGAAGAAAAGCACCTTCTGTCAGCAGATGCTGTGTCTGCACTGGGGACACTGCAGGGCACAGGTGTAGCTGTGTATCCTCGGGGGTGTGGGGCTGGAAATGCTCAGGGACTCGGAAACTAAACAAACTGCTGGAACCCAATGGCCAACAAGTTAGAAAACACTGTCCTTTCCTTTCAACAAAAAGTAACTTTCATTTTATAAGTATTATTTTTACAACTGTTTTCCTGGTAGCTTTCATACAACAATTGGTTGAATCCCTTCAGGTTCCCCATCATCTTCTCTTCTACTTAGGATCATAGAATAGTTTGGGTTGGAAGGGATCTTTAAGATCATCTAGTTCCAACCCCCCTGCCATGGCAGGGACACCTCTCACTAGAGCAGGTTGCCCAAGGCCCCATCCAGCCTGGCCTTGAACACTTCCAGGGATGGAGCATCCAAAACTACCCAGGGCAACTTGTTCCAGTGACTCACCACCCTCATGATGAAGTAATTCTTCCTTATACCTAATCTAAATCTCCCCTTCTCCAGTTTAAAGCTGGTACCCATCTTCCTATCACTACAAGCCCTTGTAAAAAGTCCTTCCCCAGCTCTCTTGTAGGCCCCTTCAAACCTGTTTGCTTGGCTTGGATACAAACTTCTTCTAAAGTAAGAGAATCACTTTGTAAGCTTTCTCCATACATTTACAGAAGTTTCTCTGAATTGGCACTAGTTCCTTCCAGAAGATGGCCTCCACCTAGCAAACATCCAGCTGGCCAAGGAAATGCTCAGGAAACCCAGGACACTGACTCTTGCTCCTCTTCCAAGCAGTTTCGCTACACCACTGTCAGACCCAGCTTATGTGTGCTGATTACACACCATTCCCAGCACCCAACACCGTAACCACCAGCTTCCCACCCACAAGTCTTTGTTTGCTGATTAACAGGGTGGAAATCAACTCCCTCGCAAAGAGATTTGTTTGGGGTTGCTACGGATAACAACTGCACTGCAACAAGGCAGATATTTATTTTCCCACTGATTTTTCTAATTGAAACTTTGTGTTTGCTACCAGAGGGTTGATTCACCACAGCCCCCCCTTTGCCACCACTGCAACACCACCGTTTCCATGGCACTCCTGGGAAAATCACAGGCTTCAGCTGCAGCAGTGGGTGAGGATGTGGTGCAACAAGACTTATGTTCAGGACCAAAGCTGTTACCCAAAAGGGACAATCCTGACCTCCTTCCCTTCCCTTCTTCCCCTTGTTTCAGTTGTAGCAATCGTGGCCAACTCACCTGGTTCAAAATAATAGGGAAGGGGCTGGTAACTCTCAGTTGAAGCAACAAGCTGTTCTGGTTCACCACACAGTGGCATGCTTGTGGGACCAGACATGGAAAGTAGGACAACTCTGTGACTGGGGAAGGACAATATATCTCAGCTGCATTTTTACACCAGCTACCAACAACTGCAAAACTGCACAACTTAGGCCCAAGGGCTTTATAGCTATGTTATTTATGGCCATGAGTCTAGACCTCAAAAATTGACCCTGTGACACAGCTTCAGCAAACCTCAGTGCTCTCATTAACCCACACTCAGGGCTTTCTCTCCAGCACCACCACTCTCATACTATTTGCTGGAAAATACTCCCACACAGATTATGCTGCTACGTATAGACCATATGGACTTGAATCTTTCTCATCCTGAGGAGAGAAATGCCTCCAAGCACCCAGCTTGCGTGGGCAACCACTCACACTCAGTGCAATGAGTCCCTCCAGGGATGCTTCATCTCACATGGATACTGAGCTCTCTAGACAGGGGAGCACCTGCCTGAGCATCAGGGAACTTTGAGGTAGGGTGATGAAGCCATGAGAGTATCAGCTATTTTCATGGTCATTAGAAGGGATTTTCTACAGATTTTGCTATGGACTGGTTTAAGATTCAACCTGAGTCATTCATGTTGGTCTGCAAATAGGTACTGATGAAGCCTCCCTAACTCAATCTGAGGAAACTGCATGAGAATCATGCAAACAGCATCTGCAGAAGAGCAGCCTAGTCACACCTTCCTCTTTACCTGGAAGACCCACACAGCCCAACAATGCCATTCACCACATAGAAAATGGCACATTTTAAACTCCGTGACTGTAATCTCCTTCTTTTCTTTCGTTGCAGTCTTACTCTTGGTTACTAAAACTGTTCCAGTAGTCTATGTAGGCCACTCCAACTGATGGCTGCTGCCAACAGGTCATTACAAAAGCCAAAAATTACCTGGGCACAAGAAAGTCATATTCACAGTCCTCTCTGGCAATAGATGAGGACCAACACCAGCCCACCTTTTGGCAGAGTGTTCCCATCTCATGGAAACTTATATTAGTGCTTTTTGGGCTGTTAAGCAATGCAAAAAGGCTACGAGGAAATGGAGATGGATAATTCATGCTCCCAAAAGCCCTAATGGTCATCCCCTTCTGAAAGCATTTTCCTGCTACCATGGCTTTGCATAAATAGCCTTCTACAAAGCAGCCCAAGCTAGCAACAACTGCAACCAAAAAAGAAAAGAAAAAAAGGAAAAAAATACAAAGAACTACTACTGTTTGTGTCAGCACACAGAAATACTACGTCCCAGCTCTGCAGAGTGCTGCTAGTATGTCTGCACGCGACCTCCACCACAACGCAATGAGATCATTCACACCTGCCTCGCCTGTAGTAGGAGAAGGGAGATGAGGAGGCAGGGTTTCTAGGAGAGAGGCAGCACTTCCCAGATGCTGCCAAGATGCTGTTTATTGGTAAATGAAGCCTCCTGAGTCCTAAACAACCTTCCCAGAGGAAGATAGAGTCGCAACTGCCATATGGGGAGTGGGAAGAGGATGCCACTTAGCAAAAGCGGATCAGAAAATACATGCACAAACACACACGCTCACACACACAATTTGTTCTATAACTGCACAGAATGGCAATATCCAGATCTTCCTTCTCCATACAGCTTATGCAACCTTCTAGATGGCAAAAGCAGATGACAAGCACTCCTGAACAGAGCATCTTTCCTCATGCCTAGGCACAAGGAAGCTCTGCTCACCAGACGAGGAACTTGGTGTAAACCCAAACCACTGATCCACAGTGGGCTTACAAAGATACGGTGTCTAACTAAAATCACCAAATGAGGGTGAACAGTAATGCTGACAGGACTAAGAAAGAGCCTGCAAGGGTAGCACCTTTGAAAACTTGTGGTTTTAACCACTCTTCAGCTTCACTCCCCCAGCTGTAAAGCTGCCACACCACAATCCATTCTCCTTTCAGGGCTATCACATATTCTCCTCACCACTTACTTTTAGCACCATGGATGAAGATCCCTTATAACTGGAAGTCTTGAAAAGACAGAACTGCAAAGGAGTATTTTAATTTTAAAAAGGAACATGGTCCCACCTTTACAAGGACAAAAGTCTGTGCACAAACACTCTCTGAGTGGTTCTGAATTTCCCCAGAGAGAAAGCATTCAATGCAAACTCAGGTCTGCACCTCAGCTCAGAAAGCTGGGGACCCATACCATGTTCTTCTGAGACCAGATGTGTATCCCCAGGCACGTTAATGCTTTCTCCCACTCGAGCAGCCAGGAGTGTTTTCTGTGAAGTGCTTTTGTCCACTATCTTTCTTTCCTTCACTTAGTCCTAGTGCTGCTGTTGATTCAATGCAGCCTCTTTAGATGTTCTGCTTTGAGTACAGGCACTGATTTTTACAGGGCTACCTTCTGACTAGAGTACTGGCTGGCTGGCTCCATAGTCAGACAGGTGACAAAATTCATGAACACTTTGGATCTTTACACGGAAACTGGCCATCTATCTATTTTAGTCTCAGGTTCAGGCAGAAGTTTTGTTTAACACACAAGCAGCATCTTTTTGTTACGGGTATATTTTGCCATATAGGCAATAGGACCTAACAAAAACTCAATTCTTGTCTAGGAATTCCTGGCTGTATGAAAGGTCATTTACTGAGGTCAGGAGTGCTCATATACAGCAGAAAGAATAATTCCCCTACTACAGCAATTACTGGCAAAAATCAATGACCCCTGTTAAGCTGGAGGCCAAGGTAAGTAAATGCAATAGCATTTTCTAGTTTTAAAAACTCCCAGGGCCTCAGTTGCATGCCTCCCCTTGCACATGCACTGAGGACAACTCTCTAGCCATCTAGACAAGGTTCCTATTAGGATGTCCAAGGTCAAAAAAATTTACTTTAGTGCAACCAAAATGCAATCATTAGCTAGCATGAGAAGGTCTAATTGATGGGAAAAAAAAATCTCCAAAGACTTAAAGTGCAGTGCTCACCTATAAGTTACTCTAGTGTTAGGAACACAGGGTCAGACAGCGCTGGAGAGTCTTCGATCACAAACCTGGCTGGGCAAAAATAGTTCAGTTGTGATTCAGAAGACTCATCTCTGCCAGTGTGTCTGTCCCCATATCCCTTCAGAGCTAACGTAATGGTCCTTCTGACTTTCTGTTGCAAAGCACATGGGCCCTGAGGAAGATGTGGGCTAAAGCCATTGTACTCATGGCACAATTATTGCTGCTTTTCACCTTTTTCATTATTATGTTTTTCCCTCTATAAGTTCAGGCTGGGAAGCAGATGGACTGGCCAGCTCTACCCCTCTGCTTACAGCGTGTTACATTTAGAAGTGGCTTATTGCTCCCTTGTTTGGTTTTTTTTCCCAATTCTGAAGCCAAATGTGCAATGATGGATTTGGCAGCCACACTCTTGCCAGCCACCCCCAGTCAGCTGAGCAGCAGCACCTCAGCTGTGGGGGGATGCAAAGGCTGCTCTCCCCAACCCACGACAGGAGACAGTTTCTCTCTCAGAAACACTGAGGTTAAACAATGAAGGAGGGTCTCAAGGAAGCCGCAAGAGCAAGTTCATCCGTGTTTGCAAAATTTTACAGCTACATGGCATGCAAATGATGTCTGGGATCTGTGTGCATGGAAGGGTTGGTCTTCTCATCATTAACCTATTAAAGCAAACACCAGGCGTTGTGATACTCCTTGCTGAACTACCTCTTCATTTTCAAACTGTGGATCAAAAGCATCCAAAGGGAAAAACTTTTCCCTGCATTTGTTTGAAAGCTTGGCACAAGATTACTAGCGTGATTTAAGTACAGACTGGGACTCGTGGAACCCAAACCTGCACCCTGCTGATTAGCATGCCTTGCAGTATGTAACAGACGTTTGACTTCAGAACCCAAGAATTTCATTGCTCCAACACTTTATTAGATCCCTAAGCCTAAAAATGGTTTTCAATAATGTGTGCGCCACTTTGGGGCCTCAGAAAAGCTACTCTGGGAGCTAGGAAACATTTCCTAAGAGGCAAAAATGTGATCAAAACCATATTTGATAAAAAGGAGAAGGGGTAATGATGGTTTTTAACTGCAATTTTGTTTTATTTCATCTCAGAAGCGTGCTCTAAGCTTAAGAGAGGGGAACAACTATTGGATTTTTCTTTTGCATCTTTTTTAAAACAAAATGATTCTCATCTAGGCTTGGTGGGGTTTTTTTTCCCCCTAAACCAAATAAACTATAATATTGGCATGACCTTGTAACGGGTTTCTGTAGCTCTTTAATCACCAGTGGCTGCTAAATGAAGCATATCTATTTTCTCTGTTACATTACTATTGGCAACCAGGTCTTCAGTAAGTGCCCAGAAATATTTCCATGGCAACAAAAAGCATTCAGCATTGCTACTGTTTTGTGCCAATTTAGCTTTAAAATATTCTATTGTGGAGAGAAATATGGTACATTAAGTGAAATAAAGTCAAGATGCAATGTTCTGAAAAGAATACAAGGATAAACAGGAAACATGTATTTTGTAGACATGGGGGAAAAAATGCCAAATGGAAGGAAAAATGTTCAAAGCTAATATTGATGCTCCTGAACACCTTTGCTGAATGTCAGCAAGTCCATATGCTTGCTTACATTGTAACTTAGGGTTAGGTAACAAAGCTAACAGAAATAAGGATACCTCAAACATCTTCTCTTGATCATTTTAATCCATGACTAAAATTTTAAGTTGCCAGGGTATTACAGCCTCTCTGCATGTCTAGGTTAGCATCAGAAGAGTTCATACTCTTGATGTTAGAGAATTAATCTAAAGGAAAAAGAGGAAATAAAGAGTTGAAAAATGAAATACAAAAAGCACGTGTGTGTTTCGGAAACGAAGGGTCACTTAGAAGAGCAGAACGAGTTCTTCCACATCAAAGATCTTGTGGAAGACATTTTCAAATCACATTTCAGCACTTCCTCTCCTATTGTATAACTTAGTTCTGGGGAAAAAGGCATCAGCTCCCTCCAACTCTCAGTCAACTTCATGACTATAAAATCCTGAGACCACTGGATGGCCCTTTGTGCAGTGCATTGCAGGGATAAAAAGTTAGAAGACTATTTGAGAGCATTTGGGGTGACAGTCCCTCTGGTGAAAGAGGCTATGCAATGCCTTCTAAAGTGCTTTGCATGGAAGTGGAGAGCTCTAAGCAGCAGCAGTGTAGGTGCTGGGGAGCTCTGAAAGGCCAGCCTTCCAGTCCATAATGGCTCCAGACGGCTTACTGAGAAGGAAAGCAAATAAATACTAAGAGAGAGTCCAACAGCAACCTCATCAGTACCTGCTCAGCTGGGAGAGAGGTTCAGAGTGAGCCTCCCCTTACTCTGGCATCTGGCTGTCACTCTATGTGTCTCTCACCAGGAAAATTCATCTGGTTCATCACAGGCCCCTAAGGACCCAGATGTCCCTGCAGACAAGGCTGAAGGTGAGAAACTGCTCTGACAGTGACAGCAGCCCCCTCCTAGCCCCCATTTCCCTGAGAGCTCATCACCTTTTCTCCTATCCACTCTGAGCAAGGGTGTAGTCCAGAGACAGGACAAAGATCTGGAGGCCTCCATCAGAATAATGCGTTCAGCACACGGCTGCTCCCCAGCCTACCCCAAGGAGCACCAGGATTTGCCATTAACTGCTCTAACAGCCACTCTTGGTAGTACAGGGTCTGCAGGAGACAAGGTTGCACCCTCCATAGCACTTGTCCAGAAGGATCTGTGGCCCCAGCACTCCCTGGAAGGACACTACACACCCTGCTCCATGGCATCTGGGCACATACTAGACACATAATCCAAGCACACACAGTAAATCCAGCCCTGACTTGGTGCCTATGAACAAACACTGCGGGCAGGATATCACACAAGACAACACGTAGGGACACCAGAAGGTAGGGGATCTGTACAGGTTAGAGGTTGAGCTCCAAGAGATACAGCTCTGGCAATCGTTCATTTGGAATGCGAAACAAGCAGTCCCAGTTTGGGAGACAGAACAGCTAGACCAAAAGCTCTTTTTAATTATTTATTCCCTGGCCGTAACAGTGTGAGGAATAGTAATAAAGAAAAGAGCTAATTTAAACATTCATTAAAGAGCACCGTCAAGGTTTATACCCTCCCAGTCTGATATTCCTATTAAACACAAAAACAAACAGGCTGATCTTCCGCAGCCTGCACAGAAAAGGCTAAATATGTAAGACTTCCATAGAAGCCAAGAGCGATGAAAAGCTCTTGGTCATTACAAAACAAACGTTTTCAAGAGCATCTACTGCTTGCTTCAAAAAAAGGAAATTCAGATATCTGAAGCCAAATTCTGAAGACTCTCAGTGAGTCTCAAGTTATTCATCATTTCCATACTGTAGACCCCTTCCCCCTTTCCTCCCTTATCCCCCTTCCTAGGATGTTTTGTGGCTTTCACCCAGCAAGACCCAAGGATGGTGTCAGCAGGACTGCAGCTTTCCTGCTTGTGGCTGGGACATACATCTCCACCAGTCCTCTGTGACCTGAGTAACTTCCAGCCACACTTGCAGCAATATTTAGTTGAGTACAAGTCACATGGCTGAAATCCAGCCGTGAACACAATCTCCTGAAAAGCTGTTCATGTCACTGAATGATCACAAGTCATAGTTAGGCCTATTTAAAACTGAAAATACCAAATTCACTTCTCCTTCCCATAATCTCCTGCCTGCTGTCCTCTTCAGTCTTATTTGAAAAGCCTGTGGGGGTGGTGGGTGGGGAGGAAAGCGATTTGGGAGCCTTTCATCCATAAAATCATGAGATATGGCTGGCTTTTTAGTACAGCATTTCACAGCACATGGCACAGTAACATCTTGAGATTCCTGGCACAAAGAAACAAGGTTTGAGATTATATATATCTTTAATAGCAATGACGCAAAGGCAGATGGTTCTCAAAGCAAAGGCTTAAGGCTAAACACTCCCTTTGAAGGGTCCTGCTACCAGAAACAAAACATGGGGCAAGCAAAACACTCCCTGCTACAGTGACAGGGCCCGACTGCCTTCCAATGCACAGCATCTCACCCCGGAGATTTCCACTTAGCTCAATGAGATTAGTCTCACAAACGAGGGCAGAATTGGAAACAGAAGAGGAAAGGTTAGATTTTTCTTTGGGATTTGGGGAGTTTTATTTTAGCTGTGGGAAGCAAAGACAACAGAGAACATAATGAGCAGATTAGCAACTAAATCAAATCAACACCAGAAAAGAGAGGTCTGGGTAATACTGTCAGGGCACGTGCTAGCTGCTTACCTGCAAAACTTGCCTTGCCATTAGTCTGCAGGGAGCCAGCCAAGCTGAGGTTTTGCTCGTGACCTGCCATCCTCACAGAGGGCTCACCTTCTTCTTCAGCGATGGGGGGAAGCTGGTCAAGCGGCTGGAGATCTCCATTCGTCCAGTAGGATCCATTGGCTGTCAAAGACCTGGCGCTTTCAACACACTGCTCTGGTAAGCTGCTGGTATTTTTAACCCATTTTTGTCTCTGCAGACCCATGTCAGAGCCATGAGGGAGGTCTTGTGGAGCAAGATCAGGACCCCCAATGCGACCATCTTCCCCAGGATATAAGTATTCCGCATCCCAGAGGTCAAGGTGTCGTTCATCATCTGATTCCTCAGAATAATCCTCAAAAACTCCTCCATTATTCTCCAAGTCCTGGTTCCTCTCTTCTTCTGACTTACGACCCACTCCACTCAAATTCAGCAGCGAAGAAGATATAGAGTCTCCTGCTTGTTGGATAGCTTCGTATATTTGAGACATCCAAGAAGACAGTGGCTGAAGGAAATTCTGAGCAGCCTCAGAAGCCATGTTTAACACTATGCCAGTATCTGGTGATCAGTTGTTCAGCTTTGCCAGCATGTCACTTATAATTCAGGGAGCTACAGAATAAGCATCATAAGAGATTACTGTAAATTGCTTGTCCATCAACACCTGTCGACACACTCACTACGTAAGATGTCTAGAACTGAAAGGAGAAATGGAAAAAGCACTTCTACCCATTGAGAATACCAGTAGAAATCCAGAAATGATGGACAAATTACACATATTCCTGCAGAGATGTGGAAAGGTTTAGTTCAATTGCTAAACCTCACATAAAAATAAGAACACAGAACAATGGAACAGAAATACCTTTTCTGAAGCGCACACATTCGGGTTACAGCTGTCAACAGACCTGGTAAAAAAAGTATAAAACAACCTGCAACCAAAAATCTCAATCTCCTGGCCCTGATTTCCACCACATTCTTAGCATTAACATGTCCAGATGGAAAAACTGAAGGTTGAAGAATTTGGGGAGAATTATATTTTGACTAAAGTGATGGGCCTAAGGCGTGCAGAACCAGCCCATGGCTGACAACCATCTCTAATGCTTTGCTCCAGGAAGGCTCTGAAGAAGCCCTCTCTGCTAACAGATTGACACAACCCAGAGTTGTTCTACCCTGCACAGAAATGAAAAAAAACAAACCCCACAGAAGGTGGAATATTATAGGTATGAAATTATTTTGAACAGAAGCAAGTTAACAAAAGCCTGGGTATCATGTTGATATGATGCATTTTCTCAAAATTTATCTATACTCTAAATAAAAGCATGACTAGTAGAAAGTTAGGTGCCTTTCTGCCCAATATACATCTTCCCACATCATCACAAGACAGAAATTCTTTTAGGAACTCTGAGAAGACAGAGAAACCTACAAATAGGATGATGGGTTTAGTAAGAAAGAATTAAATTGTTGCAAATTTTAGGCTAAAAGACAACTAAAAAGAAGCAAAAAGAAGCCTCAAAAATTAATACCTATGTCTTGCTGAACTTAGAAGTCTAGGAGCAATCAAACTCCAAAAGGGTAAATACAGTATAAGCAGCAAGAAAATAAGCTCAGCAGCAACGTGTATTAACCTGTGTAATGGTCTCCAGAGAAATATAGTGGGAATGTCAGTGTTTGGGGTTTTTAAATGGGGCACAGACTAAGGAAATCCCATCTTGCTTGGTGAGCAGCTTTTTTACAGATGAGATCAGTGACTTAAGAGGTCTTTACCTTTCGAAACACTCGTGCCAAGTAATTTTGTTCAGTGATGTTGACTTACACTGCAGACAATTCCAATAAGTTCATTATCAGCTTCAGTACGCACTAAGAATTACAGCCCTAGCGAGGGCAGTAAATGAATGCAGGTTACTAAAGCCATTTCAGGAGCTGATGGCTGTTACAAACTCTCTGGGCTGAGGTCACACACTGTTCCAGTATCCACCTGTCAAGCACTGGCCTCCAGCTCAGCCACGGGGACCAAGGTAATGCTCCCTGCCACACAATAAATGTTTGGCAAAGAACAGACCATGTCATGCTGTAACCTCCCAGGTGAGCTCTTCCCTTCATCAACTCTCCTCTTTCCAACCCTGCCCTTGGCAAAGCCTCTCTGCTTTGTGTGACTTATTTTCTTATAGACTTAAAGTGATCCCACACTCCAGCACAATGCAGATTTGCTGCTGTCAAGTCACAACACTGGAGAAGTCACTGGGAAAGGATGGTCCTTGTCATGCTGGGATTCTCCCAGGCATGAAAGGAGATAAATTTTGTTAAGTATTGGATACCGGAGACATTTTTAACCTGCCATTTATTTACAGGCAACAGCAAATGAATCTCTGATTTCTGATGGAAGAACTTCACAACACTCTGCCTCCGTCTCAGCAGCAAGACACACGACAGCAGTAGCCCTTGGAGGGATGCAGGCAGCCAGGAGTGAGAGCTAACCAATGCAGATAAAACATATGGCTGCTAAAATGAAGTGCTGATCTGTTCTAAAAATCAACAGAACATAGACTTGTGATATTTGCATAGGGAATAATTAGCTCCTCTTGTTATTAGATTTCAGAGCTAACACCCAAGTGGTCTGACAGAGCTGTCCCACTTCTCCTGAAAGCTGTGGCTGACTTCACCACAGCTCAGGCAAACGCCACAGTCCTGCTCAAGAGACTCTGCATTAAGGAGGGTGTTATCACAACCATAAAGCTGGAGGGAGTTTTTCAAGATGAGATTTTACTTTAGTCACAGAAATAAAGCAGTGATCTAGAGTCACCTGCAGGATGTGCTTGGATGTAGTCACCCAGTCATCTGACAATGCAGATAAGACTTGAACACACATCTTCAATATACCAAGTAGTTGCCCCAATCATCTTGTTCTAAGTAGGCTGAGGGGAAACATGATGTATACACACACACATCCACAACCCTACCCAAGACCTGGAAAAGTGTCTGGATTAAAGCTGAAGAACCCCAACAAATGGTTTGATTTCAGTTTGGGGAAACATGATGCATACACATACGTAAACACACATCCACAACTACACCCAAGATCTGAAAATGTGTCTGGATTAAAGCTGAAGAACCCCAACAAATGGTTTGATTTCAGATTATAGAAAATGGATGAACACTGAAGTGGATTTGACCCATAAAACCAGAACCACTTTGCAGCCACACATCCATACAACCCACAACCCTGTGCCTACACAATCCCTATAGGGAAGAGCAATTCCCAGGGTGTCCAACTCCGTTCAGCCCTCTCTTGACTTTTCTTCCTGTGCCCTCCCTCTTATTGAAGCCTCTACAGTCAGTGATATGCTGAACAACTGGAGTTCAGCCGAATTATAAATGGCTTATTTTTGGTCTAGCAGCAGATGGATAAAATGTGTAAGAAGCTGCAGACAAGTTTAGGCAGGCAACGTTTTTTACAAACTCAACAGAGGATCAAAGGGGTCTGAGCTCCGTTATAGGCTTGCTGCTTCCCTGGAGCTCTCTGCCTTAATTAGCAGGCACTGCTCTAACGGGGTGTTGAGGATACATTTCACAACATGGCCTTTTCAACAGAACCGATTTTTACTTTTGAATTCTCCAGCAATTTTGACTTGCATTAGGAAGAAAAAAAAGAAATAAATAAAAGAACTGAGAAGAGCATTTAAAATGTGTGGGAAAGAAAAATTCACTTCTTTCTAAAAGCATTCATCAAAAAAGAGAAAGAAAAAAAAACAGTTGAGCAAATTCACTTGAAGTTCCATCTTCTAAAACTAAGCACAAGAGTTTTCACACCAAATAGCCTAACTCAAAGTTGGGGTTTTTTTCCTCTTGGAAAATCAGATAGCTAAAAGGATCAATGTTAAGCCTCTCACAGAAACCATCATAACCTTTACTACAATCTATATTCCCTTGTCTTGATAGGATCATTATTCCTGAGTAGCGTTCCCATTGAGAGGTGCAATTACTGTATGGCTAAAAAAAGACAACTATTAGCAGAATTTCAAACACTACCACAATGCAGAGGTTTGTAATATTAGCAAAGTGTCTTTCAATCTTCTTGATGTGCAGGATCCTAAAAAATTGCCATCAGATGTGGATTTCTTACAACGATTTCCCTTATTCAGGCTGTTGTAGAGCGTAGGCAGAAACTTCCCTTTCTTCAGCCGCTTTTCGTGTGGCCCTCAAAAGTTTTCTACTAAACTCTTGTAGATCACTGTCGAAAACAGTGTCCCAGCATATAATAACTGAACAATTTTCAAGTGACTGCTTATTTCTGAAACACTAGATAAGGAAGAAATCCACAGCCTCACCTCTCTGCCTGGGAATATACTGTCCTGCATAGAGACACAAGAAGAGGACATCAGCTCCTGGCTTCCAAAGATCAGAGGACACACCATCTTTGTCACACCATCGTTTCAGAAAGATGTGTTTCTTTTGCCACTGCCAAAAAAGTTGTACCAAGAAGCTTTTTTTTTGGGCAAGTTGCTGAATCCACCTGTTCACAACTGAAACTTTGAGCACTGTGCTGGGTCACCAGTTTAGACAGCTGCACTGCATGTACCCACACAAAGGATTCCTGCCTGCCCCACTTCTCAGAGATTTTAATTGAGACATTGATAATGATTTACCTTTATTTCCTGATCTCATACAGAGAGCAGCACAGAATCACAGAATGATAGGGGTTGGAAGGGACCTCCAGAGATCATCTAGTCCAACTCCTCTGTCAAAGCAGGGTCATCCTGAGCAGGTTAAACAGGAACGTGTCCAGGCAGGGTTTGAAAGTCTCCAGAGGAGACTCCACAACCTCTCTGGGCAGCCTGTTCAGTGCTCCGTCACCCTCACAGTAAAGAAGTTTCTCCTCACGTTGAGGTGGAACTTCCTGTGTTCCAGTCTATGCCTGTTGCCCATCATCTTAATACTGGGCACCACTGAAAAGAGTCTGGCCCCATCTTCCTGGCACTCATCCTTCAAATATTTATAAACATTGACAAGAGCCCTTCTCAGCCTTCTCTTCTCCAAGCTAAACAGCCCCAGGTCTCTCAGCCTTTCCTCATAAGGGAGATGTTCCAGTCCCATAATCATCCTTATAGCCTCCATTGAACACTCTCTGATATTTCCCTGTCCCTCTTGAACTGGGGAGCCCAGAACTGGACACAATCTCCAGATGTGGTCTTACCAGCACAGCCCCTCAGGCCCACCTGTCATGCCATGGATCCACACGGCATAGGACAGATAGAAGCTTTACTTGTGTGGAAACCCAGGAAAAGCAACATTACAGATGCACCACGAAGCCCTGCTCCAAGCTTGGGAAGAAAGACCTTAAACAAGGTGTGAATTTAAGCTGCTGCCCAGAACATCGAGGATCTGAACAAAAGGGCAAGGCCATTTTGCTGTCCATGAAAGGATGAGGTAAGGAAGGCTTGAAGGGTAAGATGATGCAATAACTTTTTAAGCTATTGGAAACTATAATGAACCTGATCCTCCTTTTGGACTGGAGCCCAATTAGCACACATGTAGAATAGCAGAGGGGAGATCTGAAATGTACTCTGAAGGCTGGCAGCAGCAGCCACCCTGGGCCAAGAAATCCTCTCTCCTAGTTCTGGGAACAATCTGGACTCTTCGCTCCTCCTGTAGTTGCCAGAATCATGTTCAACAAGATGCTAGCAAAGCCCTTCCATCCTCACAGTGAAGGATAACCAAATACTGCTATGATGAAACTGTATTTCCAGTTAAAACTGTCACAGTGCCAAACCCAGCCTGTGTACTTGAAGCTGTTCAGTTGATTGGAGCCTCTTGTGGAAGCATTAGGAGGAAAGTTCACAGACAGTACCCAAGGTTCACATCAGCTGTGAGTGCCACTGCTGACCAAGTTTCCCTAAGGTAAAACAAAAAAGAAATACAGAACATCTTGGTACCTTTTTGGTGTGTGCGCTATAAAAACGCTATTTATAAAGCTGAATTTAACACCAAAAAAAAGAGAGAAGAGAGAGGCACTTTCCAAGTGATTATGTGCTCTGTAATAATAGTTTTCAGCTGGTGAGTCAGAAACTCCAGGGCATTCAAGGAAGATCTAATGGTTTATACCAATAAATTACACACATCTCATTGGAAACATTCATGGGTTACAAATCAACAAGGCAATAAAGCCACTGCTGCAACACGTCGGTCCTGCAAGCCCCAGAAGGGTGAAGTGAAAACAAAGATGAGCTCAGACAGACAGCAATGCACCCTGCTGCACGGGGCTCAGCCTACGCAGAGGAAGCCTGCAGAGCTATTCCTCACTCCCAAATCATCTCACGTCCTTGCAGGCAGCTCGCTCCTAGTGATGCTGTGCCAAATTAGTTGTAAAAATTGATACCCAAATGACACAAGTGGTTTTGATCAGGATATTTAGCCCCATGGTGTCTCCTCCTCTCTTCCCATTCCTTTGTTGAAAGCCCTCCTTTTGTCAAAAATAATGGCAATAATTACTGATCCTCACAGTTTCAGTGGGATGGGGAAGAAGAGGAAAGGGATAGAAGAAAAAATGAAATATGCAAATGTGACATTAATCGTTTGAAACTGTGGAGCCTTTTTCAAAAAACTCGGGTCTCTCCATCAGACAGAGTGTATGCTGATAAATTCAAGCAAAAACATGCTCCTGGAAGACCAGGGTCCAGATATTATGCTCAGAAGCTCCACCAGCAATGGGGCTGAGGAACTGATGGTGACTGTAAGACCCCTTGAACTCAGAAGCATGTTCTTTTCACCTAAGTCCAGTGTGCTCACAAAACAGAATCTGTGACTACACAGATAGACACTATTACTACCAACATTTTAACACAAAACTTGAGGGAATTTTCAGGAGGGACAAAATGGAAACATCTTCCTTGACCATAATATTTGGCTTGGAGATACTGGAGAGACAGATTCTGCCTCGACACTGGTCCAGAGTCAATTCACTGGAGCCAGTCGCATCCTTCAAATCAAAATAAGGTCCTTTGGGTTTAAAGAGTCACTTGTCACCAGAGGCACAAAACCCTGACAGTTCTGTGATAAGTGGCAGTACAAAAAGGAACAATGAATAACTTTAATTATTTATACTTCTCAAACTGAGGGTTACATAAAGGTCACAAAGAAAGTCACAGATCATTGGAGTATTAGAAACGTGGTGTTAGTAGTGGCAACTGTGCTCTTTGAAGGTAAGGGAGTGAGAAACACCTGTAATTACTGAATTAGGGGAACGAAAGAAGAAACCTGCAGTCAGAAATTACAGCACATTCTGTAATTGAGCTGCTGTCGCTTGTCGACATGCATGAGGAGAGAAGAGCCAAAAGGAAATCACAAGTTCAAAAGGCTGGAGAAACACCAATTTACACCACCACTCAAATCCACCCACCTCAGCTGTCAAGCTGTTGAGCAGGGCAGACCCAATAGAGGAGTCTCCACCCTGCCTGCAATCACACTACCCAGGTCCACAGCAACTGAACAAGCCAGGGTCAATCAGAGCAATTACTTGCATGGAAATTAGCAGTGGGGGAGCACGTCTAGCTGCGTAACACAATGAAGGTATTTTAGAAATGCTTTGAGGAATCACCCAGCTACTGCTATGCCTTCTTCCCCCACCTCTCCACTCTGTGGTCATATGGAAATTGCTCTGTAGGAACCCCCCTCACGCAGTGTGGACAGTGCTGTTGGGGAACCACAACCCTGAGAGACAAATGCCATGGATGATTATCCATTCCTGGTTATCCACCTTTGTGTGCACACATCTCCTTTCACTGCTGCTAAGCAAGTGAAGTCAAGACAGACACACTGGGAGGTTGAGGGGTCATTAGGAAAACCAGACCTAGTTCCAAATAATTTAAAAGAAGTCAGAGCCATAGGTCTGAGCAGGCAGTTGTCCCACCAGCTTAGGAACTGCTCCCTCAGCCACTCTTTATCTTACATTTAATTCAGCCTTTTTTACAAACCAGGCTAGTGTCTAGAGATCATCACACTGTCCCACGTGCAGTCACTCTTCCTATGAGCCTTTATAGAAGCAATTGTTAGACAAGTAATTTAGAAGAGCAGCTTCATTTGGGCACTAAAACATCCCTTCCTAGAGCTCCTCTCCCTCCTGCCACCAGCTGGACAAAGAACCTATCACCCTGGCTGAGCTACATACCTCAATGAAGTGACCTGAGTAACATCAGACTCTTTCAATCTGCACCTTGCTGCAGACAATGGAGCTACTGGTTGGTCAGCATCAGGGTTACAAAGACCAACCACAACTGTATTTCTTTGGAGAGGGACACTCCTGGGCTTTCCATGACTTACATGCTGTTGGAGGAAGCCAGTCCACTGCACACACCAGACTGGTACCTTCACTCACCCATGTTACTTGTTTCTAAACATGAAGCTAAGTCTCTGCTAGCAGATGATGGTGCCACATGCTGCACATGGTGGGTCCCCAGCGGCTGGCTGGGCCCAGGGCTGCACTGACAAAGCAAGGTCGACACGCAGGCAGTGCTTGCAAACATTCCAGCCTTTGTTGAGTGTTACAGATGTTGATGCTTTCCTTAAAGCCTCAGCTACAGGAGATGAGTGGTTTATATAAGAACTGCATCTCTGTTTATTTAAGTGTGCTGCTAGCCCCAGAGGCTAAAGCAGTGGCTGTGCAGAACAGCTTGAGAACATGAACTGAAAGCACTCTTGAGGCTGAGAAGACAGAAGGGAAAAATGGGGGAAAAAACATTTCTTCAAATCTCATGATGTTTAAGCTGATTTCACATATCAGAAGTACATCCTTAACATCACAACAAGTGTTCAAGGCAAGGCACAACTGGAATATTTTTGTATAAAGCACTCAGGAAACTATGATTTCTTTCCTGGTCTCAGGTCACATCATTATAAAAAGATGACTGTATAGAACAAAGAGGCCTTTTTCTTTTTCAAGTCACAGCCCCGAAGCACACAGTTAGATACAGCTCTTTACACCAGGGTTTGCCCAGCACTGACACATGTTTCTGTGAAGTTTGTTCCACCCGTGAACTTTTGAAGCAAAGGGTTCAGCAATGCTATAAACACCACGTGTAAGAACCACCTCTTGGTCCTGAAATTCAGACTACAGGAAGGGACACAGAACCATCACAGCATCAAAAGGTTTCACACAAGACCCCACTGACAGCTGTCAGGCTTCTATTTTGGGGAAGGTCCTTTCTTATGTGGATGGGTGCTCCAAGGAACTCTCACACACACTCTCCACCACCTGAAAGGTGACTACTCCAGCTGACCCCATTAAAGCCAAAGGTGAGGTGATTAATCTTTCCGTCACTAAGGAATTCTACACACAACCTACATCAAAGCTCTACATTGCTCCAGTCAGCTCAGGACTGCCTTGTGCTGCCATCACTTCCTTCTGCCAAGCAAGCTCAAAACACATGAGGTTAACTCTGGGCTTCCCTCCCATCAATTACCAGCCCCTCTATCAAGCTCTGCAGCCTGCCCTGAGCTCTCTCTTGCAGTGCCAAGTCCATCCTAACTACAGGCTGGCTGTGTCCAGATGAGCTCCAGACAATAGACATAAGGGCAATCAGGGCAGCACATCCTTGCTCAAGAGATGGGCTCATCGCTAAGGTCAATGAAGCAGCCAAGAATAGGATCCACAAAAGACCTGAGTATCAAAAACGTTATCTGTTGTGTCCTAGTAATTAAGAGCCTTTGTTCTGAAGTTTCCTGAAAAAGTTTCAATTAATTCTTAATTTTCACAAAGATCTTTCCCTTATCTTGTTCCTTTCATAAGGACACAAACTGTGCAATTAAAATTAAATTAGGAGCAAACCAGCCAGATGTATCCTAGAGCCATGATGATGGAAACACCTATTTTGTTCTGTTGCTTGCCCCACTCTGAGGTCAGGCTCTATACAGAGAAGCAAAAACAACAAAAAAAAGACTTTGACACTTTACAGTACATTTTCTGAACGTCAACCTGTGCACCCACAAAGTGCAAAGTCGACAGATTTGCTTATGTTTCTAAATTAACTCTCTTTTTTATTGGTAGATAACTCAAAACTCAACTAGATCCAAGGACAAGTGAAACATCTCACGCACTGATCCCATACACATCTTTTCTCAGGCTGCAGCCTTCATGTACCTGCACTGGTGCAAACTGGGGTTTATCCTATTGCAGATGTTACAGTCACGCCAGAGGGATTAAAATGCAAAATACCTTCTCTCCTCTTTAGGCATTTATAAAGCTGATCATCACAGAAGACAGGTATGTTCTAACTGCACCATTCCAGATCTGGAGAAGCAAAATATCTCCTCAACTTGAGAGCTTAGAACTGGGAAGAACAATCATTAGTGTGTTACATGTTAAAGAACAGCAGAGGCTTTAGAATCAGGATCTCCTTGTAACAAACACAGATCATCAGAAGTTGAGAAGGGGAAGATCACCATGATAACCAACAAGTTACACATTACAAGCACTCCCGTCCTGCTCTTTTCTAACCAGCCAAGTCAGATCCCAAATTCAAAACAAACTCTTCTCAACACTCCTCTTGGGAGAGCTCCCTCAGCAGGCAACTGCCATGCTAGAAACAGCCTTTCCTGACTTCCCAGCCCAAGCTCAGGCTCCAGGTTTCTCCATTTGCCATATGACACACAATGTTAGCCCAGGGTTTCATCTCTTCTCGCATGCTGCTGTCCTTTAAAAGCATTAGCATTTCCTTCACGCATGTTCCATATTGGCCTTACAAGTATCAAAACGCGATGGTGAAATTTACACTAAATATAGAGACAATATTTTTAAATAGCTCTTAGCTCCAACTCGCCAAGCTGATTTTGTTTGAACAGAAAAAGCAGGCTCCAACTTTGAGCATCCATCGTAATTAATGATTACAACACATTCCTCTGCCGTATCAGATTTAGCACCTCATTAATGTGTGTGGTATTTTGCTTGTACGGCACAGCTGTAGTTAAAGTTGAATTAGTGTTTCCATTATAAACCCATGTTTTCAAAGTTTATTACTCAGACGCATAAGATTTAGTCTGAAATGAAAATTGCCATTGAGTGTGTCAGCTGGGAAGCAATTTTTTGTCCTTCAAAATTTGGAAGGAACAAAACACATACAGGGGAAAAAAAAAGCAAGCCACTATGTTTATTAATAATTCACATTTTAAAAAGCATTGCAAATACATGTTTACATGATAGCCTGTGACAGCTCCATAGAATGTCAACGCCCACACACTCCTGGGAGATGTGTCATCTTAAAAACTGAAATAAAAGCCACATTTTTACACCACTTGATGGGAAGCGAAGGAAAGAAAGGCTTAAAAATAATGTCAGCGAAGGAAACTTATTAAAAAAACCACATAGTCTTTATTTAGAAACATTAAAGTTAGGACTTTCAATGGATAGGGGGGTGAGTGGGAATCATTTCAAGCACCATTTGTACTTTTAACCTTATGATGCCTGTCCCTGGTTCATGAATTCAGTTCAGTGACTTCCCACTCTATGTGGCACCCATGCCTTCGACTGTCATTAAATCTTGGACTCTCATGGTATGACTGGATCATGCCCTTTACAACAGCCATGCTGAATTCAGTGTATAAGATGAAATGTGCAATGAAAACACCTCCAGGGGCTCCACACCTTGTGATTGTTCCCTTCTACAATTAGCTTTAAGACTGAACCACTGAGAAGCAGCCCTTTTAATTGGGAGGCTTCTGAGGCCTCTTCTTGGCTGATTATCTCAATGATTATACACTCCTAACATGAAAAGTAATAAACAAACATATGATGAAATTACCAAATTCTCAGCTACCACCATTACCAGAATAGATGCATTTTTGATGGCTGAGAGACATTAAAATGTTATTTTTGTAACACAGCATAATTCCCAGTTATTTTGACTCCAGTACTCATGGGTTTACCCAAGACATAATGTTTCCAGACAAGAACAAATGCATAAAAGAGCGTGTAATAGCTACTACAAGAAAACCAGGACAGGCATATCCTTCATGAGCAGAAAAAAAAGTGTCGTTACTCAGAACTGCTCACATTTTGCTCTTCACTGGATTAACAAAACACTCTCATAACAGACAGAGAGTGGGGAGTGTGTTTTTCCCCCAGTGTTGCCCTCCATTTTTCAAGAGATTACTCCAGACAACAAAGATAATGGGAGCATGGTAGCAATTGCATATCCATTTAATCAAGTTTTGGAGGTTACTATAGTCTATCCAAGCCCCTGCTGTTTTCCACACAAATAACCTGAGGCACAGCAAATGGGTCTATCTCTGTTCTCCCAGCAATCAAAGCCTCAAGATGATTCTGTACATCAAAGGCAGCATAATACTATGATACTTACCAAGGCCCTCATGAACTCTAGACTTTTCTTTGTAGTGTTTTCTTCTCCCTTGTTGTTCCAGGCATGGGAGTCCACCTCCCTTTTCAAAGCAGAGCTTCTTGTTGATGAAGGAGAAGAGGACTGCAGGGAGGATAACGAAGACTCCAACTGCAGACAAAAACCCAACAGCCTCAGGAGTAACTAGGAACAGAAAGTCAGAAAGAAAACATCAGCAGAAGTGGGAAAAACTGCCAGGAGAAAGATGCAGTTTAACCACATCTGTATCCATGGCTCTGTCTCCCCATCCTCTGCCCTGAAGAAATAGCAATGAAATTCAACAGAACTTGGACCTGTGTTAGATGGATACAACATTTGTGTTGGGCCAGTCTACCGAGGACATCAACAACAGAGTATATTACACACCAAACTTGGTTCCAATCAAGGTACACGACAAATTCCAACACAGGAAAGACTCTAACTTATTTTAATACACTTTTGTATCAAAGCAGAATTCCACCAGCTTCAAGAGAGACACTCTCACTGCAACAAGGGTCCAGACAAGAAAGGGCAGCTGGTCACAAACCAGAGATGTCCCTGCTTGTGTAGGGAGGCTGAAACAGTTGACCTCTAGAGGCCCCTTCCAGCCTAAAACATTCTATTCTATTCTAAATACAAACCATGTGCACAGCTTGAGGTAAATTCTCAGCGGAGGCTGTGGGGAGGATTACCTCGGGGAGAGGTAAGGCCCCAACACCTCCTTTGCAATTTGTGTAACTTCTCTAAAACCATCAGATTACACCATACTGGTACTCACTGACTTCATTACATTTACTAAGAACCAGGTTATGTGTAGCCTATGATCCTTGTTCCACTGTTGCTTTACCCTTAAGTAAAAAATTCATTACTATACTACATAATTACCATTCTTTTCTGCAAAAGACCAGTCTCCAGCTCAGGTAATTCAGTTTACCTCCCTTGGTGTCAAGTTTGGCCACATGCAACAAGCAGAGTGGTTCTGCACTAGCTGATGACCTAGTCCTACACATCAACATCCCTATATCAAACTGCAGAGAAATAGTCTTATTTCAATTTATCACATTCTGCCTGTACCACTGGGTCTGCAACAAACCACAGGCGCCAGCAAAAAGCTTTTAAAGCCATTTCACCTCTCTCACACATATCAAAATGCCAGCACAAGGGACAAACACTGCATACATAATCCAATGTGGATGGCAAGGGCACACATGTCAAAAACTATAAGTGCCATCTGAAAAAAAAATAAAAAAAAAATTGGCTTGTTATTCTAATAGTTACTTCACCACGAAGGGGTAAAGTTCAGTTGTTCAAGTCAAAGACCTCATAAAAATGAAACATCAGCGGCTCACCAGGGATGCCTGTGATTGCAAAGCTGCAGCTCACAAATGAGATGAGCAGGAGGAAAGGATGTAAACAGAGCCAGCCCTGCCTGTGAAACATCCCACCGGGAGTTTATAAGACTTGACTCAGCGAAAGACTTAGGCTAGAAGAGCTACACTGTCTCTAGTTACAGCCTTGATAGTGCACCATAGGACTTATGATCTAGAGGATTAAAAAAAACCCTAAATTAATACAAGCCAACATGTCTCAATTGGAAACAAAAATCACCAGTGCATAGTAGCAGCCCACGTGCAAAAGAGACAAGTGTTTGGAACTGAACCCAGAGGAATATGGGTTACTCAAACTCCGGGGGTGGCTCTGACCTTGCTTACTCCAGCTGAAGGAAGGAGCAGAAACGTGCACTGAATTAGTGCATAAGTGACAGCTTAAATGTCAACCAGACCAAGCCTACATTCCCATTGCTCTCTTCTGTATGGGCACACTCACTTCTCTGCTGATTACTTCTGTGCTCCCCTTGTGCCACCCCAGCACTAAGCAGGGTCTGTGAAGACTGTGAGTCTTCCTGTCAGCACTGGAATTTGGTGCCACAGCTTCCCTAGACAGTTTGGCAGGCACACACCAGCTCCCACACCTCCACCCAGGGAGTAGGGCTGGGGATGTGAGAGTGGCTGAGTGATACATCCACTCGCTATTTTCAGCTGCTGAAGTCACCATTAAGGAGCTGCTGGAGCCAAGTATAAATCAAAGGAAGTGAGTATAAATCAAAGTAACCATAACCTCAGAATATACACGACAGCCTGGCTGGGTCCCATCGCTGACGACTCCTTTTCTTCAGCGTAGCACAGGTGGTAAAAAGGATTATGCTCTACCTTACATATGAATACTTGGGATCACTACCTCTCAGCACACAAGTGTGTGTGTGTGTGTGCGCATGAAGGTGTGTGCACAAGCTCACGTGTGTGTGTGAAGTTGAAGCAGGTATGTAGCAAACTGACAATCATGTTTTGAAGGCTTTATGTGAGTGATTGCAGAGGGTGTGAGGTAGAGGGGTGGCAAGGACACCACTGTTATTATTTATTTATTAAGCCCTTATATAAAATCTCGGCTCTGAGCACAAGGAGATGTCAGGGTTTACCCTTCTCAGGTAGGGCCCAAGCAAGCCGCCAATGTTTTTAAACACAAATTGTCCAACACATGGTTTGATATGCTACATGACTCCCAGCTGCAGAAATCCTCAAAAGTGCCTCTTTCTCCAACAGAATTGCATGGTCCCTTGCAAAATCCCAAAGGAAAACACAGACCCTTGACTAGACCAGGCATCCCAAAAGAAGGCTTGTGGAGACAAATTATCAGCTGTTATCCACTTGCTCTAAAGGATCTCAGACTGGCACAACAGTGTTATTTGCCCATCTATTCTTGTTTTCTGGTCAGCTACAGAAATACAAGAAAGATGCAGGGCAGCAGCATAGGACCTGGGACAACCCCTCAGCCTTCCCCTACTCCTCGGGACAGAGATGTAAAAGGCACCTCCTGTTAAAGCTCACAAAAGGTCCAGAAGCAACTTCTAGGAGGAAGCTTTCAAAGCCAAACACCAACAATTGTGCAGACCTCTCCCCATCCATCCTGAACAGCAAAGACTATCAGCCACCTACCAACAAAGGCTGAGATTCCTGCCCCACCCCTCCCTTCACTGTAGGAACCAAGCAAAGAGGAAAGGTGCCCAGAAGGACCACCACAGCCCTGGCAGGAACCAACACTCCCTGCACAGATGGCTCCTGCAGTAAACCACAGAGTCCCTCTCCTAAAGAGGGGAAGGTGGCTGGGACTTCTGCAGCACAAGGCAAAGGAGCTCATGCATCCCATCCCACAGCTTTAGGCAGAAGTTTCCTCTTCTCTCTGTGACATTATCTGTGCCAGATACTGGAGGTTTGTGCCACAGTGTCTTTGAGGGAGGGCTGTGGTTGCACCTGAGCACTGTCTCACATACGTGGGTAGAAACGTTCCAGTCTGTGTACCTGTCTCCAGCTGGAAGCTCAGATCCCTCTGTGATGGGAGCCATGCCGGCTCTCTGCTCCTTCACCATCAAGAGGAAAACATGCTGCACCTGCACATGACCACGTGGCCCAGCTCTCCTCTCAACCCTCAGCTAAAGGGCTTTCTCTGCAGACTTGAGACTCTAGGCTAAGACTATGCCTGGGAAATTATTGCAAAACTCATCTGGAGTAGAGCTCTGTTTTGGCTTGTGGTGGGATGTCTGGGTCTGGGAGGGTGTTGAGGAGAAGAGCAGCAGAAACACACATGTCACTTGTGTTACAGCATTGCTGGAGTGTGTCAAGAGTTTCTTGCACAAGTAAAAAGTCCAGCCTTACGGCAACAGATGACAGACTGTACCTGAGGGCAAGAAGAGGAGATCTAGTGAGGCACTGGCTCAAACCCTGGGCACCCAAGTCCAGGGAGGGAGCTGGCTACCACACACTTTGGGACATGAACAATCCAGTCAGCCAGGACCCTCTCCCACTCATCTGTTTTTAAACTAAGAAATTAATGCCATAGGCACCTTGGGGCAATGTCATGGTAGGTTCACACATTCTGTTGCCTCAGGTGAGAGCACAAGCCAAGAAACAATGTTTGTTGTGCTCCTGGCAAGTTGAGGGATGCAAAATTGCACACACTCCTTTCTGTACACTGCTTCAGAACCAGCAAGAGGTGCAGCATGAAGGGCCCCAGGCTAGGAAAGAGGAGATCAGAGATGGAATTGGGATCAACAGAAGGCATCTGACAGAGGACACAGGGAGCACAAGTCATTACAGTGTTGTTCCTGCCCCAGCCTCTCCATCACAGCTACCTCCATGCTACAAGATGACTTCAGGGGAGAGTCTGTCTGGAAGAGCAGAAGGGAAGTATTGGCCACACCATTACACAGCTGTTCCAGCTGGGTATTTGGCTTGTAGGAGGTTTCACAGCAGTTCTGCCAGAAGACATGGCCCCTCCAGACAGACCAGGATCAGGAGAATGAGTGCAAGAAGTGTCATAGAATATTGACTTGGAGAGTCTGCAATTAACAAAATCTTAATCCACTCATCTTTGCAAGAGTTAAATTTTGCATAAAATCCTATTCCAGACAATAGCTCTTTAATTCCATTTGATACCAAGCTTCCTGCAAAAGGAATGTTTACTGGTACTTTTTAATTACGAAAAAACCCATAAATTGTCTGTTTTACTGTCTGTGCTAATTACATTTCATTATATATCTGGAGTAAGCTATGATTTTCCTGCTGGTTCCCATGACATTTTTCATTATCAACCACTAATTGTCTAGCATGCACACTGCATTGTGAACCAAGTAGGCTGGTGCGTGGGCAGAAGTTCTAGCGAAAGCTGCAAGGCTGTAGAAGTGCACGTTATTATTATTATTATTACTATTATGATGTATTAGAAGGTTTCCACCTACTTGCATATCTACATATCCTCATCCCTATGAGCAGTGCCACAGCGTAGCAAAGCACAGGAGCCCATCTGTGACGAGCCTCGTGCTTAGCAAGACTCAGCAAGTAGTGAAGGACAAAAGCTAGAGGTGAGTAGGTTCAGATTACACGTGAGGAAGAAGTTCTTCACCAGGAGGCTGGTAAGACACTGGAACAGGTTGCCCAGAGAGGGGGTGGAAGCCCCATCCCTGGAAATTTTGAAGGCCAGGCTGGATGGGGCTCTAAGCAACCTGATCTAGTGGGAGGTGTCCCGGCCCATGGCAGGGGGGTTGGAAGTAGATGATCTTTAAGGTCCCTTCCACCCCTGACAATTCAAAAAAAAAAAATAAATAAACCAAAAAAGAAAAGAAAGTTCTGTGGGGTGAAACGACGGCAGCAGCCCCACCACAAGGACAAGTTCCCTGCTGGGTGCAATGGAGACACCAAGAAGGTTTCTCAGGCACCTCCTCTACTTGGTGTGCAAAGCACGCGGGTATCGGGATCTTGTCACTTTGCCCATTCACAAGCTGAGGCCGAGGTTATAAAGGAGAGTAGTGCCATATGTGGATTCCTAAAGGAATGGGATAACTAATGGGATCTTTCTGAGAGCAAGACAGAAAAAAGGTAAAGGGTCTTCACGAGTCACAGCAAACACCATTTCCCTTATAGCAAAACCTCCAATGGCTCTGTACCTATGCAAGCTCAGAAAGCTCCACAAAGGGTAAAGTAACTCATGGCAAGCAGCATTTCATCAGTTCAGACCCAGGGAAGCTGCAGGCACCAATTCTTCTCACAGCAAATTGCCAGGGGAAGGAGTGCATGACCAGCGCTCCCCAGATCATCGTTATCAGCCCCGGACAGGTGGCAATTCTATTCATGTGCACCACACACACAATACACAAACACTTCAGAAATAAATGTGTGTTTTCACAGGATTGCAGCTCTCTCCTGATATCTGTTTCAAAGGAGACAAAGCCCGACCCTTCCTAACAGCCCTGTGAGGGAACAGCTGTGTAACTCCTCCTCTTCTCCTCAAGGTGATCCACAAATACATTATCAGACACACAATCAGACCACATTCAGTGCTGTAGCAGAAGGGTGAAATTCCCACCCAAGGCAGGAGGACTTGCCCTGTATGAGGCTCGGTTTCACACACTATTTTTATGTGCTGATTTACAGATAGCAAGAATGAAGAAGTTCCCCAGTCCTTTTATACAAGAAACACAAAGAACCGAAAGGCTCTTTTGACCTGACTATACTTCTATTAACTTTGACTGCAAAATTTGACTGATCAAAGGGTGGAACAATGGTCTCATTTGTAGCTCCTGTTGATGTATTTGCAGGTCACCTTTAAAGATTTAAGCTGCCTTTTTGGCTTATGACATAGGGATACAACTTCAAAGGTCTCGGAGACAGTGCAACTTTATCTCCCTTTCTTCTACAACCCACACAACCACAGTACCCAAACACCTTGCAGGCTTCAATGCATTTATCCCCTGTTATGAGGCAGGGAAACACTAACACAACTGCTCCACAGAAGGTGAGCCACAGCACAGACACAAATATAGTGTATAGTTAGTGCAAAATAGTGCAAGTTAGATCCAAAAGAACAATCAAGAAAAGTCCCATCCATCTACACAGGTGCTTCAGTGTCTAGAAATACCTCACTTTTCACCCCAAGGCTGAGGCTCCCAAATAGAACATCTACATCATCTTCCTTGAGATGACACCACAGCAACAGCCGCAGATCTCCAAGCATCTCCTCAGTCACCTCAGGCCACCTGAAAGCCACAAGACTGGCATTTCTTCCCCCAAAGCCTGACTCTTCTTAGGGACACAATCCAGTAGAGGTGCCTGACGCCTCCTGGCAACACTGAGTTCAAGGGAAGGCACATCTGGCACATTATGGGACACGGAGGAAGTGGCATTAAGCAAGGACCCTCTCCTAAGAAATGGAAGGCCTGAGATAAATTCTCCCTTAAGCCCACATTTTCCTTTTCCCAGTACCATATCTCATAGAACTCTAGGTGCAAGAATAGAGGAGGGCACCCTCTACCCTTTAGGTTGAGCTTGTCCCACCACGCAGCCCATATTGGGGGCAGCAGTTGGGCCAGCACTGGTACACCTGCTTTATTCAGCCTGCTCAGTGAGGTTCCAGGCTTGAGTCCTCAGGTGGCAGTCTGGACTTCACTAAGAACTTGCTGTAGGTTAAATGAGAAAGACAAACACTGGGAGTGCAAACCTCAGAGCATCCAGCAGCAAATACCTGAGAGCTATAAGCCAGCAATGAGGAGGCCCAAGTCCAAGAAGGCTTTCCCTGAGGTCAGATTTTCCACCTTACAAAGGCTGCTATATATCTTGCTAATATATGACCCTGTTTTCCCAGCAGCAGAAATCCCACCTTGGCCTTGAGCAATGCTCCTGACGACATCTGCAACCAAGCAGATATGGTTCTGTGAAACACTCTGCCTTCAACAAATGGCATTTTCCAATTAGGAAAGATGAAGTATTAGTTTTGCTGGATGTGTTTCAAACTGCTGTGGAGCACTTGTTCAAGTCAACAGCAAGTACACGGTGTTTGCAAACGGTGACGCCTGATGTTCTGCATCCAGAAGAGTCCTGGCTCCCACCCCGTTCCTCCATCTGTAAGCACACACCACAAATACAGATGAAACAAGGGAAGAGAAGTGTGTCCTAACGGGCAGGGGAGCATTCATGCTAACGGAGATGACTCAAGTAACAACCTAGGCCTCTAAAGGGTGATTCAGTGACTAATTGTCAATCTTAGCAATAATCTTAGAAAAGGCTCCAATTCAGCATGGTATTTAAAATTCATTGAAGTTAACAGGGCCAGGGAGACTGAGAATTTGAGCAGCACAGCACTCGAATTGCCATTCACAAACTGAAAGCTGGTCCTCTCCACGTCAGAGCTGAAGAGGTTTGACAGTGACAGCATGAGGAACCTCATGGTACCCCATGCAGGCTTTGGTCCTTCTGTACCACCACCAAGCCCTGACAGGATTTTTCTCAGAGTTGTGCCAACAGCTGAGATAAAGTGAAAAGTGCAGCCTTCACAACTGTTTGTCTCAGTCCTTCTCCAGACCAGTGAAGAAAAATTAGAAACAGGCAGAAAATTACTTTCATAGTCCACAGTCTATGAGAAACCCTTACACTCTAGTCTTTACCCAGTCATTTCTTCTTTATCCCAATGCTCACCCTAATCTCAGACCTTTGCTGATATTCTCAGCTTTGCATGCTGAAACATGCAAAAACAGCCATCATGCAAAGCACTGAGGGGACTAACTTGGTGGTCAAAGCGTTTGCCTAAGATGTGGGAAAGCAAGAAAAAGGCTGTAGTGATAATGATCTACACAATCTGGATTGGATCTGGTGAGAGAAAGAAGAAGTCCCTAAAAGCCAATCTCCTGCTGCTTGGGGCTCGTGTTAGAGATAAGACCTGTACTCAAATTCAAGTCTGAATCAAGCACGACAGAGACTTGAACTTGGCCATTCCACATGTCTGACCTCCAGAAAACCTACTGCAGTGGCAAGGGACAGTCAGTCTCTCTCACCACCACCACACCGCTCGAAGAATTCCATTCTGAAAAAGGACACAACTTGGTTCTAGGAAAGTTTGTGTAAGATGATGTGCCTCTCAGAAAAAAAAAAAGTAATTTAAAGAGAATGTAATTGTCCAACAAGAGCATGTTTTCTGAGAAGATTCACAGCCCGCTCCCTGTAGTAGGTTTGTCTTTGATCATGTCCCAGGCTTGTTTTCAGTCACAGCACCACACAGAGTTCATAATCAGATACGTTTTGTCATAGCTGACACCACCACTGCCTTACTGGTAGAAAGGGAAGACAAGGGCTGTCAGTCTGCCACCTTTCTTGAACATTGAAGTCACGCTTTTTTTTTTTTCTTCCTTTTCCTTAAAGACAACTTCTTTGTTGCCATGGTATCACTAATGCAGTATTTTGAGACAGGGAAAGAAGATAACCATGCATCATCACAGTGACACATCTATCAAGTGCCAGCCTCTCAAAATGGGGTAAATAAGTAAGGATGCCAATGTAGACTTTTAAAGGCTCCTCCACCCTTTTAAATTTTTACCTCACATACAAATCACTGTCTACAAAGGTCATAACTTTGTTTTATGACAGAGAAGGGTGGAATTTGTCTCTCAGCAAGCAGTGTCTAGGCTTATTTTTTAATTCCTTCTTTTCTCCCCATGCTATGTGACACCAGCTGAGGTACCCACTCACAAGAGCACAGAAGTAGCTGCATGTTCAGAAAATGCCAGCCTGGCTCCCCAAGTTCAGCCATGCAGTGACGGCCTCGTAATTTTTGCATGTACAATGATTTCTTCCTGAACTAACAAGGTATCCACTGCTGAGCACAACCCACATTTATCTCAACAGTAAGAGAAACTAAAAGAGCACTCTGATGGCCTCTCCCACATACCACCTTCAACTCACCAGGTGTGGTGGTGTTAGCCTTGGAGTAGATCTTTCCTATCCCTGCCAGAATTAAAGAAATCTTTACTACCTTAGCAAATCACAGCCTCACACTCAGCACAGTGGCATTTCCCCCTTGACCATGCATGAGAACATTGCATCAGGTCCCTTCTGAAATCTCAGAGAAAGCTCTGCACACTACTGTCGTGACCCTGTGACCTCAGTAAAACCAGGGGACAGTCACAGTGAGAGATGCCCGTGTCCCAACACACTCCCTGACTCGGGAGCCCAGAACGATGAACAGGCAGTACCAGACACGAGGACTTCCAGCACACCACCACTGCTGCAGTGGCATTCGCAGCGGTGGCACGAGGAGCTTCTCATCTCCCAGGTGGTGCAAAAGGGGGAATAACGTAATGAAATGAAAACTTACATAAGCTGAATTTATCAAGGCTTCTGCAACAGAAGGAGCAGAGAGCAACGAGCAAAGCAGCGACAGAAGGTCAAACTGGAAGTACTCCTGGTGCGGGTCAAGGATTAAACAATGAGCACAGAGTCCTCTACCAAACAAACCCAAGTATTTTACATTTGGGAGAGAGAGGAAGGGGGAGGAGTAGGAGGAGAAAGGAGGATCTCTGTTGCTGCTTCTCTTCTTTGGAGGGATAACAAAGAATAAGTTGTCTCCACTCCAGGACTGAAGTGCTCTCACCTCTTCAAAGAGGAATCTAATTGGGATCTTTATGCTTTCATGTACTTATTTTTCTCATCCACAAAACCTTGTTCTTAGTTCCACCGATTTGACCCAAGGCAGAATGACTCACACTACAGCAAAAGGCCGGACAGCAGCTTCTATTTCTTTTTTTTCCCCAAAGACCTAAATAAACCCTACTCCATCAATTGACCAAGGACGATGCAGCAGTAAACCTCTCACTGAAGGCTGCGCGTTGCCTTGGCAACCTGTCTGATCTCCATTGCTCCAGGGACTGGAAATGTGCTGCCAACAGGAGATTTCAGCTAATCAAACCAAATCTCTTAATCCTTAGACGATTTCCCATCTGTGGAGAGCGGGCCATGTGCCCACAGAAAGCAGGGCACCCTCTGAACACGGCCCTGGCTCCTCCTCGACCCATTATTTGTTGGCTCCTTGTAGGCCATGGACATCTCCTGACAGCTACCCAAGGAGATGAAGGGTGGCAAGAGGCCACGACGTGTTTGGTCTCTGCAAGGCAGCTCCACACCTGCACCCAGCACACTTCTGGCAGGCTGCAGAGAAGACAGGCAGCAAGGAGACTGACTGTCTGATGAGAGTCTCAGGGTCCATGCTTCAACCCTTGACCTTTGAAAGAAAAACAAATTTTCCAATATTGGTAACAAATACACCCTCCAGGCCTGGTGCTACGTGTTTTAAGTCTTCTCAAGCCACTCTGTCCCTTTTCCAGCTCCCATTAAACACATCCAGGTAACAGCAGTGGCAAACTGCTGACCAAAAAGAAATAGTGGGACAACCATCTATCTCTTGACCTTCCTAGACTGGGGACTGCTGTCAAATGGCAGCACAGAACACCTGCTTTATTCTAAAACTTCTAATTGGCAAGGCTAAAAGGGCAGCTTTGGTGGATAATTTTGTCATGAAAGCACAACCAGTAATTGATTTTTTTTTTTAATTTTTTTTTTTTTAGAGTAGCAAGACCAACCTTCCTGCAGCTCCACTAAAGGTTTCCGGGCCCTGCATTTAAGCCCAGCCACAGAGACAGATGAATCAGTCTGGCATTTAGCACAACCATGGGGCCACAAAAAGAAGCGTGAACAGCAGGAGGGAGAGGAAATTTCTACAGTCACGCTGCTGCCAAGACAAATTTTGTGGTGATGAGATTCATGTCCACAAAAAGCCACCAATTACCATCTAACAACGCTCAGTGCTACATCACCCAAGATGGCCCCGACTGTGACCTTTCCTTTAAGGGAATCGAGGTGTTTGAACAGCTGACTCAACCCTGGCACTCAGGCTCTCCTTCTCCTCCTGGGTCAGTCTTTACTGCATCTCAGAGAACAATAACCCATCACTCTCTGAACCTAAAAGTCACAGGCCATGCAGAGTTTCATTCCAAACACGTTGTCTGCTGCCAGAATAACTCATGGTATTGCCACAATTAGTGCAGTGAACTCTTAGATGGTTTTTTCCCTGGTATGGAGGACATCTGTTCAGGAGATGCTGTCCCACAACACAGCTCCCTGGGACCTGGACTAGCTACCAAGCTCTGGCTCCAGCTCTTAAGGAACAGGATGGAGGAATTGCTGGTATTTAAAAGGGAGCCCTGAAGCGGAAGGTGGCTGCTCATAAAGCAGGGTGTGGTTTCAAAGAAAGAGCATATTGTGGAAGACTTGTAGGCCTCTGGTATCGACCAAGTGACCTACGCCCTGGGAAAATATTTTCTAACAATAACAAAAGCCATTAAACAAGTTCTTGGGGAAAAAAGTAGCACTGGTTTCTAGAGCTCTATTAAATGAGTGAAGAGCTTAGCAAGCAGTGCCACCTTCTACCAGGTCATTGTGAACATATCCCTATGCACATCAGTATAACAAACCAGTTAACCTGCTACGTACTAGGGCTGCATGGAGAAGGGCACGAACTGAAGTCATTGCTCAGCTAACCAAGGGCTCTCTGATAAGGGAAAGACAAGTCCCATTGGCATAAAGAAGAGGGAACCAGAGCTGTTTTTAATGGCCAGGAGAACAGTTGGCTCCCTGCATGTGCTTTCCCACCTCATTCTTCCCTATATCATGTCTTCTTTCTATTCCATACACTCCTCAGCCTTGCTTAATCTCAGTTCAATAGACTTAAGCCCAAAATATCTGTCTCTTCAGTCCATGGAAAATCAAAAGCATGGAAATCAAAAGCAGAGCCATCACCGATCTAACAGGGAGCTGGAATGATCTGAGGGAAAACAAATGTTGATGATGCAAGACACTGTCCATAATTCCTTTGAAAAAGCAATGTGCAGGGCAGGATCCCAGCACTACAAAACCTGTGAGAAGAGCCCCCTCCAGATGAAAGCCACCACAACGCTGCCTCCAAGGATTCATTTGCGTTAACAAGTTTCAAAGCATCCACTCAGGGTTTCTTTCAAGCAGCAGCTGTGACGTCGGACCCTTCCCAGGGATAAATGGAGAGCCAGGCCACTTGAGAGCCAGAAGAAGACTGAGAAGGGAGGAGGCAGACAGAGGCAACTGTTAGCCAAAACAGATGCAACTGAGACAGACTAAAATAGATTCCATGTATTTCAAGGGCTTCTGCAGTTCTGATGCTCCAGTCCAGCCCACATGAGCAAACATCCACACACACGTTCTGCAAAACACTTGACATCAAGGATCACAAGAATAAAGTGCAGCATGTTCCTTGGATGTTTTCAGACACACTGAACCAAGCCATGGAGCCTACTTACTACTTTATTTGGACCTCTTCAGTTTTCTCCTACAGCCACCATGCCACATGTAGGTCCTCTTTCTAACCTACCTCAGTCACAAATACCTGTAAGTTTCCACAGCTTCCCTTGCACAGAGATCAGATGTGCTCTGTGCTTAACAGGAATGCAAATACTCTGCACTTGTGTTACTCACTACGAGTCTAGAATTATGGTCTTACTACTGCTTTATAGCAAAATCTGAAATGACAGCACAACGTCAAAGCAGAACACAGGAGGAAAGGCTGACTCCTGTTTCACTACCTGCAATTTCCAAGACCTTTGTATTTCAAGAAAACCAAAGCAGCACACAAATCCAAAGTAACAAGTGCTGCCAACACCGGATTTGCTTTTCAAACTGTAATTATCACTAAAGTAACAAACTAGGAAAGCTATCCTCTAACCAAGAAGTAGCCACAAATCATTCAAAGCATGAGACTTACCTAATCGCACTCAGAAAGCAGCAAAACAAGTCAAACCAGCAATGAAATTTCCCAAGAACACTTTGCTCATGCATAACACGTTTCGAAGTTTTCTTCCCAGGACAGGTTGCTAAATCCTTGGGATCTGTGGTCCTCACACAAGCTGGGCAAAGCTGAAGAGAAGCACAGTCTTGAGTTTCAGAAACAGGAGTGGTGCTCGTGCTCTTTTCTCAGCATGTGCTTGTTGATTTAATGGCCCAAGGAAAGGAGGCTGATGGTTGGTAAACATATGACAGCCACCAAAGGAATGCCAGCCACAGAAACAAGAGATAAAGCAGCCCGTGCTGCTTCTGACAGGGTTTGTTTAAAATCTACTGCGTCACTTGGAGCTTTTCTACCACTCTCACCTCAGGAGTGCCAGGTCTTTATTTGAACCATTACCTTGCTGACAAGTTTGCCCCCTGAAATTCTGCCATTCTTTTATCAAGAAATTGTAAGTGGTTTTTCTCTCCTGCACAGAGATATAATTTACTTAGCTTAAATTCATACTTAATCATAAATATTTTGGATCCACTTTAGAAATGTACCTTTTCCACACTGGATTCCCACAGATTTGCAGTGAAAGGGTGAAGGAAGGATCACAGTGGGCATTCAGTCTAAAACCAAGTGTTTCCTCCCTGGGGAGCATCCTACCCTTGTGCTTGCCAGGCCTCAGCCAGTCACTACCTCCCTGAAGGGCTCTCTCTGCCCTCCAGCTCCACTGCTGTGGGCTCCCAGGCTGGAAGAGCAAAGCTGTGCAGCAGCTCCATGCTTGCTGGTGGGGTTTGTACACACAGAGGTGAAAACTGCTCTTAAGAGCAAAAGGTAGTAAGCACAGCACCAAGCCTAATGTATACCATAGAGCCATAGAAGGCTCTGGGTTGGCAGGGACCTTCCTTGGACCTTCATCTAGTCCAATCCCCCTGCAGTCAGTAGGGGCATCTCTTACTAGATCAGGTTGCTCAGGTCATATACCTACTTCACACCCATGAATAGTTGGAGATTTCATCTTGGAGACCGTCACTTATAAAGTAATTGAGAAAAAAAAATAAATAGAGAATGGACTTCAACTCCTTTCTTTTTTTCCTTTACCCTTAATATATATTTTAAGGAAGGCTCTGTGAAACTTACCGTGAGATCACATCCTCTTTCCACTATCCATACAACTGCTGCTTTCAATGTGCATTTTGGATGTAGATTTGATTCCCAGTAGAAGAAGGGTTCTTATTCCTCAGCATTCAGGGCAAAACCACCCCCATTATCTCTGCCTGCAAAAGGTCTCTCTGCAGAGAAACTGGAGCTCTCCTCAGAAATATATTAATTGGTGCAAAATTTTGTTTCCAGCTTCTAGAATATCTGGTGTCCCTCAAAACAGCATGAAGCAAAAAAGGCTGTAAAATAAAATCACACACCTGAACCCAGCTACTCACAATGCTCAAAACATGAGAGAGCATGGGGAAGGTGGACAGAAAACAAGGGGAAGGAGGGGCTTGCAGACCTGGCTGCTCCCAGCAGGAAGGGCTTCTGGCCCTGTTGCCTGCAGCAATTTGTAAGTTGGCTCTAAGCAGCTATCAGCAATATCTTGCCTCTCTAAGGTAAACTGCTCCCTGAGGCAATTTTCTGCAGGTGTTCCTAATGCCTCTTCCCCCTCCCCAAAAAAGGCATTCTGATGATTTTGTTTATAAAAGCTGCTGCCTGGCAGATCCCTGAGGAGTAGTCCAGGCTGGTATCTTCAAAATAAAAGCTACTTAGGAAAAGCTTAAAGGGAGGAAGATGGGGGGGAAGTCCTTATTGAGGAGACATCAAGCCCCCTGACTTACATGAGTCTTGCTGGATCGGGCAGCTGAAGAGGGTGTCTGGTCCTCTGGGCTGTATGATGGCTGCAGGCAACAGGAGCAGGATGGGTAGAGCCCTGGTGAAAGGCCACTGCTGGGGACACGTGCCTTTCAGCAGGGCTCTTTCCAGCCTCACAGCCTCTGCCCTGTCTCCATGATGCCAACATCAGGCACGGCTGAGTGATCGTGCTGATCAGCCCCACGAGGTCCCAGAGCAGGAGGCGACGGCTGTGGCACTGCTAAAAATATGCAAGGGTGCAGCAGAGCAACAAGGGAAACACAAAATCCAGTTATGTCAGACTAGTCACTGAAGCCAACTGATTGAATGAGTTCCATCCATTGCTCAGGAGACTTGCCTCCTCTGCTAAGCCAGTGGGAAATTTCCCTGTTAATTTAGAAACAAGCACCAATCCTGCCACTGAGTTAGTTCTGTGCCCAAAGTCACTTACTCCAAACTTCTTCCCATTGGTTATTCTGCTGTTCCCTTACTTTTGAACTCTGCCCTTTGTAACTTTGACTGTAGCCCTTAACATCTTTTCTGTGGCAATATGGTGTTTATTCACATTTCTCCAGAATCCATCAGCACTGTCACATCTATGAAGGAAAATGGGACACCGTTTAAATCTTCCACTCTGGCTCCTGTACACTCGGCTGCTTTCCTTGCTCCCCCACATTAAGTTCTTACTCTAAACTTCACTTTTGAATCCATCATTTATAAAGTTGCAATGGAAAAAGTAATCAAGAAATAATGCCACAATATTGTTTGGAGAATAAACTCTTGTCCTTGTCAACTCAACACTGCCCTTTTTCTGGTTTGTTTTTTTTTTTCAAAACTGTTGGGCTAGAAGAGCTGGAGCACAGTTGGCAGAAATTCAGATACATTTTCAGATGTCACCAGTTTTATTTGTCAACCACCAGCTAAACTGTAGAAATATTCCTTTTATGTCCCACTAAATGGCAAGTCGATATTTTTAAAGCCTGGACAATGTATTTTACATAAACCTTTACACTATTATTTTAAAGATCAAACATCCTTTCACCTGGGAGCCATGGCACGGCCAGTTCCCCCAGCAACATGATGTGCTTCCAGTTTGGCCAAGCAGCAAGATCCCTTTCAGGCACCCACCACCAAGCTTGTGCCTGGCTGGCCATGCTCTCCTTCAAAGCTTCACCAAAAGCCCTTTGCCAAGGCACCTCTGAGAGAACCCCTTGTAAATCAATTTCTAATTCTTCTTATCCAGGGCACATCAGAGATATGGGGGAGAGGGTATTTCAGCTGAGCTTTTTCATTGATCTGAATTTGTTCTTTTAGTTTAAAGCCATGTAAAGTCCTCAGTGCCTTCACATGCCACACTCTTCCTCCTCACAGGCAGCAGCTCATCACACTGAGCCAAGCTGGGATGAGTGTTGCTCAGCCCCTCCCTTCCCTGATGTGGATAACAGGGAGCATCACCCCATAATGAACTTGGAGCAAAACTGGGTCAGAATATTCCCTGTAGTCACCTCCCAGCCAGGGAACAACATCTCTCCCTTTAATAAATAAATTAATAATTAGGCTCATTAGGGGCAAAGCCACCCCATAGAGTGACCCAGACCTGTTATCACTGGGTGAAGGAAGGGGAGAAAGGAGGCTTTGCAAAGGCTGGGAGGAGGAGGGAGCCAGGGGGTACCCCAGGACTCCCGAGAGCCCAGCTCCTGTCGCTGGCTGCCCCCACCACACCACAGCCCCTTGTCCACCCCTGGGCTCCTGCATCCCCACACACCTTCATGGAGTGTGAAGGACTCGCTGGGACCCTGACAGTGCAAGTGCTCCAAGCCTGAGCAAGAGATCAACCCTGTCATGGCCCAGTTGTGCCAAGAAATAGAGACTTTACACTGGTGTGGGTGATTCCACACTTCACAGAGCAGCAGCTGTGGGACACAGCCATGACACTCCACCGGTATTTAATATGCACCACAGTCGTTTCAGTTCCTTTGCAAAGCCATTATCACTGCACACAGCATTGGCTAGAGGTAAACTTGGCTGAACAAAGCTGCTACTGTGCACGAAAAGCAGGATAGCAACAAAACTGCACACAAACAGCAACAACTCAGGCTTCCACTTTGTTCACTACATCAAACCTTCCTCAACATTCTCTAGACTTGCAAGAACAAATACATCTCCCATTTTGTGGGCTCCAAGTAAAATTACTCTTCAAAAGCAATATAAGACAAAAGGGAAAAATGAGTACAACAGTCAGACCTCTGAGTGAAGAGCCCCAAAACTGGAAAACCTTATGAAACAGATTTCAGGTCAGTGCACTTTTCACTCCTCTTACCAAGGTATGAATGTGAAGTGAAACATCTCTGTCATGTCTCACTGAGCTCACCCAGTGTCTGCCCAGTACTTCACTCCTCTGGGAGCACAGCAGCAGGCTTTACTGGAAGGGAGATGCCTGGGCCAGGTAAGCATGAAGTCAGAAATATTTACACAACACATTTCTGCCTAAGGCATATTCACCTGCTGTTTGCTAACAAGTACAGATGACAAGGTCCCAAAGTCAAAGGAGGAAGCTGTCTTAGCAGAAGCAATGTTTCAGTGAAGCATGTGTCTGGACTCCATGGCATTTCCTCACAAAAACTTCTATGAAGTGGCACAGAACAAATGCACAGCCTTGTTTACCCAAAACCACACTTGAAAACTAACTGAAATGAGACTGTAAGCCACTATTGGCAAACAAAAAGGTTAGCTTCACTTTCAGTCCAAAATATCAACAAAATCCACGTGCCCACTAAGCCTGTAGTAGAGAAATCTGACCCAGTGTGCAAAGTAGGCAAAGAGAGAAATTGTGTCTGTTTATAGATTATTAAGTCAGCAGTAACTTGATCAGTTTTCCTGTGGCTATGCCAGCATGTGCTGCTCAATGACCAGGCTCCCTACAATCCTCTGTACCTTCATGCTTCACAGATGGGTTTTCAGGTCCAATCCTGACTCCTGCCCCAAGCTTGAACTCTGGGGCTCGTTTATTCCAGCGAAAAAGTTTCCCACTCATTTAATAGCATCTGAAGTGCATCTGAGTGGTTCAGTTCACAGAAATTTGCAGAAGTTTCAGTGGAACCCCAGGGTCTCTGGTCTCTTTTGCAACCCACATTTCTTTGACTGTGACAGTGGAGGTGGGAGGAGGAAAGTGTGGAGCAGCACTCAGGCTGGTGGGATGCCCAGCAAAGACAGGCAGGCAGGCAAATCAACCCAGCAACAAAGCCAGCAGACAGGCCAACTCAAACTCCATGAGAGGTGGATATCCAAAGAAAAACTCTATGTACACAAGGTGGCTCAAGACTGTTGAGAGACCTTAAAATCAATGGCAGGGATTTTCTTTTTCTAATTAAAGGCGGGTGGGTTTTGTTTTGTTTTTTTAAATAATATTCCAGCATTGAAAAAGAGTCTTGCCAGAAATACACCAAAACCATTTCAATTGCAGATGAGATGAAGGGCAAGAAAAACAGCAGGTTTTGATCAGAAATCAAGAAACAAATGACCAGTGTTCTTCACCTTGCAACTGGGTCCACATCAAACTGAAGAGAGAGCTTGTGGGTTACATGAGTCCAGCTTGCAAGCAAGAGTATGCAGAAGAGCAGACCCAAATCTCCAAAAGTGCAAGCAGAGAGCTGCAGGCAACAGCCCTGTCCAGGGAAGGAACCAAAACAGGAATATAAATACCAGGTCAGCACATAGGCTAAGGCAATGATGAGAAAACCAGACCTGGAATATAGGCATAGCAACCACTCTACCCTGGAAAGCGAGCTGAGAGGCAGAGAGGAAAACCCCCCCCCAACAGCTACCTTGACAGAGATGAGGGAGACAGAATCAAATACCACAGGAGAGGGAAAAAACCAATCCAGCAAACAGCAACATGTGCACTGATTGAGAACACTGCCAAATAAGAGGAAGATGCCACCAGAGCAGCTTTAGCTAATTCAAACACTTGCCATGTACAAACACTGCAATCTAATCCCAGTGACACTGATAAACAGCGGTATCAGGCTGAAGGAAAGGGACCAGCTGCTCGTGTTACACCGTAAAACCATTTGGAGATGCATGAGCAAACACAGGCAGCCAACGAGGAGCCCAAAACAGCAGGAATGTTATCACAAAACCTTTGCAGTACTTGACACGGACAAGCACTGTCATCTGCCCATGCTCAGAGCATGTGAATGACAGGCAGGGATCCGTCTGGAGAGCACCAACACAGGAGGAGAAAGGAGGACGCCAGGGCTGCTCTGCCAACCCTGCCCAGCTCCAGCTCTCAAAGACTCATCTGAATGCAGATAAGAACAGGGAAAAAATTAACACTTTTACCACGGATATCAAAACAATGCTCCTCAAAAACTTTCAGTAACTCTGAAGAGAAACTCAAATGCTCTGGGAAATGTCCATGACCCAGAATGTGCAGGGAATCCACACTTTAAAACAGATCAATGATGTTTCCAGAGCCTGCACATTGAATGCAATGCAGTTACCTAATAGTAATAAAAAGAAAATCAGCGTGAAAAGATGGCCACGAGAGTAACAGTGCAGGCAAAACATGCAGGGGGGATTTGCCATCAGTAAAAACATGGTTGTGAGGGTAGTCCAGCCTGGGATTTGACTGGAGGGAAACAAAAGATAGTGCTTTCAGTGATAAGCAACATGCTTTAGATTGTGGAAGTGACAAATGGGACACAAAAGTCATTAAGAGAAAGCCAAATGAAGCAGCAGCTTCTACAATACAGGCACCAAGGATCAAAACCAACATCTCTGAGGTGATTGTGTCAGTGCTCTACCTGTCAATCACTTGTGGGAAACAATGGAAAAAGTCAGAGGAGGACCTCCAGGGTTCAGAGTGGTGAGAAGATGAAACAGAAGAAAGTCGTGGTACATTAAGAGACAGCCTACATAATTGCCTGTGGCAATTTAGTTTACTTAATTAAGTGTATTAACATGGATAAATCAGATTTAAACATTTGATAAGAGAAAGGAAAAAGAGGTGATTTTCTGTAGCATCATTGCAAAACTCAGCATTGCAGAGTACACTCCACTTACCTCATTCCTGCAGAAAAATGAAGTCAGAAGGGGGCTCAGAGGACAACCCAGGAGCTTGGACATAAGCCTGGCTGTAAAAAAAAAATAAAAACAGTAAAATTTTTTAAATAGTCTCTCATGTCATTCTTGACGAGGACATCAGCAGTGCCTTGCTCAAAGCTCCAACCAAGTCCTGAGCACAGACCACCCTAACATAAATGACTTTGGCCATGCAGGAAGATTCTGTACACATTTATTCTGCTTTGTTTAATTTTATTTCACAGCGCATCTTCAATTTAAAACTCCTAGTAGAGGGCAGTTAACGTCACTGAATGATTATTAACTGCTGCAGCTTGGTAAATGAGAACCTTAGCTCAAAAGTCAGGTTCTAGACTTCAGCAGTATCAATGTTCACTGAATCATAGAATGTTTTGAGCTGGAAGGGACCTCCAAAGGTCATCTAGTCCAACCCCCCTACAAGAAGCAGGGTCATCTCTAACCTAGGTCAGGTTGCTCAGAGCCACATCAAGCCTGACCTTGAATGTCTCCAGGGATGGGGCCTCCACCACCTCTCTGGGCACCCTGTTCCAGTGATCCGCCACTCTCATGTTAAAGAGCTTTAGGAAGTTATCTCCTCGAAATTTAAGACCTTTTAATAAAACTACTTTTAAACCCTAAAGAATAACTTTAGACTCATTGCTCAGCCAGCCAGTTTTCCAGGCGCTTCATTCCTAGGAGAGGTGACAGATTTCAGCTAGATTTTAATAGCATGGTAGAACTACTGAGTGTAATTAGTTAAAGCATCTACAGAACTTAATTTTTAAATTCCCACTTCAGGTAGCTAAGTAAAGTAATTTTTATTATGTTTCAGAGCTTAAAATAATTGAAGTTTACGGTAAATCCACAGAATTCAATGGAATTAACTGGCTATAAATCTCAGAGCATAAAACTGGTTTGCCAAGGTGGCACGTGAGTGATTCGCAGCCTTTCTGCCAGGTGCAGCCATCGAGACCTGACTGGTCAGTCTTTGATTAATTGCCTGCTGTGTACGAGCCAGGGTCAACCTACTCAATTACGTGAAGGCCTGGTGGAGATCAGAGAGGTAAATCAAAACCTGTGGTAAAAGCTTCAGCCATGATAAGAATGTACCAGTAGCCTTTCTTCCCTGCAAGGACCAATCTTCCCTGGCCTGCCTGCTCTGCAACCACAGCAGTAAGTGGATGCCAAGGAAAGGGAATGAGCAGGACACCCACATGTCCCTTCTCCTGAGTAGCCTTCCCACCTCCAACCATGTTCATTTCTAAGGATCTTTGGAGCCTGACATGGTTCATTTTCTTCCAGGTACTTAACCAGCCACACATTGAACCCAGGTAAACTTTCTGCATCCAACATACCCTTCAGCAGAGATCTCTGCAGATCTACCATCCACTGCATGAAGGTCCAGCTACTCCTGGTTCCCCTGAAGCCAGCTCCCCTTGATGCCTGTCTGGCCTTGTAAGGCATTGAAGAAGCACCTCCTGCCCACCTCTCCATTACTACTCACACAGCCTGTATATCTGATCAGCTCCTGTCGTGGTTTCAGTCAGAACAGAACTAATTCTCTTCAGTGATTTTACTTTTCAGCTAAATCTCTTCTAAGTAACTGCACTTTCTGAAGTCGATGGCATGTTTCTGCAGACAGTTCCTGCTTCTAGAAATAATGGTCCACATTTAGAGTTACTGCCAAGGATTGGTGTGTGCAGAAAGGCTCTTGCTTGTACTTGCTCCTATAGAAACCAAAGCCACTGCTAAATCTTGTGCACCACCTCGGGGTGCTGTAAAGTAAGAGGTGGCACCTGTGGGGAGGGGCAGCCAGGACAGGGGACCCTAAACTGACCAACGAGGGATTCCATCCCATATATGTCATATTCAGTAATAAAGCTGAGGAATCATGAGGGTTAAGCCTCTTCTTCTTCAATGGCTGGCACCTGAGGAGGACTCTGTTCTGCCCTAGATCCCAATCTGTGTATTCCTGAATCCAGTTCCAGAATTCATCTCCTGAATCTGGTTTCTGTCTCCCACTGAGTCCTGTCTGGGGCCTCCCCAGTGCCTGCTCCACAGCATCACTGGTGATGGTGACATAATTGCCATCGGGGGTTGGGTTTGATATATACAACTACATACAAAACCAATATTTCATTTTATTTGTATTATTTTATTATTTTTATTTTATTTATTATTTTTATTTTGGTTTGTTATTTTATATATTTATTATTTTATTGGTATTATTAAAGCTGTTTCAGTTTTCTTTTCCAGTTCATAAGTCTCTCTCTCCCTTATTCCCTTTCTCTTCCCCTTTGGGAAGGGAGAGGAGTTAACAGGGAGCATCTGTCACTTGTCTAGTGGCCAGCCCAGCCCTAACCCTTGACATCCCTCAAAGTTAATCTCTTTCCCCAGTTCATGAGTCCTTGTCAATCAGTCATGCCCAGTACCACAAATGTCTACACTGCTGACCTAGCCACCTATGTGGGACCTCTTCCAGTTCTGCTATAACCCTTTGGAAATGAGAGGGCCAGAAGTGCACACAGCACTCAAGGTAAACTCTTGCTTTACACAACAGCACAGTGGTGTTTCCTACAATAAAGGGCAGCTTGCCTACAAGACCAGGCAATTCCCCATCTTCAGAGACAAAAAGCACTGTGCCAAAGAGTGCAGAGACATGGGCTGCATCCACCGTGGTCCCACCTCCCAATGGGCAAGCCTCGTGCTGCTGTGGGGGAGGAGAGACCCTCATAAGGGGGCACAGCAAGGTAATGCTCAAGGAAAGACAAAACCAGTGGGAAGCTGTAACTCCCTGCATACGAGAAGCAGGAGAACAGCAGAGCAAGTGAGGCCAGTGGGGAACTGGTGCAACGTGTTAAAAAAGCATGGATCAAGATTAGTTGAAAACCAAGCAGATTGTGACACTGTCCACAGGGCTACACAAGACAGAGTATGTAGAAAGAAAACAGGAATGACTTAAAACTACAGTTAGCCCACATGGATTGGGAAACTATCTTGACAGGGTGATGAAAACACTATTTTTAGATATTTTAAATAACTAGTTTAAAATCTGTAATAGAAAAGCAGCTGGTCCCCAGTGACACATGAGAAGGGCTATTCTTCAACACCCTACAGAAGAAAAGAAGCCCACAGAAATCTAAACAATAGGCTCAGATTTGAAAAAGGAGAACTACATAAAAATCAGCGTGGCAGTAAAAAGAAATAGCCAGAAAGGTGGAAATACTTCCAGAAGACCACGTACAAGTAGTATAAGAAAACATCAGGATACTTATGTCATCAATTCAAAATACTTTAAAAGGACAAAAAAAATCAAGTTGTTGCTTGGGGCTGAGCCACTGTAAGGCAATTACTGGCAGAAAAGACAAAAAGGGGGGAAAGAAGATCCTTCAGAATGTGAATATCATGTTCAGAGCAGGAAAAGAAAAAAAGATTGTGAACTTCTGGCAAGTTCAATGCAGAATCATAGGAAGGCACCAAAAAACAACTGTCGTAAGCAACTTCCTAACAGCATAAAAATTTAATTACAGCTCTTTTTCAAGTGTTGCAGATATAGGACACCTTCCTGAGGGCTGGTGGGGTCAGAGATGATGAAGGTGTACAAGGAACACTCCTGATGATAGGCCTAGAACAGGAAAGCCAAATCTTGCACCAGTGTTACCTGCAGAGAAGCTGAAGGACAGAATTCAGCTGTTTTCACTCAGAAAAGGGAACTCAGTGACTGTCCAAATAGTTCTTCAGTAACAAGGCAAATAAAGAAATACAAAAACTAGTGAATAAGGCCACGAAGCCAATATTGCCACTACAAATCCATACTGCTCCCCTCCCCTCACAGTGCAAAAGTCATGAAAAGGTTGTAAGAGAACCACACTGAGACAGGCAACTTGGATAATGAGGGGTCTGAGATAGCTTCTAGTCAAGGAAAGAACTTGATTTTTTCAGACAGAGAAAGAGGTAATTATGGGATCAGGGCAAGGATGGAGGAATAATAAAATGGTAAGTGGTGTGGAGGTGGTGAGTAAGGAATTAATTGTAACTATTCCTTTCCACTAAACAACTAGAGGGCACACAACAAACCAAGGAGCTATCAGGTACAAAACAATGCTCTATAATACAATGTTTAATGCCACACAAGACTATGGAACTTACTGCTGCAGGACATTGCAGGGGCTAGAAGCATAAATGGGTTCTTAAACCTTCCCTGATGCTGGCTGGTAACAAGTACCTGGGGGGACCTTTGCTTTGACACAGCACAACCCTTCATCTGGCAGTGCATCACAGATTGCTTTTTTTGTTTAACTTTTCAAATTTTTTTTAAATTTAGAAATAATACAACCCCCTAAGATTGCAAGCTGTTAACAAAAGCTGAAAAATTAACCACTTGGTTTGCAGCTTTCACTCAGCAAGTCAAACAAACAACCTGCTCCAGTGGCTCTCCCTGTCAAATAAACCTTTCTGATCATTTGCTTTAAGCTCAGGGGCAGCAGTCCCTGCAGAAAAGGTATCTGAAAACTAGTTCACGCTGCTAATCACCTGGCAACTAAGAGCATACCACGCCAGCCCAACTGACACCAGTCAATATCAGTCCCCTGGTCCAGAAGTATCACAGACATTGCATAATACCAGCTCTCCCCTAAACTTGGGGGAAGCATTAATCTGGAGTCTTATCTTTATTCATGCTCATTTTACTAAGGTGCTCTCAATTCATGCCCAGCAGCACAGGGAAATGTCACTGCTCTGGTAACCAACCCTCGACCAGGCCATGATCTCCTCCAGCCCCAAGCCTTGTCCACCACCAGGATAAACACAAGAGGTAGTTCTCTTGGCCATGTGATGTCATCCCAGCAATAGCAAAACAGCACCATTCCTCCAGCCTCAGCCATGCACATGTCATCAGGGGGATACTCCAGAGACAGGTAGTGCCACAGATAGTGCCACAGATGGGCTTTGCTGCCTGCTGGAGAGGTCTGGGAACCAGTGCACAGAGCACCAGCCCAGCTCTGCCCCAATTCCCTGATGGGCAAGGAAACCAGAGAAGCCTTGGCCCACCCAAGGCAGAAACCAGTCCCATAATACCCATAACTCTGGGGGGGAAGGGAGATTGAAAAACATCCAGTTATTTTTTTGAATGAAAAGCAGTCAGCTTGGAAAGGAAATCTTCACATCAGCCTAATTCCCTGGAGCTTTCTGGCAGTTTTCACATGGCCAAGTTGGGGGAAAAAAAGAGATGGGGAGAAAGAAGAGATATAGAAGATAGAAGAAAGAAGGGAGAGAAGGTAAAGGAGAAAATGAAAAAGCTATTGGAAAGGTCTCCCCAACTGCGTGACAACAGTTCAGCTTCCAACTTTAAAAATGAGAATCTCTCCCAGAAAAATGACAGCATCTTTTTATTTATCTTTTTCTTTGATGCTTCCAAGCTCTCCTGCCAGGAAAATAAGTTTTGAATGAAAATGTTTTGACCAGCTTTGCCTGAAACACTCAATTAGTAGTGAAGGGCAGAGCAGGAATGGGGAAGACAAGGGGCCAGCAGCTGGGCAGCAAACAAAGCCAGCCTGGCAGAGAGAAGCTGGCAGCACCCAAGCCACCAAGCACCTAACAAATCTGTGCTCAAGCTAACACATCCAGACCTTTATCTCAAGCAAGGCTGATTCTTTGAAGGATGCTCTATACCATCTTCTCCAGAGAACCCCACGAAGCTGTCTAGGTCCCTCAGAACCTGCCAGCTCCTCCAGCAAGGTCTGCAAGGGCCCCCAGGTGCTTGGATCTAGCAACAGGAACGGCTGGCACTGAAAATAAAACAGGAGGTTCATTAGGAACCAGACACCACAATGACAGTCACCAAGCTGGGTTAATATGACTCCAACCACGCTTCATGCACGAGTAGCTATTGAGATCTAGCTGGTAGGCCAGTCTCCCTTCAGTGCTCAGAGTCACACTCTTGCCTTCCTTTCCTCTTCTCTCTTTTATTAACACAGTACATCTCTCTGGCATCTCTAACTTAACGCTCCGTTTGTTGGCTGCCTGACAGGTCTCAGAAAAGCATCTTTCCAATTCCAGCATAACTCTGTTTAATCTTGTATGGAGAAGGTGCATCACTTAAGTAACTTTTTTTATTCCTCCTTTCCTGCAGAAAAAAGGAAAAGAAGTTTGAAAAAAAAGAATGACAGCAGTGTTTTAACCTAAACAGGAGCAATTTGCATGCAAATGAGATTTTTCAGGTGCCACAGAAGATGTGGGGGCCTTGCCAATCTGGAGGGGAGAAATGAAAAGAAGGGTGAGTTTGACACAAACACTGTCAAGTGATGAACCCGCAACTTTTAGTTTCTTCCCTAAGGGCAAAGTGTCCTGGAGAGAGTCTCTTCAGTACTACCATCATATTTTCATTCTCATTGACACTACCATTGTAAGACAAAGAACCTGTTTCTTGCTCTGTGAACCTGCTCTGTCAGGAGGGCTGGACTAGATGATTTCTAGAGGTCCCTTCTAACCCTTTTCATTCTGTGATTCTTCTTTTATTTATATGCCTTCTCAAAACCCCTTGCATGCAAGTCCTACAAATGTAGTCAATCCATGAGTAGGTGCAGCTGGATGTAAACCCACGTGGGAAGTGGTTTCCTTACCAAACTTGATGAGAGAATGAGTTATACAATCAATAAAGCAGCACCAGACTGCAGGGGAAGAGAGAATCATATGATGTACTAAACAGCACCCAGACATTATCACCAATAAATCCTGGTGGTATGGGAGTTAGCAGAGGCACAACAGGGGTGCTAAAGCTGCTGAGAACAGAGAAGCTGCAGGGAAGGCAGCAGTCTGCCTGCAGCACTTCAGCTCAACCAGTTTCTCCCAACAGTATTTCTCCCAGCCATTAGCATTCATTACACATAGGGAAAAGATCTTTATGCTCCAGAGCTGGCACTCTGTGTTGTAAGATGGGTTATTTGCACCTCTCAGGGAAAGATCTTTCAGACAATGATTCCCGCGGGCATTTATGTTCTCCAGGCAGCACTGAAGTAATCTTCTGGGGAACCTGAATGCACTGAGTCCTGTGGCAGGGGATGCCACAGCACCCCACACTTCGAACCACTGCACCACACCTTCCCAGAGGCAGACAACACTTCCACAAGAGCCTCAACATCAAATTGACCAGTTTTACCTTATACTTGGAAAAGCAGAGAGAGCAACCAGAACACCCTGCCTTTGCCCTTCCATGGATTCTGCACAACAGAAGGCCCTAACAGAAGAGAGAGTGTCCAGCAACAAGGTCAATGAACAAGCTACGGCTGCTGTTTACTAACACAAACATGCACCTGGTCTTGGAAAACCTTCCTGAGCACAAGTTTTGCAAGTTTCTCCACTTTCTAATTCAACATTCCCGGTATGCTAGTAAAATTTCCCACCGCTGTTCTTACAAAAGTGTTACACCCTTTCTAAAATAAAACAGGGCTGCGTGGCAGATCTAAACCAGGGAAATGCATCAGAGCAATTAGCAGCTCTGCTGCTTTTAAGGCTCTGATTGGAATCCTGCTCCCAAGCGAAAAGGCAGCGCTGGGGCGAGGAGAGGCGGCGGCTCTGCGTGCGGGCTCCACCTGCCGGCAGCTCCGCTCTGCTGCCTCTGCTCCGCCGGTAGTAAACTCCAACAAAACCTACACAGCCATCAATTACACTTTTCTCCTCGCAGCCTATGAATTTCAATAAATACACCATCTGTTCATCTTCTGTGTGGGAGTTCAGTCATCTTCTTGGCAGCAATATTATTCTAGAGCAATTACCTGTGTCTTTATCACCTATCATTGTGCTTCATCATCTTTTCATCATGTGTAAAAACCAACCACTTTATTACTACAATTTCTGTAGGCAGCCCGGTCCTGTTAGTTACCATGGAGATGATCTGTCAAAAGAAGTCTACATTTAAAGAAGTAAAAGCTGAGAAAAGGAGGAGGAGAGAAACACAAAGAGCCTGAAATGAACTTGTTTCTCCAAGTCAGAGTTTAAACACAAAAGGAACATCTCGGGCAGCAACACTTAGATGCCACTAACAGCCTAGTTAGGAATCCATCAACCTGCCAATACAGAGGATGAGTCAATGACTCACAAGCATTACAAACGCTCAGAGGTCAGAGACTCGGCTTTAATCCCTCAGCAGAGTCCCATGACCTGCTCTTAGGAAGGCCAGGTTCTTATTACTATAAATCAAAAGATAAAATAGGGGGAGAGAGGACAGGCTGGAGTGGCAGGCAGGCGGCAACAGCAATTTTCCCCTCACTGGCGGTCACTAATGAGACGATGAATTTTACATCAGCTGCACTATAGTTTATACTCATTCCTGAAAATCTCCTTGAATCAGTCTCTTTCTTCCCCAACTTCATTCTTCCTGTGCTCCACTTTCTCTCCCCCCTTCCATGGATTCCTGCCGAGCTCTGTTGCTCCTTCCCTCCCAAGCTGCACATCATTCTCCTCCTCTTTCCATAAAACACACACACGTGCAGCTGTTCTACCTCTCTCTTTCCAAATTCCTATTTCAAAAGCAGTTGTCAGGGCCAACTATTTACAGATGCTTGCTCCCTCACCCACCCACATACACCCCCTGCCTTTACTTCATGAAATTCTGGTTTCCTCTTCACTTTCTTTTTTTCATCTCCTCCAGCCTTCCAGCTCCCGCCCTTCCAAGCTGTAATTGCTCTTGTGTTACTGCAGGAAAAATATTAGCAAAGTACAAAGGACTTGCTGATGCTCGGTGTTTCTAGGATGCGTCATTAGAAGCCTTGAGATGAAACACACTGGGCTGCAAACTGCTTTGGTTCAATTCATCCTTGTATCTCTGGAAGAAATAAGCAATCTCCAAGTGATCCACTTTGTTTAATACCAAGTACACGTGGACTGAGTTTGAATGATTGCCATCCTGACCTGCAAGAGTACAAAACGTGACCACCTATTCATTGTGTTCACTGCTACCTTCCACAGCAGAATTCCTCCAATCCTGCAAGTCATAAAAAGATAACCAGAGAGGGAGGAAACATCATCCAAAAGTTCTCCTTAAAAGCACTTCAATTTCTCTCTGTCCACCTTGAGACACAAGGTACTAAATTCTCCTAAGTGCTAAGTGTCCACACTTCCCATGGGTTTCTGCCTGTAGAAAACTTTGAGCCTAAAGAGCATCAAATCCAGGTGCTGAAAATGAGACAGATGTCCAGAAATCTGGGACTAAGCAACTACCAGGGTATTAAAAAAAGGTACTGCAGCAGAAATAAAGCTTGGGTTCAGCAGTGAAAAATTCCAGTGCTTAACTTCTGAGAGAAGGAGGAGGGGACATAAAATAGGAGAGGGGACTACAATAAAACAATGGGAAGGAAAGAAAGTGATTAAAATTACAAAATAAAACCCCCAAGGATATATCAGGAATGCATTTCATCAGAGTTCAAAGCAGAAACCTCATGGAGAAAAAAAAAAATCAAATTTGAAAAAATCAGTATTTGCTAAGAAAACAGGAACTAAATAAGAAAAATTACATTCTCATCTCAAATCTGATCTCCCCCAGAAGTTTATTATGGAGCCAAAGTTCTTCCCAACTGTCCCCTTAGCAGAAGTGCTATTGAAGAGACTGAAACCACAGAGAGATCAGATACTGCAACAGCTTCTGTTGCTGAGGAAATGGCACCTACACACCCTTCTTTACCCTTGTGGCTGTGGGCCCTGCATTTCCTCTCTCTCTGTAGACACCTTTTGCAGTCAAGTTGAGCCATCAGCTTCCATATGGTGCTTTGCCTTCTACAAGACAGGCCCAGGGAGAGTCACATCCCTGCTCTTTAGCATGGCTGGTTGCTGCACAGATTGGATGTAGATGGAGAAGTGCCCAGGCTAAAAAGTGGTTTCCAGCATCCTGGGCCAACTTGAGCTGCCACTTGGTAGGCATGCTGGAGAAACTTCTGCTTCTGCTAACCTCATTTCCTCCAGCCAAGCCTTCCAGGCAGGCTCAGTGCTGACTCCCTGCACAGGATCTCTGTGCCCTTCCAAGGCAGATGCCCTTGACCAGCAGCATCTGTGCTGCCTCTGCCCTTGCAGTGCTGGCAAGCAACCAGAGCAGACACTGGTTCTGCTTCCCTCCCCCCCTTTCCCACCAACAGATCTGCAAAAAGAGCCAGAAGAGCTGTCCCAAGAGGGAATGCTGCCTGCTGCTGGGGCTGCCGCACCAGGCAGCGGGACAGCCCAACACGTGCCACCACACACAGTCCACCACCTGAACAGGGCCCTCATCTATCACTCCCATTCTCCCAAACCCTCAGCAGCTTTGCAAAAATTACTACTTCTGCTTATTCCACATCTTGAGCAGCTGTTCCAGTCACTGCCGTGTGCTCACGCAGCAATTCACCCTCTCCAGGGCTCTTACAAGGGCACCCTCCCTTCCAGAGAGCCTGAAGCACTTTTTCCCACTGGCACCCAGGAGCTGCTGCTGCAGTGACACACTGGATTACTGGTCAGATCAGGCTTGAATTGCTGAGCCACTCAGGCCTGGGGAGCATGGACAGGCTTGCCAAGGGGAAAAGGTGGCACATAGAGCAACTCCACTATCATCAGCAGGCCCTGCACCTTCCCAGAGCATCCTGCCACAGCTGGGAGCACTGCAGAGCCCACACCACTCCTCTTGCCGAGGATCTATTCCTGGACAGTGGGCAGAAGGTATCAGCTCATTCCTCAGCAGCATCACACATCTACAGCTTTCCTTCCAGCTGTGTGCACAGCCATCACCTTCCCCGTCTTGAACTGGGTGGGATGGGAGTAGAGAGAGAACATGGGGTTTGGCTGCTTTCAGATCACACCTGCAACCCATCTCCTCCATGGTCTTGTACGACCATCCCTTGGCACAATAACTAACATGGAGACTCAGCACAGATACTCATGAGCTGGGCTGGTATTTGGCAACCCAAGCGTACAACAAGCAATGAGTAGACAGAGCAGGCTGGGCTAACACATGGCACACCAGATGCTCATCCAGCACAAGGTCACTATTGCCTGATTTTACTTCACCAGTGGCAACCACACAGACCACCTAAACTGTGCTTTGAACTATCATAAATTTATTCCACCCAGTGCTCCAGCATCACTCTTCATCAAACCACAAGGCAGGGAGACAAATAGGAAAGGCACAGGAAAAGGAGCAGCTCTAAAGAGGGAGAAAAACAGATTTAATCACTTAAAAGGCATCATCAACTCTTTGTTCAGAATTGCTTTTGCTAAAGAACCAAACAGAAGGCAACCTTGCATCTTTCATGGGTTTGCAGGTAGAAGACCAACCACACACCAACACTGGTGACAGGGACAGAAACCACAACCTAGTACCCAAAATGGCAACCTGAAGTATTAGGTTAATGAAGAGGCATCATGAACTTTCACTCCTTCCTGTAGCTCTGTCATACTTACATGGCCATACACCAAGCAATCCATATTTCTGTGACCAAAGCAGCATTAATTAGCTCAGCTCACAGCACGTTTCTGTCCTCAGTAGCCTTGACTTGTTCCTTAAAAACTTAGGACTAAGAGTATTCCTGGCCTCACCCTAGAGCAGCAGTTTACTGGCAGTGCTAGATAAAGTGTGCAGTCAGCACCACCCACACCAGTCTGCCTGGCAGAGGAGCAGGGCTGGATGGGATTCAAAGGCAGCTCATGGCTGGGGAGATGGTGAGACACAAATCATCAATTCTGACAACAGCCAGGTGGAAAACCAGGACCTCCCTCAGAGCTTTTGGGGATAAAAGGTCAGAAGATCTCAGAAGATCACATCCCCAGTTGTTCTCAAGTCACCTTGGGAACGCACAGGCTTTTCCATTTTCTTGTATATATTACTGATTTATTGGTTGTTCCACAGGCTTTTTACAGATTTTTCATTAAACAGCAATTAAAGCAGGCAGCCAAAGTCAAACTAGACCCGTGCAGTGAAGAGGCAGAAAGTCCTGAGCAAACAGATTTTCCTGCCCAGTACAGGTTTGAGGAAGACAGAAAGAGACATTAGATCTAGGTGACGTTTCACCTTCTGTCTACAAGTAGCCATATGCAACCATAGTGCAAAATTCTTGAAAATATCGTTGACAATTCCCTTCAGATGATTTCCTGCCCTTGTTACTTACACTATTTCAAGAAGAGAGTAAAGCTTTATGCTGTCTTTAGCTAATGCCAATGCACAAAGCTGGCAGAGCACTGCAGGGACATCCTGCTTTGTACCTCTCCCATAAGTGCAAGCACACGACATCTCCTGTCAGCTAAACAGACCAGCAATCCACTTCCACACCTCATCCCATGGGCTCCTGCACCAGTCCAATCCAGGATCCTTCATCCCTAGGTTGTCAGGTTTTTTCTGCTTTAAAGCCCAAACTCAAGTTGAGATTCTGTAACTCTATGATTCTCAGACAAGGAGTCTGAAGTCCTTTGGAAGCTCAGAGCATTTATCCTCTCCAGGGAACAGCTCATCACACAAGTTGCTGAGAGCAATGAAAGGCAATTAAAATTTTCTTGATTAATATAAAACCACTATATAAATACTTACAGCAAAAACCATTATAATTGTGTCTCATTTTCCAGCATTACAGGAATCAAGTTCTCTCATATGAAAAGAAGGTGGAAATGAAAGAAAGGATCACCAAAAAACCCCAGATGATCTCACTTGCAGTAAGTTGAGGGAACTTGTGTGAAGTGACCACATTAGTTTGGGGGCTGTACTGGGAATCAAACTCTTCTCAGCAAAAGCCTTCAGCTGTGTCAGAGCTCTGGCAAGACACCCCTGGCCTGACATGGACCCACCTCTGCAAAAAGGATCAAGAGACTGGCTTGCTGTCTGTCCGCTTTGTACAAGTGGTGTAGACAGTCTAGCCCTGGCAGAAGTGCACAGCTAATGCATCTTGCCAAGGATTTTTCTGACACAGAAAAGCCTGTAGGCTTCTCTGGGATCTAGTCCTTTCACCTGTAAAGAGTCCCCTACAACTATTATGGTGCACTTTGAGCCAAGAGACACCAGTGCCATGACCAGCTGGCACCACTGGCCTGCACATTCCTGCTCTTCCACCCAGGTGAAATTTCACATGGGGTATCCCACATGGCTGGCTGCCTTTGGCAGTATGGACCTGTGACCATCCCTGCATGAGGCCTGAGAGGCAGTTCTTCCTCTTTTCTCAGCACTGCTCTAAACTGCATCTAGTAGTCTGGTACCATACTGGGGGTAAAAAAAAACAAACTACAATGCAATTTAAACACCCATTAAAAAAATAGAAGGAAGAAAGGTTGTGGAAAACATGACACACGAGGAGATATAAAGAAAAGGGAACCATTTAGACTGAAAATAGGAAGGGGGGGCAAAATAAAAAGATGACTATCTGATCTCTGTATCTATTGGATACAGTGCTTAAACTACACCAAGAAAATTTATCAGGAGTGAGTAAGATACAGTTCACTCAGGTGTGGAGCAAGGGAATGGACCTGTGGTCCCTTCCAGCTTTATTTTCTATGACCCCCTATGCTCCTCAGCACTCGTGTCAAGACACCCTCCTGCTGCTCAGTGTACAAAGGCAGCCAAAATTTGGTTTGGTTCCCATTTTGTTCAAGCTGGAGAATTTCCTCACAAAACAATGTCTCTGTTTAGCCTCGGGTCCTAAATGTCCAAACAAAAATGAGTAAAAATAACCACAACTAAACAACAGAAGAGAGAGTAATTCTACAAAAGGAAAGTCAGTATTAAAATCCATTACACACAGAAACAGAGACTCTATTAAAATTTATTGCTTGGTTTCAGGACTTGGGAAGTGTCTCTTCATTTCCTGTACCTCTTGAGTATTTACTATGTCCCCTATGAGCTAAGTCTTCCACAGTCATTTTAATGTCACGTTCTAAGCATTTCTGCATTGTAAATCATCGATTTTTATCTCCTCCTTCCAATCAATGCAAAGATATTTATGCTGGACACATAAAAGCTCTTGACACTATAGAAAAACCAATTACACCCTGCAAGACGTTTGCTTTTGGTCGTTGACATCATGGAATTATCCATTACACTTTGCACATGCCTGCCATTTACAGGAAAGCAGCGTGACCTTGCCTGCCTGGGCTTTGCATCTCTGCAACCTGGTGAAGCAACGTGGTGGGAGTTCAGAATCATAGAATCGTCAGGGTTGGAAGGCACCTTAAAGATCATCTAGTTCCAATCCCCTTGCCATGGGCAGGGACACCTCCCACTAGATCAGGTTGCTCACAGCCCCATCCAGCCTGGCCTTAAACATTTCCAGGGATGGGGCTTCCACCACCTCTCTGGGCAACCTGTGCCAGTGTCTCACCACCCTCATGGGGAAGAACTTCTTCCTAACGTCTAATCTGAATCTACCCACCTCTAGTTTTGACCCATTCCCCCCAGTCCTACCACTACCCGACATCCCAAAAAGTCCCTCCCCAGCTTTCTTGTAGGCCCCTTAAGATACTGGAAGGCCACAATAAGGTCCCCTCGGAGCCTTCTCTTCTCCAGACTGAACAACCCCAACTCTCTCAGTCTATCCTTGTAGGAGAGGTGCTCCAACCCTCTGATTGTTCTCGTGGCCCTTCTTTGGACACGTTCCAGCACATCCATATCTTTCTTGTAATAGGGCAATATCTCAATATCACTTGCAGCAGAGACAGCCACCCCTGGCCTGGGGACTACCTGAACTGAACATTGCCAAAGCTGGGAGAAATCAAAGCAGAAGCAGTTCTCATGTTGGTCCCACTCCTGTGCCCCTACCAGACATTGCTCGCTATCAAAGACAAGATGCAGGTGAGACAGAGCTTTCTTCTAACCACTGCAGTCACTTCCCTCCACAGCCCCAGGGACAGACTGGAAAACTTCATCATTGCTCCATGTTTGCCAGTGCTTCAAGGATGGGCCCAGCATACACCCTCTGCCAGGATGGTCCTTCTGTCTCCTCCCACTCCTACACCCTGGGCTAGCAAGGACAGACACACTGGAGCACCTGCAAGCTCCTGTTACAGCAGTTGTCTAGAGTACACCATGATCCCTTTTTGCTTGGCCACCTGTATTTCCTTCTCTTGAATAATGCTGCGTCCTTCCTGGATGAAGTCAGGACACTGGGCACGCTTGGATGACTTCACCACTCCATGCTACTGGTACGACAGGTTCACAGGATGAGCCAAGAATCAGCCCCTTTTATCTTGGCAAAACTGCAACAGACTTGTCAAGCCTCCAAGCGGTTTATGTTCATGATACCCATCAGTCCCTGTCTTGCACACTATTCTCCTAGCAGCAGCAATTTTCACCTTCCTAGCAAAGCACTGATGAGTCCTTGCTCCCCAGAAAGGACCCACCATCAAAGAACCTCCCAGGAGGGACAGTCTCCCCAGCCTCAGCATCACTCTCGTGCCACAAGCTCAGCAATGAAAAGGAGTTTTCCTGCCACTCTGTGACTGACACATGGATGTGTCCCACTGTCCCATGACTTGATGGTTGCTTTGTCACAGATCAGACAGGAAAGTGTTTCTCATAGCACTGAATCAGGGAGCAGTATTGTTGGGGATTAAAATAATTTACTCGTAGAATATTAGAATTAATTCTGTAATCACTTAGAATTAGGTTGAATTGAAACTTGTTTTACTTTGATTAGCATGAGTAATTTGCTTAGCATGAGTAGCTGGATTTACTGAAGCCTCAGGCCACAAGCAGTGAACTTATGATGAACTTATACACAGGGGGGCCTTGAGACCCTACATTTGGTGAAAAATAAGGTAGCCCAATCCACAGCCTGTGAAAAATAAGGCAACCACATTCTCAGCAGAAGCTGCATCCTCAAGATAAAAAAAAGAATAACCAGCCTGGAGACAAAGAAAGGATCCAATGAAGAACAAGATGACCCCAGACCCAAATAATACTATTAGACCAAACCACTGTGTTNAGCCTCGGGTCCTAAATGTCCAAACAAAAATGAGTAAAAATAACCACAACTAAACAACAGAAGAGAGAGTAATTCTACAAAAGGAAAGTCAGTATTAAAATCCATTACACACAGAAACAGAGACTCTATTAAAATTTATTGCTTGGTTTCAGGACTTGGGAAGTGTCTCTTCATTTCCTGTACCTCTTGAGTATTTACTATGTCCCCTATGAGCTAAGTCTTCCACAGTCATTTTAATGTCACGTTCTAAGCATTTCTGCATTGTAAATCATCGATTTTTATCTCCTCCTTCCAATCAATGCAAAGATATTTATGCTGGACACATAAAAGCTCTTGACACTATAGAAAAACCAATTACACCCTGCAAGACGTTTGCTTTTGGTCGTTGACATCATGGAATTATCCATTACACTTTGCACATGCCTGCCATTTACAGGAAAGCAGCGTGACCTTGCCTGCCTGGGCTTTGCATCTCTGCAACCTGGTGAAGCAACGTGGTGGGAGTTCAGAATCATAGAATCGTCAGGGTTGGAAGGCACCTTAAAGATCATCTAGTTCCAATCCCCTTGCCATGGGCAGGGACACCTCCCACTAGATCAGGTTGCTCACAGCCCCATCCAGCCTGGCCTTAAACATTTCCAGGGATGGGGCTTCCACCACCTCTCTGGGCAACCTGTGCCAGTGTCTCACCACCCTCATGGGGAAGAACTTCTTCCTAACGTCTAATCTGAATCTACCCACCTCTAGTTTTGACCCATTCCCCCCAGTCCTACCACTACCCGACATCCCAAAAAGTCCCTCCCCAGCTTTCTTGTAGGCCCCTTAAGATACTGGAAGGCCACAATAAGGTCCCCTCGGAGCCTTCTCTTCTCCAGACTGAACAACCCCAACTCTCTCAGTCTATCCTTGTAGGAGAGGTGCTCCAACCCTCTGATTGTTCTCGTGGCCCTTCTTTGGACACGTTCCAGCACATCCATATCTTTCTTGTAATAGGGCAATATCTCAATATCACTTGCAGCAGAGACAGCCACCCCTGGCCTGGGGACTACCTGAACTGAACATTGCCAAAGCTGGGAGAAATCAAAGCAGAAGCAGTTCTCATGTTGGTCCCACTCCTGTGCCCCTACCAGACATTGCTCGCTATCAAAGACAAGATGCAGGTGAGACAGAGCTTTCTTCTAACCACTGCAGTCACTTCCCTCCACAGCCCCAGGGACAGACTGGAAAACTTCATCATTGCTCCATGTTTGCCAGTGCTTCAAGGATGGGCCCAGCATACACCCTCTGCCAGGATGGTCCTTCTGTCTCCTCCCACTCCTACACCCTGGGCTAGCAAGGACAGACACACTGGAGCACCTGCAAGCTCCTGTTACAGCAGTTGTCTAGAGTACACCATGATCCCTTTTTGCTTGGCCACCTGTATTTCCTTCTCTTGAATAATGCTGCGTCCTTCCTGGATGAAGTCAGGACACTGGGCACGCTTGGATGACTTCACCACTCCATGCTACTGGTACGACAGGTTCACAGGATGAGCCAAGAATCAGCCCCTTTTATCTTGGCAAAACTGCAACAGACTTGTCAAGCCTCCAAGCGGTTTATGTTCATGATACCCATCAGTCCCTGTCTTGCACACTATTCTCCTAGCAGCAGCAATTTTCACCTTCCTAGCAAAGCACTGATGAGTCCTTGCTCCCCAGAAAGGACCCACCATCAAAGAACCTCCCAGGAGGGACAGTCTCCCCAGCCTCAGCATCACTCTCGTGCCACAAGCTCAGCAATGAAAAGGAGTTTTCCTGCCACTCTGTGACTGACACATGGATGTGTCCCACTGTCCCATGACTTGATGGTTGCTTTGTCACAGATCAGACAGGAAAGTGTTTCTCATAGCACTGAATCAGGGAGCAGTATTGTTGGGGATTAAAATAATTTACTCGTAGAATATTAGAATTAATTCTGTAATCACTTAGAATTAGGTTGAATTGAAACTTGTTTTACTTTGATTAGCATGAGTAATTTGCTTAGCATGAGTAGCTGGATTTACTGAAGCCTCAGGCCACAAGCAGTGAACTTATGATGAACTTATACACAGGGGGGCCTTGAGACCCTACATTTGGTGAAAAATAAGGTAGCCCAATCCACAGCCTGTGAAAAATAAGGCAACCACATTCTCAGCAGAAGCTGCATCCTCAAGATAAAAAAAAGAATAACCAGCCTGGAGACAAAGAAAGGATCCAATGAAGAACAAGATGACCCCAGACCCAAATAATACTATTAGACCAAACCACTGTGTTAGAGGATGGGAACTTCAATTTTAAAGGTGTAATTGCCCAGGGATTTCTTTGTTCAGGGTCCCTTTCCAGAGGCACCCAGCTTGAGCTGAAATAAAACAACTCTGTGGCAGAACCTAGGGTCTGAATTCATTACAGTTTAGGGCTAAGGCTGGATCCAGCCACACCTAGACTTGTCTCTGAGAGGAAGTTCAGAAAGCCAGAGGGTCCAGTCTGAACCACACAACCCAGTGGGCAGGTCAGCTTGGACCCTTCTATAACAAGTATTTGAGGAACAAGAGTGTTGAACAAGACCACACAGCAGTGTGCTGTAGCTTCCCTAGCACTATTGTCAACGTAGACTTTCCACCTCAGGTGTTTGTCCACAGACCTATAAGAAAGATGGGGAGGGACTTTTTAAAAGGGTTTGCAGTCATAGGATGAGGGGCAATGGGTTCAAACTGGAAGAGAGGAGATTTAGATTAGATGTGAGGAAGAAATTCTTCACTATGAGGGTGGAGAAACACTGGTACAGGTTGCCCAGGGGGGTTATGGATGCTTCCTCACTGGATGTGTTCAAGACTAGGTTGGATGGGGCCTTGAGCAACCTGGTCTAGTGGGAGGTGAACATGTTATGGCAGGGGGGGTGAAACTAGATGATCTTCAAGGTCCTTTCCAACCCCAATCATTCTATTATTCTATGATTTTATCTGAAGTTGACACATGCCTGTAGGTGAGTAAGAGCTAGCTCCAGAGAACTGCATTTCATTTTAAAATCTTGGTAAGAACATCTAGTGTAAGAAAGCTAATTCCAGTGAAGTGAGGGAGCTGTGGTGATTACAGCAGATCCAGCCTCTAAGCCACGAGGACATCTTTAATTAGAGTATATAAAGAGAGAGAATATTAAACATCCAAGGGTCATCATTCTCTCTGCTGGCTGCAAGAGCAGGAATTTCAAAAGCAGTGACACCAGAAGAAGCTTTAGGGCCCAGACTTGTGTTTAATTCTCTAAGATCCTGACTGGCCCAGCTGAGTGAGGCAAAAGTATCTCTCATTAGTAGAACAATTAATTTTTTGTGTGTCCAGTAGATGCAAGTTCCAGGCACTGCATGGGAGATTTAGTCATTCATAGCCAAACTGCTTCTACCAAATTTATTTTAAATGTTTTAACTTTTCCTTAGAGGGGTTGGGGGTTTATCTCTTGTCAAAAGGAGCAGAGCAGAACTTCACTGCAGATCACTCCCATGAACAGGAGACTAAATCATCTGGGAAAAAAGGGCAATAAAAAGCCCCAACATGTTTAAAAACTGACAGCTGCACTTTGACTCTTAAATTTTAGAAGAATTATTTCCCCCTCCCCTGTTATTCATCTGCTTCTGAACACCTGGAGCATCAGGCAGTCAAAGGAATGGTGTGAGAATGCCAAGCAGATACTGAGAGTAGACCTGGAAGTAGAGAAGAGGCCCCTTATTTTAAAGGGGTTGTCAGAGATGGGCTGTCCTGGTTTCAGCTGGGGTAGAGTTAGTTATCTTCCTAGTAGCTGGTACAGTGCTGTGCTCTGGATTTAGCATGAGATCAATGTTGATAACACACTGATGTTGTAGTTGTTGCTAAGTAGTGTTTATATTAAACCAAGGATTTTTCAGCTTCTCGTGCCCTGCCAGAGAGAAGGCTGGAGGGGCACAAGAAGCTGAGAGGGAACACAGCCAGGACACCTGACCCAAACTGGCCAAAGGAATATTCCACACCATATGACACCATGTCCAGTATACAAACTGGGGATAAAGCTGGCCAGGGGCTGCTGCTCAGAAACTGACTGGGCATCAGTCAGCGAGTGGTGAGAAACTGCCTTGTGCATCACTTGTTTTGTATATTCTAATTATTATCATCATTATTGCTACCATTATTATTATTTTCTTCCTTTTCTGTCCTATTAAACTGTCTTTATCTCAACCATAGATTTAACTTTTTTTTTCCCCTCCAGATTTTCTCTCCCATCCCCACAGGAGCTGGAGTGAGTGAGCAGCTCTGTGGTGTTTAATTGCCAGCTGGGGTGCACACAAAAGAATTGCTAAAGACAAGAATTTGCAGTGTATCAGCTCAATGGCATTAAACCCTTTAGCCTATCTCTCTTCTTCAAAAATCAAAGCAGTCTCAAATAATAACAATATAAAATTAAGCTCCTCAATCTAAATCAAACAAGACAGCACACATGGCTCGGTTTTAAACCATATAGGAAATAACAACCTTCATTCAGGAGATTGCAGTAGGGGATCTGGCATCATTCTGTTAATCCACTTTACAGTCACACCTTACTTAATTAAAAAATACATAGGGAAATTAACTGGTACAAACATAAATTAGCAGTGATCTCTATGTAATACCTATGCAACATTCATCAGGCCAGTCAGATTCAAAAAGACTCTTACTAATAAGTCTCCTACTTGACAACACTACATCTCAGTGTCTGAGAAACAGGGGGGTCCAACAGACACTTTGAAGCACCTGGCCAGCTGATCCAATGCCACCACCAGCCCTGAGAACGTTCTGCACTTCCTAGGGGAGGAATCAATCAGACAGATGCACACCTGCCCTGTTGCAACACCTGCCCTTGACTTCAGATGGGCAGAGCTGGAATCTGAAGGATGGAAACCTAATGGGGAAAGTCCTCTGGGCTCAGAGAAGAGCCAAGAGCAACCTCCGAAGGGAAGAAAGTGACTGACAAAGCACTGGTACCTCCATCACACTCTGCAGCACACTTCCTTGGTATCACTGTGCTGTTCAACCATAAGTCTGCAGCCACCCTTCCCAACTCCAGCATCTACAGGAGGCAGGGCAGGACACTCCTGCACTTCACAGCCAGGAGATGATGGCCTGAGCCACAACAAGAAGATGCTGTCTCCAGGCTCAGGCCACTAGTAGCTTCCCAAGGCTGGAGAGAGGGCAGATAGGTATTGCTGCAACCAGAGAAATAAGACATGGCAGAAGTTTGGCATTTATAGATCTGATATACCTTTTTTTTTTAAACTGACGAAAATAAAGCAAGCTGAAAGAAGTGAGAGGGAAAACAGTACTTTAAAAATATATTATTCTAGAAGTATGTATAAGCCATTTTCCTTCACTCATGTTGGGATGAGAGAGTGTTGCATCCTATTTTTCAGCTCAGTCATGTGAAGTCTTGTCTCTGTTATCCACAGCTCTCCTTTTCCTATCATTACCTCCAATTTGCACAGATGAACAAGGTGCGTTCTACTTGGAAAACAAACAAATACATATTTCAAAGTACCAAACAGTGTTAAAAACCACTTTGCACAAGGACGTGCACTATATGATTTCCATAACATATAGAAGGTATAGCAGCTGTTTCATTACATCATTAGAAGAAAGAGTCCCTAAACAGAAACAACGTGTGGCAAAGGAAAGTCAGTTGTTTAACAACAGGTCCACAAACAGATCTTTGCGTGCACCCAGAGCAACTATTTGGGACAATCTTCTCCCTCCTGCTGTGCAAGGCAGTCAATTTCCATTTGGAAGCAGCATTGCTACTGAGAAAGCTAATAGAAATCCATCACCCACTGACTTACAGGATGACGCTGGCAGCACGATCCTGGCTCAAGCACGTGTCTGCTGGATCCCAGCACTGGCTCCTCGATGCCCATCACCAAAGGTCCCCGTGTGGTGAACGATGCCCTGAGTCCGTGCACGTCCCTGGTGTGTGTGGAAGGCAGCCTACAGAAGGACAGTGAAGACAAAGCAACAACCCTTACTGATGGCTATGAAACAGCAGATGTTACTGTGTGTTACTATTTGCTCAGAGCTATCAGGGGAAGAGGGTCATGTAAGCCCAGCACGCCCTCCAAAATATCCTCTGAGATAAGCATGCACATGTGTGCACACATGGACATCCACCTTTCCAAAGAGAAGTGGAGGCATCTGAGTGTGATTCCCCAACTTAACGTGCAGCACCCAAGTGCTTAGAGGACAACAGGCTACACAGGTCTCGTGTGCTGCAAGACCTGGATTTCAGTTCACTCCACAGAGACACACACAGTCACAGGCTGGTGATGTGAACCCTCTCATAGCAAAAATCCACACCAAACACTCCCTAGATAATCAGCCAAACTGTGTATTGGATAGCAAGGAGCTAACGACCCCTTCTGACAGCATAAGCAGCCTCTAGGTTGTGGCTCAACATCCTTAAGAACAGCTTGACATTCTGAATCAACACTTGTCACTTTAAATGCAGCCCTGTAACATTATCCGTAGACACGTGCGTATGGCACATCTGAGCTCCCACCTAAAATGAATTCAAAACCTTCCAGCACAGGGAAATTTCACTTCAAGCTGTGCTCTGCTGACAGGATGATTTATCGATTTATTTCTCTACACCGAAAACAGAGAGCACCTCCAGTCAAAGGATGTGTTACATTATGAGGCTAGAGGAGGGGGAAAGCAATGTGAAAACAAATAATTGTTGTGTGGGCTCTGCTAAATGCAGATGAGTTTTGGTTGGTTTGTTTCCTTAAATCATACACAAATATCCTACAAGTTTTTTTACAAGAAATTATAACCTTTTCAACACGAGTACAGCCAGTGTAATGCTCAAAATTCCTCTAAAAAGAGGGTCAAGACTTACTGGTACAAAAAAATTAATTAACCAAAACTGTCTGTGAAATAACAATAAAAACTTTGTCTTAATTCTGTATTATTTTTAACTATTTTAAACAGTCATCCTGCAGAGTAAGACTGCTATGAAAAACACCCTGGAGATGCTGATTTGTGTCACAGGGATGCTGCACTGCCCTCTACAGTCCCCATCACTTTCTCCTTCCAGCATCTAAACACAGATTCTTACAAAACTGGCTCCAAAGACATTGCAGAGGGGATATTGCCTACCAGATATGAAGCATGGCCATTAATTAGATTAATTCAGATTCAGAGTCTTCGAGTGGTTCTACTGTCCAATATTTTGAACAGTATTTCCCCAGCTCTGTTTAGAAAGGCATATCTATAAAATAAAGTGGTGTATTTTAGGAAGGACTCTCAGTATCTCTGTATTCTACAAATATAAAGATGCTAACGAAGGTAAAAAAAAATAAATTGTATTTTTTCTTACTTGCTCCCTTCCCAAAAGCCACAACTATCCCCATAACTCAGATTTCAGGACAAAAAGTCTGCCCAGTTTCTTCCAAGATGGGAAATTGCCATGCTCACACTTGCACTCGGACTCTGGGTGGTGCTATGGGAAGATGGATATTGCTCCTGAGTGCTTTGGTTTGATTTTAAATTTGTTTCAGTTCCTTTCTCTCAAATTCATAATGAAATGTTGAAGTGTTGTGACACTTTGCTCACAACCACCTCAGGCCAGGCTACAGGCTTGGGGAAGAGTGGCTGGAAAGCTGCCCAGCAGAAAAGGACCTGAGGGTGCCAGTGGACAACTGGCTGAACATGAGCCACCAGCATCTTGGCCTGTATCAAAAATAGTGTGTCCAACAGGAGCAGGGAAGTGATTATGCCCCTGTGCTTGGTGCTGGTGAGGCCACAGCTTGAGTACTGCGTCCAGTTTGGGGCACCACAGTGTAAGAGAGACATTGAGGTGCAGGAGTGGGTCCAGAGAAGAGCAACCAAGCTGGTGAGGGCTCTGGAGAACATGTCTTATGAGGAGTGGCTGAGGGAACTGGGAATATTTCTCTAGACAGGAGATGGCTGAGGAGGAACCTTCTGGCCCTCTACAACTACCTGAAAGGAGGTTGTAGAAAGATGGGTCTCTTCTCCCACGTAACAAGTGACAAGACGAGAGGAAATGACCTAAAATTGCACCAGGAGAAGTTTAGATTGGATATTAGGAAAAATTTCTTTACTGAAAGAGTGGCCAAGCCCTGGAACAGGCTGCCCAGGGAAGTGGTGGAGTCACCATCCTTGAAGGTGTTCTAAAAACATGTAGACAATGGCACTTCAGGACATGGTTTTGTGGTCATGGTAGTGTCAGGTTGATGGTTGGACTTGATAACCTTAGAGGTCTTTTCCAACCTTAATGCTTCTAAAGGTCACCAAACACAGCTCGCTATTATTCATACATACCCATCTGCATGAAGCTAGCCACCACCCACTTTCTCCACTCATAAGCTGGCAAGGAAAGGACAAAACCACATCTTAACCCACACATCAAAATTACATCATGTACCCTTCACTGATATCACATCCTAACAACCACATGCACACATCTGCATCACTCCTGTAGCAGGAGGTGGTCTTCATCCTTCTGCACTGGGACTGGTAAAGCATCTTCTGTGCATCATTTCAGACCTCTTGCTTCACCCCTAGTTATGAACCTGAGCAGCCCATACACTGTCCCAATAGGTGACTCTGCCCTTCTGTTCTGAAACACCCGAGTCAATTGCTCATACTCAAATAGTGCTCAAAGGCTGTAGCAGATTTCGGGATTCCCCAATAAGCTCCCAGTAAGAGATGGTTTACACCCTAAAAATCACTTGGAGCCTCAAGAAGGAATAAAATGGGGATGAAATAAGGACGGAACATGTTTTGTTTGATTTGTCACTGTCCACATCAAACTGCAGGAATGCTGTGGGAGATGATTCACTTCAAATATGTAACGGATACATGCCTGGAGGTAACACGCACACACACACAGAGTACCCTTGGAAGAACACAGAGACATGGCTGACCCAGCCTCCTGCTGTCCGTTGTCAGCTGACCTGTTGATCTTCTCAGCATCACAACAGTAATAGTGAGTTCAGCTCTGGAGAAGAAGGTCTCAGCCTCATCAACCAGATGGGAGAAAGGGAGCAGCAGCAAGGAGCTCTAGGAAAAAAAAGAAAATAAAGAAAGATTGTCCAGTTGCTAAAAGACATGCTGTGAATCACAAAACCAGGACTGTCAGGAGCCCTGTCAATGAGCTTGGAGTTTATATTAAGTCTTATGCAGCCATGGGAAACGAAGCATTGCTAGAAGATGGTCATGGACACTGCCCAGACCAACTGCTGGATGGCAGTTGGTTAACATCGAGGGTTGCAATTTGTGGGTGCAATTTCTAGGCACAGAGGACAGGGGCACAGTCTCCTGTAGGTCAGTGTGCACTGGGCATCCCAGCTCCCATCACTGTCGGTGGATCTCCACTCAGTACAGCCCAAGGAGCTCAGAGAGCCACTCAGTTGAGTCTACTTCAAAGTCATAGAATCATAGAATGTTTTAGGCTGGAAGGGACCTCTAGAGGCCATCTCATCCAAGCTGCCTATAGAAGTAGGGATATCTCTAGCTAGGTCAGGTTGCTCAGAGCCCCATCAAGCCTCACCTTGAATGACTCCAGGGATGGGGCCTCCACCACCTCTCTGGGCAGCCCATTCCAGTGATCTATCACCCTCAGATTAAAGAACTTTTTTCTAATAGTCTACATCTCTCCTTTCCTAGCTTAAAACCATTACTCCTTGTCCTATCACCACAAACCCTTTTGAACAGACCTTCCCCCACCTTTCTATAGGCCCCCTTCAGGTACTGGAAGGTCACTCTAAGGTCCCCCCGGAGCCTTCTCTTCTCCAGGCTGAACAGCCCCAACTCCCTCAGCCTGTTTTCATACGAGAGATGCTCCATTCCCCTGATCATTTTGGCGGCTGAGTCACTTTCCAGGCCTCATGGGACTGTCCCAAATAGATGTCCATTAACAGTAATGGGAGCTCTGATGCCTACCACACACCTTCACATTGCTTTAACCCCACACTGAATCCCACCTCTGTTCTCAGACCCATGGCAATGACATACAGGTCCATGCTCTTTGGGAGGTCACCCACCTTCCTTAACACATTGTGTATGCAACATTACCATAATGAAACCAGTGCAAGTTTTACATCTGGACAGCACCTCAAATATACACTCCTCCTTGCATCACTCTAAAAAAAAATGGGGGCTTTTTGTTTTGTGGTTTTGGTTTCCACAAAAGATTATATTCGCTCCAGTAACTGGGTAGTGTCACCTCACTGTTTTGTTACTCCTTAGGCAATGTTTTTGGAAGCTACTGAGCAAACTGTAAACACTGAGATGCTGTCATCTCCATCCAAGACAAAGTTGGAAAGCTATTAAGTTGGCCAAATATACATCACATTGAATCACACTCAATTAACCTAATCAAGTATCTCTCTAATGAAAACATACGTTTCTGAGCTGGCAGTTTCTGATTCAACCACAATCCATTCAATGTTAAGGAAAAACCATTAGAAAAACCATCTGTTCTCTTTAAACAGAGAAGCTATTTTTACCTTCGTGATGAGCCCAAGTAATTATGAAACAAGTGGAGTGGGTTTCAAAGAGAAGAATAAAAAGAGAGGGCAAGACAGCTGCTCTCCTGGGATGATCATGTTGGTAGCCATGTGTGGTTCAGGCTTCACGCTCCTCACCCTGCTATGCAGTGTGTAACCTATTGTCATCCCATTAGCTGAAGCTACAGTGTCTGCTACAGGGAGAACAGGGTTAGAGTGCAGAAGAGAGAGATTTGGTGAATGAATATTTACATGCTAGAACTGAACGCCAACAGAATCCCAAAGTTAAAGTTCTCAGAAAAGGGATGATTCTCAGAGCAAATCAGTGACAGTGTCCCACACAATTACTATTTTTAGGCACCAAATTCAAAGCTGCAGTCCTCAAAATCATCCATCAGATGACACCTAATCCTAGGGGATTTGACATTTTTTTGCATTAAAATTCCCCAGGCACCCACCTGCTCACAGAAACCATGACAGCATTAACCAAATCAGCAGAACCCCCTCACACCTCATCCTTCCCAGAAGCCATAACAAAGAAACTTCTGCCTACACTTCCTCATGAGCTTATCCATTACCAAAGAGATAAAGCATTGTCTAAGATCAAGTGGGCAGCACCTTCTCTCCAGAGGCTGCATGGCTGCAGCTACAAGAGAGGACACCCTGAGTGGGAGTCCTAGGTTTGTCTTGAAGGATCTGAACCCCAGCATCCACTTTGAGCTGGGCAGGTTGACCACCCTTGATACACAATATGATGAACAGCACAGGAAGAAAAGCCTGCAGGCTGTCAGACCCCTCACCATGGACTGCCTTAAAAAACATGGCAGAACTTCCCAATTTAAACTATGGAAATGGGAATACACCTTAATTTGTTTACAAGCTGCCTTCTGACTTCAGCATCATGAAACACACTCTGCTTCCATTGAAAAGCCAACAATACACTGCACACAATCACGTAAAATTCAAGTTAAGGGTGGGCGACCCTTATTAATTTTATACTGAAATACAGGTAAAAAGTCATTCAAACTGCAGAACAGAACCCAAAGCACTGCTGCAGAACACTGTGAGCATTGCTGAGACACTGGCACAGGTTGCCCAGAGAGGTGGTGGAAGCCCCATCCCTGGAAATGTTTAAGGCCAGGCTGGATGGGGCTCTGAGCAACCTGATCTAGTGGGAGGTGTCCCTACCCATGGCAGGGTGTTGGAACTAGATGATCTTTAAGGTCCCGTCCAACCCTGACAAGTCTATGATTTGTACATCTCATCTCTTACAGCTCCAGGAACACCTTAACAAGCATTTACTTTGAAGTACAGCAACAGAACCACCAGGACTCATTTCTCAGCAGAGCTCCTCGCACAGTTTATCACCCAGGTGAGGACCCATGAATATAACTGGTGGGTGAAAGATGAAGAACTTCTAAAGTCATTTTTGCAAGTGGAAAATAAAATAACTTGTAACTATAACCATGCTTCATGGAGCATTCATGCCTTTTTAAAGGACTTTAAATGTTGTTTAAACACAACTATTAATTCTTGACCAACTAAAATCTAAGCCTTCATTGAACAATAACAGGTATTTTACCTAAACGTGCATATCCTGAAGTAAATAATGAGGTGATAATCTCAGCTCCTATAAAAAAATAACTTTCTAGTCCTTGTGATAATGAAAAAAAAAACCCCTTCTTTCCTTTCAACTGCTCCTCTGGAAACAAACTGAGAGGATTTCAAGTGCTGCAAAACAAGAGGACAAAATCCACACACACATTAAACATTTTGTGAGTGATTTTTATGGCAATCACATTGTTCTTCAAGGTTGACTCAAAGTTTTTAAGCACAAAGCTTAACCATAGCATGTTATGCAAGATGGGTTTCAAACAGCAAAGCTTCTTAAGTATTTTCATCAAAACTTATTCAGAGAAAATGTTGGTCACAAAGAGTCACTAGGAAACGAGAGAAGGAATATCCACTCTAGAACACACAGCATTTCATCCCCCTCTGCCATTGCTAAATAAGAAGTTTTAGGCTCATTTTGTCCAGTAGAGTACCAAAAAACCCACCCCAAAACAACCAACCAACAAAACCCCACCCCAGTCTCAATGTAGGGAAATCACCACATCCTCTCAGAAATTCACTGGAAACTCCCAAGCTCCAGATACTCTTACTCAAAGTTCTGATACGTGACAAAAACATTCCAAGTAGTGCTTGTCAGAGAAAGACAAGCCTCCTTCAAACAGAAGCCCTGCACTAACATCTCCCAGATTGACTCAAGCAGTGGCTTTGCTACTGCGTGCCTATTTTTGAACTTTCCTAGGATGTTTCATGTTGCCAGAGAATCTCACTTCCCAGTTTTAAGGTTTGTCCTATCCTTGAGAATGGAAAGTCCCATGACTGCATATCCTCTGAAATAATTCTTGGAAACTGGGCCAAGTGATTTGTTTCTTTTATTCACTACAACTGAAACATGAAAGTTAGTTGGTAAAGATGTATGATACCATGGAAAACCACACTTGCAACCACACATACCTTACTCCAGCCTATGGGCAAGACTCTCACCCTAATTTCACTGAAGGAGACCTTTGCTGGCAGAAGTATCCATTTTCTCCAAATGCCTCTGTTCAGCATTTGCCCTCTTTCCCCCATTTCCTTCCCAGGCTTTTCTCCAATTTATAACCTCAGAACTTGAGAAACCACATTATATAACAGTTTCCCAGAGGGAAGCTCTCGTAGTTGTGTTTCTTGAGCATGGCTAGCCAGAGTCTTCTACCAATGACTGTCCTGGCTCTTAGTCACTGATAGTTTATTAATCAGTTGTGGAAAACCCCTTTCTCCTCCACCCATCAGGCCAGCAACGTCAGTGCCTAACTTCCTTCTGCACTGCAAAGCACACCTCATCTAAACATCCCATGCATAAGCAGCAATTTATAGTGACAGCTGCGTGGTAGCTCTCAAGAAAGGGTCAACACATCACTGACCAAGTAACTCCAGTGACAACTCCCTGCAAAATCACTACAGCACCATGAAAGTCTTTGCGAGACAGGTTTAAGGAAGCAGGTATACCACATCTGCAGCTAAACACTGCAGACAATGAGGTATCATACTCATGCTTTTGATTCTTTAATAGTCCATTAAAAAGCAAGGGTCACTGTATCTTAGGAAAATACAGACCTTGCAAAGCTCCAGAGATCTCCGCATCAGGAATCCCATCTGAAATCACACAGAACAGAGGAGCAAACACTGCAGAATCCCTTTGGATGCTGCCACCTCTTTCAGCCAGTGTGTGCCAGTGCAGAGCATGACAGGACACTGGCCCTCTCTGCTTCTCAAGCCACCATGCACCTCTGGCCAGGGCACAAATGTCTGAGGCACACATGCATCTGTCCGTGAACCAGGGCTGTGTGTCAATTAGTTAATTAATAATTCACTTTAGCAGTTCAAACAGCACACATTATTGGAATAGCCTGTAATAAGCAAACCTGGCAAACACTGTAGAAAGGGAGCACCCATGAGGCAGCCACAGATCTTCATGTGCCAGGCCAAGGAACCATCACCTCCTCCCAGGTCTGTGCTTGCTGGCAGTGGTCATGGCCTTGACTAGCTGCTCCTGAGATTTACTCTTTCCTTGTCTCCCTCAGAGCAAAATTAAATGCTGAGAAAGAGAAAAAAGGTTTACAAATTGCTTGCTGCAGACAACACAAGGTCCTGATGATTACCTCTGCATAGTGGCTGAAGTGCTTGTCTCCTGACCAAATTCACCCCACCAGCAGGAATCCACAGTGTGCAGCTGTTCTCAGTCTGCAGACACCCCACACACACACACACCTTGAAGAACTAATACTTAGGAAAAGAGAAAGTACCACAACAGAGAGCAATAAGTTCTTTTAGAAAGCTCTTGTCTTTCAATCACAGTGAGGTATCACAAAGGGCTGGGTGGATCTGTATAAAAATTACTGGGTTTTGGTTCAGTCACCAGACTTTTTAGTTTCAACTGTGCAAGCACTTGATTCTCAGGATGATGTGATGGGAGATGTTTCAGGGATTTTTTTTTAAGTTTATATACATTATCTGAATATGCCCTCTAGACACTTCTGAGATGTAAATCAAGTTCTGATTTTCCACAGTTTCATAAGAAGTGCTTAAGTATTTCAAAACTCTTCTTTTGAGCAGAGTAAGTAGTTTTGGCATCTGCGACATTGTATTTTTCAAAAGAACAGCCATCTGAAAACATGTTTGCCAGCTGGAAGAATAAGCAAGTTCCCAGAGCTTTCAAAGCCAATGAAGGCTAATTAAGGCTGACCTCTCATTTCTTGGAGACACCCAGGATCTTGTACATTTGAGTCACAAAAGCTCAATAACAATAATAATATAGGTAATAATAATACCTAGCTTATATATAACATATTTCATTACAGAGCACTACAGAAACAGCAAAGGGAAATAGGTGAAGGGAGGGGAAGCAAAATGCCACGGTCTCTGAAGACATCAGCAGCAGAACAAGGACTGATGCCCAACAGAAGTCCCAGCCATGCCTCCTGCACGGGGCCAAGGAAGACATGAAAGGTACCTGCAAAACAGAGGGGTCAGAATGGTGAGAGGTACCCCAAGAACGAAAATAAACCAGCCCTGTTCTATCTTTATCCTTCCCCAGTGCCGCTCAGAGCCCCTGCACTCCTCTCACTAGGACTTTTCACCAGGGAGCATCGTACAATTTACTCCAAGCCAGAGCTCAGGGCTGTGGGTGAAGAAATGCCATCCAGCTGGTCCACACATACACACAATGCAGCTGAGATCCCACAGGTAGAGGGAGGAGTAAGTGCAATTTTGTGTTTGTCTATGGAGAGTGGGCTCTGTGATACCCTTTCCAACACCCTTTCTTTGGCCAACACTCTGTGTACATTCTCCTCAACCCATCAGTTGATTCTGATGCAATCATACACTTCATTTTTGAAATCATACTCGCTCTTGGCTTATGTGACCCTCCTTTCACATCTCCAACTGTTCCTTTGCATGACCTTCCCATTCTCCTCTATGCCTTCCCTATCTCTCCAAGCTTCCCAGGAAACCCAATCTTTCTTTTCCTTCCTTCCTTCCATCTTACTTCCAGTCTTCTCTATTTTTTGTTCACAACCCACAGTTCTGCCTTGTTCCTGGCTTATCCTTCCATCCACACTAGTTCTTGGCGTGTCTCTTTGTGTATATCTTGTGAATCAGCTGAAACTTCAACATGGCTAAAAGCACAGCTCCTAATTTTGTATGGCCCAAAATCAGGACATCTTGTCTCAGAACTTGCTCTGAGGTTTCACACAGAAGCAGCATCCGAGTTTCTGTACAATGTCTGTATGGTTATGCACTTTGCAATCACCCATATTCCTTCAACTCCCTTCCTAGTCTTTTCCATTTTGATTCCTCTGAGCTGCTCTTCTCGGGACTCCACAAATGGCATCTTGTCTTCCACAAACCCACCAAGAAGGCTGCCTCAAAGGTCACTTTTCATTGCCTTAACCAAGTCCTGGAGCTGCTCATCACACTGCTTGATGGATAATATTGCTGTCGGCAGTTTTAACCAGCTGTTTACTCACTCATTTAACCCTTCAACACAAACGCAGTCTATCTTACACGTAGAAAGGAAAATACCCAAGAAGTCCATTCTGGATAGCAGAGTTAACATGTTTTAATCAGTCATGGATGCTATGTCTAATTGGGCTTGTTTGCAGCCACTGTAATAGGTTGAATGCATACATATCAGATAAACAGTTGGTAATCATATTCTTCTCCAACTGGAGGAATCATCTCCCAAAACTACATGAAGAACAATCAGTGCAAAGTCTGAGTGCCTCAATAGTGACTAACTGCACCAGTTTGTGGAGTTATTGTCTTCCCAGCCCCAAGACAGATTAGATTCAAGCCGTTGCTGAATAATTGAACAAACTTTCTCAGTGCACAATCAGAGTAATCAGCAATAGATCACACAAATGGAAAATGAACACAAGGTCTCCTTAATGATACTTAACCCCACTGATCATGACGTCAACTTATCTAAGGCATGTAAGAGGCTGCTTTTCAAAATAAAGCCATCTGATGTTTTTAGATAACCCCCCTGATAATTATGACTACTCCTATTTACATAAGAGTCATCTCTACAGCTGAGCAGCACCATGAAAGGACTTAACCAGGCCAGATGGTACACACTTGTTTCCCACGTGCATGGGAACCAAAAGAACACTTCAAGAAAGTAACAGGCCATAAACTTTCCAGGCTACTGCAGATGGGTCCCTCAGGAAGCTCTGGCATCATTACCGTGAGCAAAGGCAAGGCACAGTGCTTCATTTTACAAAGCTTGCCACAGCTCACCATGCTCTTGCTGATGCAGAGCTTCCACCACAGGGCCTCAGCACATCCACAGACACACCGCCCCACACCCACACCACACGTCCACACCACCACATGCACAATGCTTCCTCCTTAATTGCCCATCTGCACTGAACAAGCCTCATTTCACAGTGACCTGAGCATACCAAATGAGTGCTACAGCCATTAGCGGCAAGGCTCTAGGGACAGATTTGATTTAAGGTGTCCTACATGCTCTAAAATGTTTGGTTTGGTACCTCACTTGGGTATTCAAACCTCCAGAAGTATTTTTTAAAAAGCCTGGCTCTAGAGTCCACAAACGCAGAGGCCCTTCAGCTTTTATTGTGCAAGAAGGAACACTGCCTATACCTCTGCAACTGCATCCCCATCCTTCAGCTGAAGCACCCCCATCCTCTCCTCCTAGGAATATAAAGTTGCTTATCTTTGCAAATAATAATGCCCAAAACAAACTCTCCTCAGAGGCAGCATCCCTAGAGAATACCCCCTCTGCTTGAATCAAAACAGGAAAGGACCAGATTTAAAATGTTCTCCAATTTATTTTGCAAGCTATTTTGCAGCCTGTGTATTTGAGCGTTTTCTCATGGGGACAGGTGCATAAGCACAAATGCAAGCTATTTATAAAAGTAACTGTTTCACCTATTTAGGAAAGAACATACAACTGCAATCAGCATTTGCCACAAAACAGGCACTTTTCAGATTTGCTTTCAGCACAGCCAGATGTGAGGCAGACCTATTATTAGCAAGAATTTAAGCAACGCTGCATCAAAATGAAACAAGAGAGGTAACACTCAAAAAAATAATAATAAAAGAGACTCTAACAGCTCTGATTGTTTTCCAACAGCAGGTCCTTCACACACCAGTGTGGCTGTACTCAAGAAAGCCCTCCACAGTGACATGCTGGTTTGCAGTCAGGTGTCAAGCATAGAGGTGCAGGAGGTAATCTCCTAAGGCCACCAGCTCACACGGGCAGCTGAGTCACGGCCAGAGATAAGACACCCCAACCACCACAGCTTATGATCAGAACAACTCCTCCAGGCTCCTTCCTCCCTGAGGACCACACACTACAGGAGACAGAGCTCACCCTGCTATGTTGCTCTGAGAAAACACGGTACTGATGGACCATCTTGGACACAAAATGGAGTCCTACCTGCACCCGAGAGACACTGAGCTGCAATAGGCACGTATCTCCCCAGACATGCTAACTCCCAACACCACCATTCAAATTCAAGACCCACATCTTCATGCTATCCAGAAAGACATGGGAAGCTAATCAACAAAACTCAGGATTGTTTGTTCACTTATTTCTTTACAGAAGCATCTGTTAATCTTGCCTGTATTTTTATATTAACAAGGATCTTCAGAGCCAAGAGAACAAGAGTACCCCCTCTGGACTGCTGTACCAGACTGTGGGGACACCCGTGGAGCAGGTTTTGGTGCACAAAGGTGAGATGTAGGGAGGTGCTGATTCAGCCCAGCAATGACTTGCCTTGACAGGCCCTTATCTGTGATGACCCTTAT